>CM065810.1:9349500-9779357 GCA_033398695.1 Orobanche coerulescens
GGACCAAAAGTGTTACGGCTCGTCAGATTCTAGACAAGATCCGTTACTTTTTAAACTATTGGACCAAAATCGTTACACCCGGTAAACCACACGGATAAAAAATATAGTTAACTCTAGTCGTTATTTGTATATGTAGGCCAAGTAGTATGGACAAGATCTACTACTAAGGGATGGCGTCAAGAAGAAGGTGACGACGTCAGAGGTTACTAAGTAACGCCGTCAGAACGACGACTTGCGCAAGACGAAACCCTAATCACGGCGAGCTGATGACGTCAGAATCCATAAGATGATGCCATCAGAGATGTAAAATTATATATATTTTCGTATGTTTTTCATTGTAAAGTGTGACATCTTTGGGGATATCTTGGAGTAGGGTTTTAAGAACGATTTTCTCAGCTTTTATAAGGGTTCTACAACCCCCAAAACACATGTTTTGTTAAAGATAAGTTATCGTTTTAATCATTCAATATGTCTATGTGTTGTTTGATTACTTGTTTATCTTTTCTTTGCTTTAACATGCTAGCTTAAGTTAATTAGTGTTTGCTTAGATTTAATGAAACCTAATTATTGAATATTGATTTGTTGTCTATTGTTTCGTTGATTGCTTCGCGTTAGGCTAAGAAAACTGTCTGACCTCTTATATGTAACTAGATTGAACGTCTTAGAAACACAACCATAGAGTACAGTATTGGTTTTCCTCGTTGTATTTATTGCATGAATTGCGGCTTGTTGATCATAGGTAACTTAATAGACTTTAAGGGATTTGGAGGAGACTAATATTCATAGAGTTGGGGACTTCGGCACCTCCCCACGACCAATATTAAGAAATATAACGCTTCAACTAAAACAAGGACGTGACAATTCAACGAATCAATAGGAGATAACTAGGGAGTAATTTTATCTAAGGGAACATGTTTTCCCCATCATAAGAAGTTCACCAATTTACTTTTCTTGTTAATTAGTTTAATTAGTTTTATTTTAAGTTTATAAGTAGCTTTGGGTTAGTTGACTAGCAACTAATTCCGCCCACTCTTCCAAAACCCGAGATTTAATTTGCTTTCTAAAAAATATAAAAATACAAAAAGAATCATCCCTCACCTCTAGACCTAATTCGTCATACATCTTGACCTTTCCACAACTATTGCGAGACGATTCTCCTAGAGAACGATCAATCCCCAGACTTGCCTATACTACACTACAACAATTAGGTACACTGCATAGAGGATTGTAAAGCTTCGTTTCGAGGTTTTACAAATCTCCCATCACCAACCCTGAAACATATTGAGATAAACATACACTTCGTCCGTGACATGGTTACCGCTGGTCAGGTGCGCGTTTTACATGTACCATCTCGTTATCAGTTTGAGCATCCGGCCTCCTCTCGCTGCAACTGTAGGAGTGTATTAGTCGTTATTTGTATATGTAGGCCAAGTAGTATCGATGTCATGTAATTAGGCCTAAGCCCATGATCATTAGTCAGGAATTATCAAAACTATAGGAATAAAAAAGAAACCTATAAGTAAGTCGGTTG
This sequence comes from Orobanche coerulescens, assembly GCA_033398695.1. NCBI lineage: Eukaryota > Viridiplantae > Streptophyta > Magnoliopsida > Lamiales > Orobanchaceae > Orobanche > Orobanche coerulescens. The sequence goes on from CM065810.1 coordinate 9,351,032, forward strand.
GTGTGTATATATTTCAGGGGTCAAGAACATCGGATTGGTATCGTAAGAACTTACTATAATGTCATTTTCTTAATAGTGATTGTAACTGTTATAAAATCTACATATTATTATATTTCATAAACACAAAATTATATGAATGTTTAATAGAGATGTTGTCTTAAATTATGAACATGGAATATTTAAGAAGATTAACATGTTATTTTTAAATTTTATAAGAAATAATTAATAACTTTATTGTTTTTTTAGTTTGTGGTTCGGAATAAGTAAGCTCGGATCGGATTTAATCTTAACATCGTATGATCAAAATCTGGATATTTTATGTCTTTTGTATCGTTTCTAAACTTTATTTTATTCTTATGTAACATGACTATTATCTATTTATACATCTAACATATCATTTATTCGCATGATATCACAAATCTTTCTTTTCATACTAATAAAACTACTATTTCACGATTTTCAATTAAATTTGGTTAATTTAAGCCCATTATCATTAGACTAGAATGATCAAAACTATAGGGATCAAAAAGAAACCTTAAGTAAGTCGGTTGGTGTGTATATATTCCCCCATCTAATCTTACAACGTACACTTCATCGCTGAAGCCGCATCTAATATATGGCTGAAAACTCACCGATAAACCTTTTTTTTAAAGTTTCTTATATTCTTATTATCGTCGTCGATTAATTTATTATTATTGATCAATTATGTGTATTGATCGATTACGTTATTAATAGTGATTGATTGTTGTTATATAGAATTTACAGGTAATCGATTACGTTATTAGAGAACAGGTGAGTGGCGTTTTTACGCCAATCATCACGTTTTTACAAGTGATCGATTACGTTATTAGAGAACAGGTGAGTGCCTCCGAATCGACCACAACCTATATAAAATTGATCAAATTTTTTAAAGTTTTTTATATTCTCCTTTAGCTGCTGCCTCGGACTTGAGAACAGGTGAGTGGCGTTTTTTTCCTCTTCAGAATTTCTTCATTTTCTTTGAAGCTGCTGGTGCTTCTTCTTCTTCTTCTTCTAATTAATTTATTTATTTATAGTTAGCAGCTGGTGCTTCTTCTTCTTCTTCCAAAGAGAATCTTTCTACCCTCATTACTTTTAGCCGTCTGAAATTGAATTGCCAGACCTTCTTTTTCACCATATATATATATATATATATATATATATATAGAGAATTCGGGAAAAAGGGTGACACCTTCTTTTTTTTGTGAGGTGCCCGCCACGTGTCACCCTCTGATTGGAGCAGAGGGTTTAATTAAAACACTCACCCAAAGGAGTGTTGTGGGCCAGCCGGGTGAGTGTTTTAATTAAACCCTCTGCTCCAATCAGAGGGTGACACGTGGCGGGCACCTCACAAAAAAAAGAAGGTGTCACCCTATATCCCGAACTCTCTCTATATATATATATATATATATATATATATATATCGATTTAGTGGGGTTTGAGTTTCATATATTAATAACCTAATCTAAAGAAATATGCATCATATTTGTTTGGTTTTATATTGGCTTATTTGATAATTTCTGCAAAAAAAAAAATTCAGTTGGGAACTTGGAATCCTTGATATTGATTTGGAATTGAAGATAGCAATATTGCAGACTTGCAGTACTTATTCATCTATGTATTCAGGTTCTATTGTTCTGTACCTCTCCTCTATTGCGGTATTGCTTGTTGTTTTGGTTGGAAAAATGTTGAATAAAAAGTATCCATCTGGTAACGAGAAAAGGAAAAAAAAATGGAGGAAGAAGAAAAAAGAAAGCCATTAAAAGGATCTCTTCAAAAACTCTGGAAAAAAGTTAAAGTGTCGAATGATTCTATAGAAAAAGAAGTGTCTGAAGTTGTAGGAAAAGAAATTCCTGATATCGCAGAACCTTTTCCAGAAGATGAGGATGTAGTTGACGAAGAGCGTGAAAAGAAATTCCTGATATCGCGAGCACGATATCAGTTCTTAATATAAAGGCCCAAAATTTTATTCTCGCACTAGGCCAACTAAACCTCAGGGCCGGCCCTGGGGGTGGGATGCCACGTTTTGTACTTTTGTTTTTGTTAGTTCTATTTTATTGTTGCCTTTCTAAAAAACTTTAAGCATGAATTAATTATGGATTATGGATTTAGATGTTACGGCTACAACTTTAAGCATTAATGATATCTACTGGATTCATGTTTGTGTGCGTGTTTATACAAATTAAGCAAACACATATGTGTGTGTTTGTATGTGTTGAGTCCTTAACATCTCTCCCTCTGCATTTTTAAACTTATGGTTTACTGTTTCAAATTAGCTGCATGTTGACAGCTGATGCAAATTCTTGGTCAGTGATACAAGTGGCCAGTCTTAGTAATTTAGAAGCATAAGAGCCTGGTAAATCACAAATGCTTCTATAGCAGATAATAATGGATATTTACACTGTTTATCTATAATTACGTGTTTTTTGACCCCTTCCCCTGATTATCCGTAAAAAGTAAAAGCCGCCACAGATTCAAGTTATGGTTTGAAAGTAATATTATAAATACTTGAAAAATAATATGATTTGCTGTACAAATAACGATAGATCAGATACTCTCGACCCCTATGAAGGAAAATAGATTGATTTGGCGATTGTCGTATCTTGCTAGTTAATACATGAAATGTAAAACCCTCTTCTTTAAGTTTTCAGAATGAATGTTACCGCCAAAAATGTATCTAAGTTTGTTTGTCTAACTGGAAACTTAACTACAAGATGTTTGTACAAGATTAAACTAGAAGTTATGTTTAGGTTGATTGTTTTATAAATACCATAACACCATTAGGCTTGTTTTAATATCTGTATGCTTTTGGTTGTTTAAATCTCCTATTCTTACATTTTTATTTGTCACCAGACAATGTCAGCTTCTAGTTCATCAACACCTCCGGAGTTAAGTGATGAAATAATACGTCATTTTATTCAATCTCTGAGCATCAGTTACCCTAATTTAGATGAAACTTGTGAATTTGTTGATATGAACGGGCAAGCTGTTGAAAAGTATGGGGATGATTACCTCTGCTCAAATGTCCTGACGATATGTACCAAATTACGATCCAAAGATCCAGAGCTTTTTTCGAAAACGGGAGCGGAAGATATTGCAAAGGTAAACTATCGTATCTAATATGCTCTGATTTTTTTTAAATGCAATTATATATTCATATCTTTAGGTGTGATATTTTTTTATTACAGCTTATCGTCAAGAATTTACCAAAAAATTCTGTCATGATACCTCAAATATCCATACGCAATAATTGTTTTTTAACGTTCAAGATATCCGGGGAATGGATGGCGGCGGTAATTTTTTTTCTTCTTCTCTTCTTTCCTAGATGGTATTGAAAAAGATGGGGTCAAAGAAAGCAGAAGGACCAGATGGTATACCTATTGAAGTTTGGAAGTGTTTGGGGGAGAGAGGGATCGAATGGGTAACTATGCTTTTCAATAAGATTTGGAGAAGCAATAAGATGCCATCAGCATGGAGGAAAAGTATTCTCGTCCCTTTGTATAAGAACAAAGGTGATGTTCAAAATTGTTCTAATTATCGCGGAATTAAACTAATGAGTCATACCATGAAGTTGTGGGAACGAGTGATTGAACAAAGGATCAGGAAATGTGTGAAGATAACAGAAAATCAGTTTGGATTTATGCCTGGAAGATCGACCATGGAAGCAATTTATCTTATCCGTGATTGATGGAACATTATCGAGATAAAAGAAAGATCTGCGTATGGTTTTATTGATTTAGAGAAGGCGTATGATAAAGTACGAAAGTACTTTGGTGGGCCTTAGCAAAGAAGGGTGTATCGCGGAAATATATTGACATTATAAAGGGCGTGTATGAGGTACAATGCAGTGTACGTCTTAATGTTGGGAGGACAGAAGAATTCCCTATTACGATTGGGGTGCATCAAGGATCTGCTCTTAGTCCTTTTCTCTTTGCCATAGTCATGGGCCAATTGACGAGAGAAATTCAAAATGACGTTAGTGGTGTATGATGTTCGCAGATGATATTGTGTTGATTGATGAAACGAAGGTTGGAGTGCAACAGAACTTGGAACTTTGGAGGGATACTTTGGAAGCTCGAGGCTTTAGGCTGAGCAGAAGTAAGACTGAATATATGGAGTGTAGGTTTAGCGAAAACAATGATAGAGAGGCAGGGATGATCACATTTGATTGGAAAGTTGTTCATGGATCCATTTTCTTTCGGTGTCTTGGATCTATTATCCAAAAGGATGGAGAGCTAGATGGCGATGTGGCTCACAGAATAAAGGCAGGGTGGTTGAAGTGGAAGAGTGCCACAGGGGTTTTATGTGATCCTGGCATGCCTCATAGATTAAAGGGTAAATTTTACCGCACGGCAATTAGGCTGCTTGTTGTTATATGGCAGAGTGTTGGGGCAGAAAAGCAGTGTCACGTTCAAAAGATGAATGTGGCGGAGATGCGTATGCTACGATGGATGTGTGGTCATACAAAGGATCGGCTCGAAATGAGGTGATCGGAGAGAAGGTAAGAGTTGCGTCTATAGAAGACAAGATGATGGAGAATCGATTACGATGGTTTGGTCATGTGAGAAGAAGGCTGTGATGCCCGGTGAAATTTAGAAAGTTGGGAACAAGTAATGTTGTGAAAGGTAGAGGAAGACCCAAGAAAACTTGGATAAAGATGATTCAAAATGATATACGGTTTCTTGGAATTGGAGAAAGTATGGCGATGGAGAGGCAAATGTGGCGGGAAAGAATACGGATGGTGGATGGAGTCTGATTCCTCCTTTTTTTTTTTCTATTTTCTTTTATTTCATGTTATCTTTTAATTTATTTTTCAGGATTTTTTTTTTTTTACATTATTCTTTTTTTTATTTGCTTTTTTCTCTACTTTTTCCCTCTTTTTTTCCTTTTATGTTATTTATGTAACGATTATTGACGGTTTCAAAGTTTGATTCATGTTAGCCGACCCCAAATCATTTTGGGACTAAGGCATGTTGTTGTTGTTGTTGTCTCTTCTTTCCTAGATTCTAACATGTTAAAATTCTCATCTAGATTCTTGTCTACACCTCTTCTTTGCAGAGGATTAATAAGATGTTACTTGATGGTATAAAGACATGGGCACCAAACTTGGATGTGAGGAGAGCAGTGGTGGTCTTGCCGAAAGATGCTATAGGCTCGAACGCACATGCAGATTTGATGCGAGCTTATTGTATTACAGAAACACTAACTCGTATGTTTACCTATTCTGGTGTTGGAGTGTGCAACAGCTTACCAACTAGAAACTGGGTATTGCAGCTGTTTGAATGTTTGATTATTTAATTGTTTTATATATATATAATTAGGCATATTTTGCAGGATATTAACCAGTTTATTCAGGCTCATACGGAGGTTGGAAAGCACTTTTTGATTGAACAAGGGGTCTTGAAACAAAAAAGTGGTACAATGCATGGACCTCTTTTTGTTGCTCCGAAGCCAGAAGAATGGGGGTCAGGAAATACATTTGATCTCGCAATGGACGGACCTCTTTGTGATCTCGCAGATCTGTGGTACTTTACTTATGTCTAAACTAGTTTTAGTTCTAAGAGATTTTCTTTAAATGTCTCTGCATGCCTTTTAGTAAATAGTCATACATTTCACTAATGATGTATGATAAACTCATTGGTGGCTTATAAAAAGCATGAAATAGACATCGTTCATAAAAACACTTTTTCACACACATTCCATAAGAACCCATCTTCTTGTTCTTTTTAATCTGATTAATAGTGCATCTATGCTTATCTATATACTGTGTATGAAATAATTCAAAGAAACAATAAAGATTCACCTAAATAGTTAAAGAACAAAAGAGGATGACGTTTACAATCCTTGTTCAGATAGTTGAAGCAAATAATCTTAATTTTTAACCAATAGGAGAAAATGTGCACAACTGAAAGGGTATCTCCACATAAACAATAGTTTATTCTATATATATATATATATTTGAAAAAATTGTGATTGCCAAAATTATATCTTGCCCGACTTTTTTTTGATAAAGCAATCTAAGCTTTCAACCTGTTTTGTTTTTACTAAAAAAAAATTCTTAAACCGTTATAGAGATAAAACATGTCCCAAATCCATCAAGTATGAGATATAAAATAGCTTCTTTCTTTTTATAGGCAAGGCGCAGGATATAAAACTGCTGAACAAGTTTTTAATTTTGCTCTAATGTAAGTTCTTCACGTTTTTGTCTTTTGCATGAATTGTAGTGTCAACTAATTTTCGATAATTAATTTGGCTATAATTTTCATCTGTAAGCCACACGATTGGGATTTAGGTGCAGATGATGATGATAATGTAAGTTCTTCACGTTTTTGTCATAATTTTTACCCTTTTGTACTTTATTATTCTCAAGCTGTAATCAGATTTTTATTTTCAAAATGTTTATATTGAATTCAGCTTTGTTTCATAATTAGGCCGAGTTTCATGCTTATTTCATGTTTTGTGTGTTCTTGACAGATATTCGTACTTAAAGAACCACCGTTTGTGTGAGTTTCCATTGACTATTGATGAGCTTTTTGATGAAAAGGTATTTTTACGATGTTCTACCATTACTAGTGATGTTTTATATTTTCTCATTGATTTGAAAAAATTCACACTGGAATTTTCATAGGGACATACTTTCATCAATCTATTGCATACCAAGATTCTTGTTCTTTCAATTATAAAGAATTCTCCCAGAGGAACGTTCAAGGCAACAAAGACTTTGGTTGCCAAAGAACGTGAGCTTGGATTACATTTAATCCGGTTTACCGAAGTAAGACCAAGTTCTTAATCAACTTTCACATTAAGTTATAAAGGCTATGTTTTGGAATTGATTATAATTATTTAAATATACATGAGTACAAAGAGGCTTGTATAACTTTGTTGCCACATATTTTGTGCAACTACCTTTGGGATTTGTCTAAAAAATTTACCAGTTGCTATGGCGAGGTAAATTCACATATGCTTTTTTCTCATTATCGTCTTTCCAAATGCTTTTTTTCCTACAATAAGTTGATTTTATAAAAGTTAATGTGATTTTTAAGCACTTGTGATTATTTTGGCAGGCACGACCTGTTGAGACGAGATTATTACTGTGTAGGGCAACTTCAGTGGTCATGGAAAAGTGCCTTGATCTTTTGAATATCAATACGGTAGTCTTTTCATCTACTAGATTCTTCTTTTTAATTTGTTTTTTTGGTGGGATTTCTTTAAAGCGGGACTATCTTTTCTTATAAAGTTTACTCTTTCTGTAAAAGGCAGTATCTAAGATTTATTTAAAATTTTTGGTCTATGTTCTTTAAATTAAATTGGTTTGGCCTCAATAACTATCGAGTCAATTCATGTTTAAATAACTTTGCTAAATAACTTGCATTAGTATGTATTAAGAAGTTTAGTACGATTGCACATTTTATAACCAGTTTTGAACTTCCTTTTTTGTGTGTGTAGAATTGCTCTGATGAGGACATACAAACAATATTCGCATCTTTACTCGATCGTTAAACTGTCAATCCTTGGCCTGTTCCTGATGCCAGGTAGATAAAATCTTATAACAATTTTATTAGTTTTTTAATCAGTTTCGAAATATTAGTTTTACTGTGTCTTTTTTTATTAAGAAATGACGCAAACCGGCTACAAAGTCATCTCTTTTTTTGTTATGAAATGACCCAACGTGACACAAAACCATCTCCAATAAAAAAACCCATGGTTGGGTCCTACATCTTAAGAGAGATTAAAAAAATATTAAGGTCTTACACTCCTACCACGGTTTGACGTCAAATGTTGCCCTGAAGTAGTTGAGTAAATTTTTATGGCTGTTTTCATTTTCATCAGGCTTGAAAATATTAATCCCTGGATTGAGCTATTATCGATGTTTGTCAGCATATCAGCTGATTTTCAAAAGGAAGATGGTTATCTATCTGGGTCTCTTGCATTATCCGATTTTTATGGGCTACAAGATGGGTGGTCAAAGTCCGATCACAAAAATTCTGGTCATGTTCACTATTTTAACCGAGATTGGTTTAACCCCTTGGCAATAAAGAATGAATCCTATATATGGTTCGATAACCCAAGCTCACGTTACGCGGTGTCTTTAGCTTCTACTATTGAGATTCATACGGATCTGTTAGTTACATACAAGAAGAAGGGTGCCCGAAAGGATGCTTGTTTTGAGCTCTCTTGTGGGAAGAAGGAATTAGACAAGTCTTACTTTTGGCAAAATAAGGAAAGAAGAATCGAGTGTCGTGATATGGCTTTTAAATCCACAAATGGGTTTATACAGATCCATTACATATTATTGAAGGACGCCATGGATAGCACAATGGAGTTGTGGTTTGAGTCACCCGATTCGAAAGGTTTAAAAGTTCATGGGGTCATCTCTGCATACTACGGAAAAAATGTTTTGGATGAGGTTAAAGATACCCAAAAAAGGTATTACCAGGCCCTTATCTTCAAAAGTGATGGTATGATGGTGTTCCCTGGTAAAAAAATCGATCTACGTAAATCGGTTCTTTCCGTACCGGCCAATGGCGATATGATATCAAAGATAGTAAATCTGAGAAACCATTTTCGACGACGAGGCCACGTATTCTGTGGTAACCAACAAATGTTTCAAAAAATGGGTGATGCCTCTGTTGGTCAAAGGCAAAGACAAAGTCCTGGGCAGTTTCAATCTTGCGCTAGAATGGAGCAAAGGGCAAGGTATCCTCAATTAAGGCATCATCCTTCTTCTCTGCTTAGCTTCCTGCAGAACATCGAATTTTTGCCACAGATTCATAGGAACATATATTGGATCTAGCCTTGCTGTGTTTTTTAAAAAACTATGTTCAGTCTTGTTACGTTTAGCAAAAATCATAAGGGTTGATGGATTGATGTTTGAGTAGCTTGTGAAAACAGATATTGTAACCACACACAAGCTTTTTTTTTTTTTTTAATATGGGACTGATATTTGGGTTATGTAATGATAGTTTAGGTTCTGCACTTGTTCTTGTGGAGAGAACATATGAGAATTGAGAAAAATAACTGTTTTTGATGGAGTACGGATAGAACTTCAGATTTCTACTTTTTTTATCAGTCTTGTTCAAGTAGTTGGACTAAATGCAAACACATCTCTGAAAAATAAATACGGATGTATTTTAAAAAACTATGGCTCCATCCATCTTTATACACTTATAACCCAACAAGTCTTGAACTAGTCTTCCTTACATAGCATTTCTGTGCAGACTAAGTAAGGAAGACTATCACCCTTGTTCAAGACTTGTTGGGTTATAAGTGTATAAAGATGGATGGAGCCATAGTTTTTTAAAATACATCCGTATTTATTTTTCAGAGATGTGTTTGCATTTAGTCCAACTACTTGAACAAGACTGATAAAAAAAAGTAGAAATCTGAAGTTCTATCCGTACTCCATCAAAAACAGTTATTTTTCTCAATTCTCGTATGTTCTTTCCACAAGAACAAGTGCAGAACCTAAACTATCATTACATAACCCAAATATCAGTCCCATATTAAAAAAAAAAAAAGCTTGTGTGTGGTTACAATATATGTTTTCACAAGCTACTCAAATATCAATCCAGCAACCCTTATGATTTTTGCTAAACGTAATAAGACTGAACATAGTTTTTTAAAAAACACAGCAAGGCTAGATCCAATATATGTGCCTGTGAATCTGTGGCAAAAATTCGATGTTGATATTATCAGCATGGCTATCTACAGGAAGCTAAGCAGAGAAGAAGGATGATGCATTAATTGAGGATACCTTGCCCTTTGCTCCATTCTAGTGCAAGATTGAAACTGCCAAGGACTTTGTCTTTGTCTTTGCCTTTGACCAACAGAGGCATCACCCATTTTCTGAAACCTTTGTTGGTTACCACAGAATACGTGACCTCGTCGTCGAAAATGGTTTCTCCAGATTTACTATCTTTAATAAAAGCTTTAAGTATCAGATCGCCATTGGCCGGTACGGAAAGAATCGATTTACGTAGATCGATTTTTTTACCAGGGAGCACCATCATACCATCACTTTTGAAGATAAGGGCCCGGTAATACCTTTTTTGGGTATCTTTAACCTCATCCAAAATATTTTTTCCGTAGTATGCAAAGATGACCCCATGAACTTTTAAACCTTTCGAATCGGGTGACTGAAACCACAACTCCATTGTGCTATCCATGGCGTCCTTCAATAATATGTAATGGATCTGTATAAACCCATTTGTGGATTTAAAAGCCATATCACGACACTCGGTTCTTCTTTCCTTATTTTGCCAAAAGTAAGACTTGTCTAATTCCTTCTTCCCACAAGAGAGCTCAAAACAAGCATCCTTTCGGGCACCCTTCTTCTTGTATGTAACTAACAGATCCGTATGAATCTCAATAGTAGAAGCTAAAAACACCGCGTAACGTGAGCTTGGGTTACCGAACCATATATAGGATTCATTCTTTATTGCCAAGGGGTTAAACCAATATCGGTTAAAATAGTGAACATGACCAGAATTTTTGTGATCGGACTTTGACCACCCATCTTGTAGCCCATAAAAATCGGATAATGTAAGAGACCCAGATAGATAACCATCTTCCTTTTGAAAATCAACTGATATGCTGACAAACATCGATAATAGCTCAATCCAGGGATTAATATTTTCAAGCCTGATGAAAATGAAAACAGCCATAAAAAATTACTCAACTACTTCAGGGCAACATTTGACGTCAAACCGTGATAGGAGTGTAAGACCTTAGTATTTTTTTAATCTCTCTTAAGATGTAGGACCCAACCATGGGTTTTTTTTATTGCAGATGGTTTTGTGTCACGTTTGGTCATTTCATAACAAAAAAAGAGATGACTTTGTAGCCGGTTTGCGTCATTTCTTAATAAAAAAAGACACAGTAAAATTAATATTTCGAAACTGATTAAAAAACTAATAAAATTGTTATAAGATTCACAATATCTACGTGGCATCAGGAACAGGCCAAGGAATGAAAGGATTGACAGTTTCACGATCGAGTAAAGATGCGAATATCGTTTGTATGTCCCCATCAGAGCAATTCTACACACAAAAAAAAAGAGGTTCAAACTGGTTATAAAATGTGCAATCGTACTAAACTTGTTAATATATACTAATGCAAGTTATTTAGCAAAGTTATTTAAACATGAATTGACTCGATAGTTATTGAGGCCAAACCAATTTAATTTAAAGAACATAGACCAAAAATCTTAAATAAATCTTAGATACTGCCTTTCACAGAAAGAGTAAACTTTATAAGAAAAGATAGTCCCGCTTTAAAGAAACCCCACCCAAAAACCAAATTAAAAAGAAGAATCTAGTAGATGAAAAGACTACCGTATTGATATTCAAAAGATCAAGGCACTTTTCCATGACCACTGAAGTTTCCCTATACAGCAACAATCTCGTCTCAACAGGTTGTGCCTGCCAAAATAATCACAAGTGCTTAAAAATCACATTAACTTTTATAAAATCAACTTATTGTAGGAAAAAAAAGCATTTGGAAAGACGATAATGAGAAAAAAGCATATGTGAATTTACCTCGCCATAGCAACTGGTAAATTTTTTAGACAAATCCCAAAGGTAGTTGCACAAAATATATGGCAACAAAGTTATACAAGCCTCTTTGTACTCCTGTATATTTAAATAATTATAATCAATTCCAAAACATAGCCTTTATAACTTAATGTGAAAGTTGATTAAGAAATTGGTCTTACTTCGGTAAATCGGATTAAATGTAATCCAAGCTCACGTTCTTTGGCAACCAAAGTCTTTGTTACCTTGAACGTTCCTCTGGGAGAATTCTTTATAATTGAAAGAACAAGAATCTTGGTATGCAATAGATTGATGAAAGTATGTCCCTATGAAAATTCCAGTGTGAATTTTTTCAAATCAATGAGAAAATATAAAACATCACTAGTAATGGTAGAACATCGTAAAAATACCTTTTCATCAAAAAGCTCATCAATAGTCAATGGAAACTCACACAAACGGTGGTTCTTTAAGTACGAATATCTGTCAAGAACACACAAAACATGAAATAAGCATGAAACTCGGCCTAATTATGAAACAAAGCTGAATTCAATATAAACATTTTGAAAATAAAAATCTGATTACAACTTGAGAATAATAAAGTACAAAAGGGTAAAAATTATGACAAAAACGTGAAGAACTTACATTATCATCATCAACTGCACCTTAATCCCAACTGTGTTGGGGTCGGTGGCATGAAAATTATAGTGCCAATTAATTATCGAAAATTAGTTGACACTACAATTCATGCAAAAGACAAAAACGTGAAGAACTTACATTAGAGCAAAATTAAAAACTTGTTCAGCAGTTTTATATCCTGCGCCTTGCCTATAAAAAGAAAGAAGCTATTTTATATCTCATACTTGATGGATTTGGGACATGTTTTATCTCTATAACGGGTTAAGAATTTTTTTTAGTAAAAACAAAACAGGTTGAAAGCTTAGATTGCTTTATCAAAAAAAAGTCGGGCAAGATATAATTTTGGCAATCACAATTTTTTCAAAAAAAAAAATAAAAAAAATATATATATATATATATATATATATATATATAGAATAAATACCTAGTTCGACGAGGGAGACGGCTTTCGAATAATCCCTGAATTCTTCTTGCAAATAATACAGCTTCTCTCGTTCATTACTTGATGTCCTGTATCCACAATGGCATGCTCTATCATCATTAAGCCATTGTACACCTCTCGCAGCCTGGATCAGTATTCAAAGTTACTAATCTTTATTTATGAAGATGTTAAAAGTTGTTGTGTAAAAGTTACTAAATTACTTACGGCAAGGCACCTTTCAATGTACGCTCCCCGGCGTACCGGAGCCACATAAACCATGAAGTCTGCTTTTCGCTTGCAAATTCCCAACCTATATATATAGTATATACATCATTAGTGAAATTAAACACAAAGTCAATCTCATGAACTTAAACACAAAGTCCCAACCTATGTAAACACAATAGCAGATGCATTTCCAATCTCATGAACTTAAACACAAAGTCAATCCACCTCAATCAACAATGAAGGGATCATGACCATGTAACTTATGCTACAATCTCAATCCACCTCAATCAGTACAACTTCTGTCACAGCAATTTACTTACAATTGTAAATACTTGCATATTGCAAGTAAAGTTTTTGACCCGTTTTTAATTTTGTTCAACATGTAATGTTTTTGACCCATTTTTAACCAAGTTATATTATCTAAAATTTGCATGTTTGAACTTGTATAGAAAAAAGATAATAACGTGAATTGACTATTCCTATATAAATGGGTCACTGTAGCCTCTTTTTAATTTGATTGAGCAATCTTAAATTGTTTAGTGACGTCACTAACGTTGGCCATATTGAGACTTGGTGAATGTGGTAAACGGAACTTACAACTCTAAGTTATAGTGTGGTGGAGGCATTATTGTTCAAAAAATACTTCATACCATGTAAGTTCATTGAAGACTCTGTGCATCTCTATTGTAGCAATAAAGAGGCTGGATTCAAATTTGGAGGGAGGGTATCAACAGAGTCATGAAAATTTACTAAGTTCAAAATTGTAAAGAAAAGCTTTGTTCGACTGTCCTTGATCAACTTTATAATATGCAATCTTATAATCTTGGCATATCTCATACATTTCTAGAGGAATTACTCTTGAAGGTTTTTAACTCATTATAATAGATCTCAATATGTAAATGATGATTGTCAGATGGACTGCGGATGTGGGTCAAAATGGAGCACAATTTGAAGAATGTTAAACGGGTTGGGTTGAACTCTCTTTCTGGTCCATTTTTTTGAAGTTTGTAAATACTTTGTGTTGAATTTGTGCTTACAAAAACATTATTTGGTCTTTCAACCTGCACTTGCAAGCATGTATTGTAGGATTATCATTGGGAACCTGTACCAATGAATATGTAAGGTATGCATACCTACTTATACTATAATATCTAATTAATTTTGTATATGTTTTACTTTATATATATTTTGGTACAAAAAATGAATTGAAATACATGTTGTGATATCTAAATGGAAAGGCTTAAAGGTTTTGATATATGAAAATGACAATAAAGAATCAAATAGTACGTTGAACATTGTTTATCATGAAGTGCTACATAAAATTTGAACAGACCAACATTGTTTATTTCTACTGTCTAATGAAAACTTTAGTTTTATGTTGAATTTTTTATATGTCACACTTATTTATGTGGAGATACCCTTTCAGTTGTTGTGCACATTTTCACCCATTGTTTAAAAATTAAGATTTGAACAGCTTCAACTATCTGAAGCAAATAATTATGTGGAGATACCCTTTCAGTTGTTGTGCACATTTTCACCTATTGTTTAAAAATTAAGATTATTTGCTTCAACTATCTGAAGCAAATAATTATGTGGAGATACCCTTTCAGTTGTTGTGCACATTTTCACCTATTGTTTAAAAATTAAGATTATTTGCTTCAACTATCTGAACAAGGATTGTAAACGTCATCCTCTTTTGTTCTTTAACTATTTAGGTGAATCTTTATTGTTTCTTTGAATTATTTCATACACAGTATATAGATAAGCATAGATGCACTATTAATCAGATTAAAAAGAACGGGAAGATGGGTTCTTATGGAATGTGTGTGAAAAAGTGTTTTTATGAACGATGTCTATTTCATGCTTTTTATAAGCCACCAGTGATTTATCATACATCATTAGTGAAATGTATGACTATTTACTAAAAGGCATGCAGAGACATTTAAAGAAAATCTCTTAGAACTAAAACTAGTTTAGACATAAGTAAAGTACCACAGATCTGCGAGATCACAAAGAGGTCCGTCCATTGCGAGATCAAATGTATTTCCTGACCCCCATTCTTCTGGCTTCGGAGCAACAAAAAGAGGTCCATGCATTGTACCACTTTTTTGTTTCAAGACCCCTTGTTCAATCAAAAAGTGCTTTCCAACCTCCGTATGAGCCTGAATAAACTGGTTAATATCCTGCAAAATATGCCTAATTATATATATATAAAACAATTAAATAATCAAACATTCAAACAGCTGCAATACCCAGTTTCTAGTTGGTAAGCTGTTGCACACTCCAACACCAGAATAGGTAAACATACGAGTTAGTGTTTCTGTAATACAATAAGCTCGCATCAAATCTGCATGTGCGTTCGAGCCTATAGCATCTTTCGGCAAGACCACCACTGCTCTCCTCACATCCAAGTTTGGTGCCCATGTCTTTATACCATCAAGTAACATCTTATTAATCCTCTGCAAAGAAGAGGTGTAGACAAGAATCTAGATGAGAATTTTAACATGTTAGAATCTAGGAAAGAAGAGAAGAAGAAAAAAAATTACCGCCGCCATCCATTCCCAGGATATCTTGAACGTTAAAAAACAATTATTGCGTATGGATACTTGAGGTATCATGACAGAATTTTTTGGTAAATTCTTGACGATAAGCTGCAATAAAAAAATATCACACCTAAAGATATGAATATATAATTGCATTTAAAAAAAATCAGAGCATATTAGATACGATAGTTTACCTTTGCAATATCTTCGGCTCCCGTTTTCGAAAAAAGCTCTGGATCTTTGGATCGTAATTTGGTACATATCGTCAGAGCAGAGGTAATCATCCCCATACTTTTCAACAGCTTGCCCGTTCATATCAACAAATTCACAAGTTTCATCTAAATTAGGGTAACTGATGCTCAGAGATTGATTAAAATGACGTATTATTTCATCACTTAACTCCGGAGGTGTTGATGAACTAGAAGCTGACATTGTCTGGTGACAAATAAAAATGTAAGAACAGGAGATTTAAACAACCAAAAGCATACAGATATTAAAACAAGCCTAATGGTGTTATGGTATTTATAAAAACAATCAACCTAAACATAACTTCTAGTTTAATCTTGTACAAACATCTTGTAGTTAAGTTTCCAGTTAGACAAACAAACTTAGATACATTTTTGGCGGTAACATTCATTCTGAAAACTTAAAGAAGAGGGTTTTACATCTCATGTATTAACTAGCAAGATACGACAATCGCCAAATCAATCTATTTTCCTTCATAGGGGTCGAGAGTATCTGATCTATCGTTATTTGTACAGCAAATCATATTATTTTTCAAGTATTTATAATATTACTTTCAAACCATAACTTGAATCTGTGGCGGCTTTTACTTTTTACAGATAATCAGGGGAAGGGGTCAAAAAACGCGTAATTATAGATAAACAGTGTAAATATCCATTATTATCTGCTATAGAAGCATTTGTGATTTACCAGGCTCTTATGCCTCTAAATTACTAAGACTGGCCACTTGTATCACTGACCAAGAATTTGCATCAGCTGTCAACATGCAGCTAATTTGAAACAGTAAACCATAAGTTTAAAAATGCAGAGGGAGAGATGTTAAGGACTCAACACATACAAACACACACATATGTGTTTGCTTAATTTGTATAAACACGCACACAAACATGAATCCAGTAGATATCATTAATGCTTAAAGTTGTAGCCATAACATCTAAATCCATAATCCATAATTAATTCATGCTTAAAGTTGTAGCCATAACATCTAAATCCATAATCCATAATTAATTCATGCTTAAAGTTTTTTAGAAAGGCAACAATAAAATAGAACTAACAAAAACAAAAGTACAAAACATGGCATCCCACCCCCAGGGCCGGCCCTGAGGTTTAGTTGGCCTAGTGCGAGAATAAAATTTTGGGCCTTTATATTAAGAACTGCTGATATCAGGTTCTGCGATATCAGGAATTTCTTTTCACGCTCTTCGTCAACTACATCCTCATCTTCTGGAAAAGGTTCTGCGATATCAGGAATTTCTTTTCCTACAACTTCAGACACTTCTTTTTCTATAGAATCATTCGACACTTTAACTTTTTTCCAGAGTTTTTGAAGAGATCCTTTTAATGGCTTTATTTTTTCTTCTTCCTCCATTTTTTTTTTTCCTTTTCTCGTTACCAGATGGATACTTTTTATTCAACATTTTTCCAACCAAAACAACAGGCAATACCGCAATAGAGGAGAGGTATAGAACAATAGAACCTGAATACATAGATGAATAAGTACTGCAAGTCTGCAATATTGCTATCTTCAATTCCAAATCAATATCAAGGATTCCAAGTTCCAATCATCCGACAAGTTCCCAAGAATTTTTTTTTTTTTGCAGAAATTATCAAATAAGCCAATATAAAACCAAGCAAATATGATGCATATTTCTTTAGATTAGGTTATTAATATATGAAACTCAAACCCCACTAAATCGATATATATATATATATGATGGTGAAAAAGAAGGTCTAGCAATTCAATTTCAGGCGGCTAAAAGTTATGAGGGTAGAAAGATTCTCTCTGGAAGAAGAAGAAGAAGCACCAGCTGCTAACTATAAATAAATAAATTAAATAAATTAATTAGAAGAAGAAGAAGAAGCACCAGCAGCTTCAAAGAAAATGAAGAAATTCTGAAGAGGAAAAAATGCCACTCACCTGTTCTCAATTCGGAGGCAGCAGCTAGGGCTTCGCGAACAAAGCTCGGCTCGGCTCGTTAAGGGCTCGATTCGGCTCGGTTCGTTAAGAACTCGAGCTCGAGCTCGAACACAAAAATCTGTGCGTTAAGCGAGCAGTAGAGAAATGTGCGTTCGAGCTGTTCGAGATCGACTCGAGTTTCGTTAAGTTTCGATTAATAAATATATTTTTAAATTTATTTTAATAATATTTATATATTATATTATAGATTAATAATTTTTTAAATAATTTTATATATTAAAATATTAATTTTAATATATATTTAAAAAAATATATAATTTTTAATGATTATTTTAAAATATTTATTTTAAATAATTCAAATATATTATTTAAATAATTTAAAAATATATAATTATTCGCGAACAGCTCGAGCTCGGCTCGATTCGGCTCGAGTTGTTCGCGAACAGCTCGAGTTCGACTCGTTTTATTAACGAGCTCGAGCTCGAACACGTTTTTTGTGCGATAACAAAGCTCGGCTCGGCTCGGCAGGAAAAAAAATCGAACTCGACTCGTTTAGGTCAAAGCTCGGCTCGGCTCGGTTCGTTTACAGCCCTAGCAGCAGCTAAAGGAGAATATAAAAAACTTTAAAAAATTTGATCAATTTTATATAGGTTGTGGTCGATTCGGAGGCACTCACCTGTTCTCTAATAACGTAATCGATCACCTGTAAAAACGTGATGATTGGCGTAAAAACGCCACTCACGTGTTCTCTAATAACGTAATCGATCACCTGTAAATTCTATATAAAAACAATCAGTCACTATTAATAACGTAATCGATCAATACACATAACTGATCAATAATAATAAATTAATCGACGACGATAATAAGAATATAAGAAACTTTAAAAAAAAAGGTTTATCGGTGAGTTTTCAGCCATAGATTAGATGCGGCTTCAGCGATGAAGTGTATGTGGTAAGATTAGATGGGGGAATATATACACACCAACCGACTTACTTAAGGTTTCTTTTTGATCCCTATAGTTTTGATCATTCTAGTCTAATGATAATGGGCTTGAATTCACCGAATTTAATTGAAAATCGTGAAATAGTAGTTTTATTAGTATGAAAAGAAAGATTTGTGATATCATGCGAATAAATGATATGTTAGATGTATAAATAGATAATAGTCATGTTACATAAGAATAAAATAAAGTTTAGAAACGATACAAAAGGCATAAAATATCCAGATTTTGATCATACGATGTTAAGATTAAATCCGATCCAAGCTTACTTATTCCGAACCACAAACTAAAAAAACAATAAAGTTATTAATTATTTCTTATAAAATTTAAAAATAACATGTTAATCTTCTTAAATATTCCATGTTCATAATTTATGACAACATCTCTATTAAACATTCATATAATTTTGTGTTTATGAAATATAATAATATGTAGATTTTATAACTGTTACAATCACTATTAAGAAACTGACATTATAGTAAGATCTTACGATACCAATCCGATGTTCTTGACCCCTGAAATATATACACACCAACCGACTTACCGACTTAATTATAGGTTTCTTTTTTATTCCTATAGTTTTGATCATTCCTGACTAATGATCATGGGCTTAGGCCTAATTACATGACATCCATACTACTTGGCCTACATATACAAATAACGACTAATACACTCCTACAGTTGCAGCGGGAGGAGGCCGGATGCTCAAACTGATAACGAGATGGTACATGTAAAACGCGCACCTGACCAGCGGTAACCATGTCACGGACGAAGTGTATGTCTATCTCAATATGTTTTAGGGTTGGTGATGCGAGATTTGTAAGACCTCGAAACGAAGCTTTACAATCCTCTATGCAGTGTACCTAACTGTTATAGTGTAGTATAGGCAAGCCCGGGGATTGATCGTTCTCTAGGAGAATAGTCTCGCAATAGTTGTGGAAAGGTCAAGATGTATGACGAATTAGGTCTAGAGGTGAGGGATGATTCTTTTTGTATTTTTATATTTTTTAGAAAGCAAATTAAATCTCGGGTTTTGGAAGAGTGGACGGAATTAGTTGCTAGTCAACTAACCCAAAGCTACTTATAAACTTAAAATAAAACTAATTAAACTAATTAACAAGAAAAGTAAATTGGTAAACTTCTTATGATGGGGAAAACGTGTTCACTTAGATAAAATTACTCTCTAGTTATCTCCTATTGATTCGTTGAATTGTCACGTCCTTGTTTTAGCTGAAGCGTTATATTTCTTAATATTGGTCGTGGGGAGGTGCCGAAGTCCCCAACTCTATGAATATTAGTCTCCTCCAAATCCCTTAAAGTCTATTAAGTTACCTAGGATCAACAAGCCGCAATTCATGCAATAAATACAACGAGGAAAACCAATAGTGCACTATACGGTTGCGTTTCTAAGACGTTCAATCTAGTTACATATAAGAGGTCAGCCAGTTTTCTTAGCCTAACGCGAAGCAATCAACGAAACAATAGACAACAAATCAGTATTCAATAATTAGGTTTCATTAAATCTAAGCAAACACTAATTAACTTAAGCTAGCATGTTAAAGCAAAGAAAAGATAAACAAGTAATTAAACAACACATAGACATATTGAATGATTAAAAGGATAACTTATCTTTAACAAAACATGTGTTTTGGGGGTTGTAGAACCCTCATAAAAGCTGAGAAAATCGTTCTTAAAACCCTACTCCAAGATATCCCAAAAGATGTCACACTTTACAATGAAAAACATACGAAAATATATATAATTTTACATCTCTGACGGCATCTGCTTATGGATTCTGACGTCGTCAGCTCGCCGTGATTAGGGTTTCATCTTGTGCAAGTCGTCGTTCTAACGGCGTTACTTAGTAACCTATGACGTCGACACCTTCTTCTTGACGCCGTCCCTTAGTAGTAGATCTTGTCCATACTACTTGGCCTACATATACAAATAACGACTAGAGTTAACTGCCTTTTTTGTCCTTGTGGTTTACCGGGTGTAACGATTTTGGTCCAATAGTTTAAAAAATAACGGATCTTGTCTAGAATCCGACGAGCCGTAACACTTTTGGTCCATTTTTCGTTGACTGTTATTTTGACTAGTTAAAAAACATGAAATGACTAAAATACCCTCGGATGATGATGTACAATGACTAAAATGCCCTTTCCTTCATTGTTATTATTATTATTATTACTACTATTATTACTATTATTATTATTATTATTACTAGGGGCTTTGGGTTTATTTTTTGTTAGATTAGTGTTAGGTTAAAAAGTATATAAATTCGTTTTAATATTGCTATGAGACAATAACATACGAAAAAAGGATAGGAATGTGAGTTGACATTATCATAAATGCCCAAAAAATATCATAAATGTTTTGGAGAAAGTAAAAAGACTGTAAATAGAGTCAATCAATTGTATTCATAACACTGATATATAGGCATTACAATCAGAGTCCTTCCATATATAGGATTCCTAGATAAGGTAAGACATCTAATAGGATCCTACTACCTCTAGAAGGATCTAGAACCTTCCATCTATGTATCTACAACCAGTATTAGGTAAGACACATCACGAGAATAATAATTCCCGGAACACTCCCCCTGTGTCGAGCACTAATACAACAATGGTGCACAAGATGTTGCATTCGTAAAAACCTATTTCAAGCCAAAATAAAACCCCATGGGAAAAAAAATAAAGGCTTGATGAGGAAAAGATTACAACGCACCAATATAACATGTCATGTATACTCCCCCTGATGTATACATAATGACTCACCCTGATGAGTACCTCAAATCATAGGAGTCAGATGCCAAGTTGCCCTCACAACTATACCAAGGAAAAACCCAGTGGGAAAAATACCTCTTGGTCCAAGTTGAACAGAAGTACAACACATCATTATATGGATGTTTTCATAGGTCGCCTCGTTAAAAACCTTACCAAGTGAAAACCCAATGGGAAAATACAAACCTTGGTCTAAGGACAAAAAGAGCGCGACACATCCAAAGTGCAGAGTCGCTACAGACTTATCAAGTTTTCCAAATTCTTGACCTTCATGCACCAAATCAGTCATAACTTCTTCGATTCAATAGGTATCAACGAAACTGTAAGAACTTATGAAAACTAGACACCCATAGCTTTTCATTCACATACAGTACGTAACCTAGATCGACCTGAGCAGGTCATAAAGCTCTATCGAAGTTGACTCAGCAAATTACCGAACATATCCTGTCCTACTTTGCAACAATAGTCATATGTCACTCAACATGATGGATGTGATCAAATGGTTGGTTTCCTTGGAAAGTAGACACAAACCTTTCCAATGGTACCAATTTCACCATTTTCCAACAAGGGAGCTGCCCTGTAGGTCATATGGGAGATAGACCAATACATTCTGGGCAAATCGGGTATCGATTTTCAAGTGTCCTTTTATTGAGATAGAGCGAGCTTCAAGCTTCTTGTCAATCACAGACATTGCGTGAGCGCATCCTAGGCCATCATCACAGTGGCTTTACCGGATTATTACGAATGAGTACATCGAGTCAAACATGAGTATATATTACCGTACTTTTCTCTTAAGACTGCATCATCACTTAAGAGAGCCAAGTCTTATTATGACTTCGACTAATCATCGGGAATCATATAGGCATTACTTTATCGTCTCTCAGGGAAACCGTCCCTTAGATTGCCTTAAACCGATTGATGAATACGCATCATCAAGTGTCCCCAAGATCCTTTCATTCTTAACTTTGGATTTAGCAGAATCTCTTAGTCTCACAAGAGTACATCACTATAAACCCTTAATTTCACACGCAATAGCTTCATATCTCTTCCAAATCAAGTATATACTTAGTATGCATTCCCAAAAATCACTTGTCGACGCGCTCCGTGGTCAGGAGCCACTTGATTTGAGTCTGATCCAGCACGAGATCCTTTTTATTACTTAACTTAGTTCTCCACTAAGATAAGATTTAACCACAAGCTGCACGTCAGTTTTTGGGAAACTATCTAACTGAAAATATAGTGGATGCTATAACATCCATTACGATAGCACAACTAAGTTTTGTGTCATCGTAGTCGATTCCAGTGCGTTCATGAGAAACCTCGCGCCATGATGTGAGTTTAACTCCTTATCTCACTTGCTTTAACAAAGTATACGGATAGATCTTATCTTTAGAGTGTCGGTACCACTTCAACAAAGGGCTATCACTTTGTTTATACTGGAGTCGCATATGTTTCCATTTTAGGCCAATGCTACAACGTTGTAGATTTTCAACGAATTATGGTTCGATTAAACTCACATTCCACGTCCTCATGTACCGACTTTATTCATAGAGTACTCTTTATGGATTGGCATTCATTGAGGCGTCCCCCAATGATGACTGTAATCCAGAATCACATGAGACAGATGAGTTCATTTGATCAGATGATCAAGTTTCATGTACCAAACTCGCATACATTCTTAGCGAGAGTATTTATCGAACCAAGTGGCATCCCAATACTCTATGAGATCCACAGCCTAGTAACACTATCTACCACAATTTGTGGTGTCACCATATCACCATTTTTAGGTGACGAACGTCCATGACCGGATACAATCCTTGCAGACATGTTTGCAGCATGTATTTAATCTCGTCACTTTAGGGAACTTGGTGAGACACAGTAGGGACAAACTACGACAATTCCAAGTCGTTCTACTCGAACATGATCGTTCGCATCTCCCCCTAACGACGGGAAGACTGGCTCATCAAAGTGACTTACGAGATCGTCTGCCAAGGTATATTTTAAATGGACTATGAGTGAAAGCGCATGTCATATTCATCATTTATAACCCGTCATAATACGTTGTGGTGACGCACTTTGGCACATAAACATGTGGACGATAAAGGTTTTCATTGTTAACACAATCCAGTTAACAAAATGCATACGGTTACACTCGTAACTAAGCATTTGAATGATGATAGGTATAGGTGAATATGACATGTTGACCTATGCTACATAGCCGTAGCTACTGGTCTTGAGAATCCAACAAAACTGCCACCATGCACCACCGGGATCGAACATAAAGAAACGATTGAACCAATAATAGGCCGTTGGTTTTATCGAACCTCTAGTACTTTCTTGAAGAGTTCACTCCCTTCACCAGCCCCAAACACCTCAAAATTTCGTGAGCATGTATAAATGGGTGTTTAGGATTCCAAAACATCAGCCTTGTGGTCAAAAACCAGTCGAAATGACATCGAATTGGTCGTTGGGACGGCTGGTGGTATGTGAAAACTTCATTTAACTGGTTCACCTCCTTCCAAGTCTCCAAATGGCACCGAAATTTGTGAGAAGGTAGCCTTGGATGTTTGGAAGTACTCGTTAAAATTTCACTTTAAGACTTGGTCTAAAAGTGGGTGAACCGACTTTTACAATGACTGGTCCGCAAGTTGGACAACCATAAACTCAGGTTTCATCAACTTATCAATTATTGTCAAAGGAACCACATAACATATTAATGTTATTACTTGAGTACGACCATTTGTGAACACCATCATAGCATCGTAAGCCACCCAGGCTAATACTTATGATCATGTATGTATAAGGACTCGGTGAAAAGGGAGGACTCAGCACCATGCTTATGCGAGTCGCTACATTATTCTCTTTAGCATAGGAGGGTGTCATCTCCTAATCGTGCCAAAGAATAGGCTTTAATCAATGAACATGGCTAAGAAGGATCATCGGGGGGCCTTTGGCGTCACACATGCTTATGAAAGCAAGACGTGGATGACATAAATATTATCATCGGTCATGAGCCCTACTCACGACTCTACCAACGTACTTTGGTGTCTTTGATCCAGCTAGCTTCTTTGTTCAAAGAAAAAATGATGTCCATGGCAATATCGTGGTATATAGATCATCAAACTGTCCAAACTCCAGACTATTAAAGCCTAAATGTGTCAATATCCTAATACATCTTCTGGTTACAAAAACCGATGCAAGCCGGACCATATTGACTCATAAATATTTTTCTTTTCACATATCCAATACAAGTGATGCATAAGATTTTATTTCTCACAAATCACAATGAGATGCTATGAGTAATACACTTTGGCATATATGTCATTGTGTCATAACATGGTTCAATTGTTACGGAACATATGTGACTAGAAAACACTATTCGGCGTTCAACAACTTGAGCATTATACCACTCATTGATTGTGATGACATAGTCATCATAGTCACAATGGATTTATAAACCGAAATCCAAAAAAAATCGTCTTCCTTGAAAATAGCTTAATACGCACTCAATTTCGCTTGCAAAATTTTACAAACATGAGCATAGCGAACACTCTAACAACATAGAGATTTTATACCAAATACGATCAAAATGATCTATCATATTGAGTGCATAACATGGCAAGGTTATATGCCTAAGGGGCAAAATTACGACACAAGGATGGTGTAACACTACCATGCACATGCTCGACCTTCTTATAAGGGTGCATATTTTGGGCTTCCCTAAGGAAATTGTTTTTCAACATTCGAAAGATACATTTTAGCGTACAATGTATACCAAAAATCGCATCATCTGTGCCAAATTCAGCCAAAAAGAGGTTGAAAAACATGTGTTATAAGACCACTTGCAAATTCAAGATGGGAACCAAGTTGATTGGGATAAAAGTAAGCACAATCGCTGGAAATAAAATTCCGCGCAGCTTGACCTTTGTTCACTAAAACAACGGTAACTCCCTTTTTAGGAAGGCTGTGGATGAACGGTCAGATGTTCTGAAAACTAGACTTCCGTATATTTCTATCCATATATTGTGCACCACGCGGATCATTAAACTCAGATCACAGTGCATGTTTTAATTGGCTGCTTTAGTATTTTACAACTTTAGTGAGAAAACAAGGTTGAGACCACATCCAATGGCATAAGTGTTGATGCAAAAACATGGCAATGCCAGGCATAGGCGCGTTTAAACGCAGCAGGGTGTTCGATTTCTTATCTTGACTAATGATCCTTTCGGTAACTCCAACTTGGTAGACTTGCAGAGAAAGTAGTAATGTTGGTACAGCTAAGGCTGTTTAAAAACCACTTATTTCGTTTGAACTTTCAAAGCATAAACAAATATCAAGGAGGATGCGCATAGTCATGATCAAAGTGTAGACAAAATCCACCAAAGTGCATCAAATCAACCAAGAGTTTTGATTCTCAATTTGCAAGTATACGTCATAATAGCCATGTTATGTGGATGCAATGCGGTGCATCATAATTAAGCATTTTGAACCATGAGACATAATGAATATACCATAACCAACTCGTCTTGACCATCCAACAAGATCAACTAAACATAGTCAATTGTATAAGGCACATGCCTTTACAAATACTCGGAAAAGTATTCGAACCTATAGTCATACGAACTATAATCGAGGTCAACGAATTCATGTATTTACCGCAATATGCCATTGATTTACATGTTAAAATTCATGAGAATTACTCGTACATTCTTTCATATATCATATTGCAAGGAGACGGTGCATGACTATACCCACATGTAATTTTTTTTTATTTTAATAGGATGAAAGATGGAGTTTTTCAAGTATGGGATTGGGTCAAGACCAACATGGTGGTCGCTCAATTCATCATGAAAAATCCATCACAAATCGATTTTAACCACGACATATCCGTCGCAATCGATGTTTGTCCCATTTGTACGTCACAAATTCGTGACTAATCATGAACAAGTCATAACTTTACCGTTACCGACAATGTTCAGTTTTTTCAATTGTTGGTTTAAAATGGACAAAACGGCGACGTCAAATCGCACCCAAACCGTGGTGTATGCAACAACCACAAATATCGACTTTCAACAATTATCCGTGACTCCCCCAGGACTGTCACACAGTTTACTTCGACATACGAGAGTGATACCACCTCTCATAGTCTCATCCACCGCAGAGTAGCGTAGGAGATAAATAACCCAAATACCTAATTCCCCAAAAAAAATTTCCCAAAAGAGAGAAATTGAAAAACGGGAACTTTAATGAAGTCTTACGGGTACTTGGTTTCATATTTGCTTTGATCCTTGAACGGGAGCTTCTCTCCATATTGTTGGGTACCGATTCGGATATTTGCGCCGTTTTATGCGGAAGCGTAAATAAATTGCGGAAAATAAAGGACACGAGGATTTATAGAGGTTCGGCTATTAACGAAGCCTACGTCCTCTCTCGATGTATCTTTTTCCTTAGGCTTAAGATCAAAACCTCTACGCCTCTCTTCTATCGGTCGAGGGATTACCGTTACAAGCTCGTCTTCTATCGGTCCGAGTAAAACCGTTTTTCCTTTTCTATTGGATAAGGAATCAACCACTCTAGCTTTCTATCGGTACTAGATAAACCTCACTAAGATAGCGATTGTGATTCTAACAATGCCGGATCCTTGATCCTAATAACACCGAATCAAATCGTATCTTTTCTTTTTCTCGCTCGTGTATGATCTTGTGTATAACACTCAATCACTCTTAATTAAGCTCAAGAACAACAACTATAATGTTTACAATGATATAACACGTATGTATGCTTTGCTCAATGTTGTTGTATGGAATAATACCAACTCCTTGGTATTTATAGCCTTCTTCCTCCTTACTAGCCGTTGCTGCCAGTTGACTAGCTAGCGTGCGCTAGCCTTCCATTATAGCGTGCGCTAACTCATTAGCGTGCCTGTAGCGTGCGTTAGACTGTGCCCAGTTTCAGTCCAGTAGCTTCGTTTCTTCTTTAGCGTACGTTATACCGTCTATCTTACGTACGTTATCTCACTTACTTAGCGTACGTTAACCATGATTGAGTAGCGTGCGTTAACGTAATATATCCGTTGTCTTTCCTTGTCAAACTATCCGTTTGATGCTTTGACTTTGACTTGCTTTTCCAACGTTCGGATTGACTAGATTCAAACAACTTAGCGTGCGCTAATCATACTGTGTAGCGTGCGCTAATGATGACTTCATTGTATACGTTTTGCTGTGTTTGAATTCCTTCACAACGGTAACAGGTCTCGATAGCGTGCGTTAATACTTATGTGTAGCGTGCGCTATCGTTCAGCTTTCTTCACTGCAGCTTACTTCGAAACTTGGCTGGGATGCAGCTTACTCCGCGTTAGCGTGCGCTAACGAATATGCCTTAGCGTGCGCTAATGCAGTCCAGATTGCAACTTTTTGCGTCTTAAATACCTTCGTTGTTTTGCTTCGCCTCGATGTTGTTTTGTAGTTTAGCAACTTTAATCATCAAAACATAAATTAAATAATGTGTGGAATAAATATTCCAACAATCTCCCCCTTTTTGATGATTACAAAACAACATATGAATTGGATAATCTGTAAAAAATAATATATGTATATTTCTACGAGTCAAAGTTTTCGGCTTTGATCGTTTCGTTAGTTTCTCCAATCCTTTTCTTTTTCGACTTCTTCATTTTTCAATTTTTCAACTCCTTCCTTCGTTTTAACTCCCCCTTTTTGCATGCTTTCTTTTTCTTTTCAACTTCTTCGATTTTTATCTCAATTCATATCTTTCTCCCCCTTTTTGTTTTCATCAAAAAATAACACAAAATATAAGGGATACCAAATGAAATAAATATGCATGATACCAATTTATGCATTAATAAGGGTATAAACTCCCCCTGAAAATATTATTTCCTTCTCCCCCTTTGTAAAATATCATTTGTCAAAATTTATTTTTGGGGATCCAACCGATAGTTGGTTTTTCTTTTGAAACATAAACGATGTTTGAAACGTTTGTTCCTTTAGGAGCCCAAATCTTTTTAATTTTTATCGTCCGTTTTGGGCTTTTGCAATTTGAAATGTGATGCCCGATTTTTAAACACTTTTCGCAATGGGGTATACTGAAATTAACGGATTCGTTTTTCGAACGTGATTTGAATCCTAACCCCTCTTTATTTAGAGTATATTTTTGAACACATAACATTTGTTCAAATTTATCGTTGCCGCACGAAAATTTCTTTGTCAAAATTTTTAGTTCATCTTGAACTTTTAAAAGATCATTTTTCAAAATATTTTCATTTTCAAGGCATTTCGAATGATCAATTTCACAAATTTCCCTTTTCAAGTATTTTGGAATTTTCAATTTCCAAAGTTTTATATTTAGACTTGAGGGACTTAATTTCATTTAAAGCATTTTGATAGTCGTATGTAATAATTTGAATGCTTCAAAAGTTCGTCGTAAGAATTACTTACTTGGCTTTCGCGTCACTATCGTCGAATGAACTCCGCCATGAGCGCGAGATTATTTTGTTCAAGAAAATCTTCATCGGGATCTTCGTCGCTCCATGTTGCGATTAGAACCTCCTTTTGCTTTACTCGGCGCTTTTGGCAAAGTGGCACGGTTTACCACATAATCGACAAGTGTTGTCGGGTTTCTTCGATTCGCCCGCTTGGATGTCCTTCTTTCTCCGGTTTAATAAGTGTTGAAACTTATTAATATTTTTGGCATAATATGCCATTTCTTCGTCGCTTTCGTCCACCGGGGTTTCTTCTTTCTTTTTCGACATTTTAGCCTTGAAGGCTATCGACCTCTCCTTCGGTTTCAGTTTGGCATTTCGAGATTTTAGAACAATCTCGTAGTTGATAAGGGAACCAACGAGAGCACTAAAATCGAGAGTATTTAAATCTTTGGATTCCATTATTGCCGTAACCGTACCGTCCCATTCTTGAGGTAGTGATCGGAGAATTTTCTTTACTTTCTCACTACTCGAAAGTGGTTTTCCGAAACATGCTAATCCATTAGTAATGACCGAGAATCGGTCGAGCATAATCGAGATGGATTCGTTGTCCTTCATTTGGAATAATTCATAGTCGTGAAGGAGCATGTTTATCTTCGTCTCTTTGACTTGAGACGTTCCTTCGTGTGTTACCTCAAGCATTTTCCAGATTTCTTTGGCACTATCACACGATGATATCCGGTTGTGTTCTTCCGGATTTAAGGCACAATAGAGAAGTTGAGTTGCCTTACAGTTGTAGTGGTCATTTTTCCAATCGGAATCGTCATATTCTTCGAAGGTTTTGAGCGTACCGTTGGAATTTGTCGAAATTTTCGGACCAAGACAAATCACCTTCCAAAGCTCGATGTCATATGCTCGGATGAATATAGACATCTTCTTCTTCCACGTCATGAAGTTTGAGCCATCAAAAAATGGTGGTCGGTTGAGAGCAAGGCCTTCGACGGGAGCCATTTGAAATGCCATTGGATCTTTTTCTCCTCGGATGTTAAGCCGCGTATTGGAGTACCGCTCCGATACCAATTGTTGGGTACCGATTCGGATATTTGCGCCGTTTTATGCGGAAGCGTAAATAAATTGCGGAAAATAAAGGACACGAGGATTTATAGAGGTTCGGCTATTAACGAAGCCTACGTCCTCTCTCGATGTATCTTTTTCCTTAGGCTTAAGATCAAAACCTCTACGCCTCTCTTCTATCGGTCGAGGATTACGTTACAAGCTCGTCTTCTATCGGTCGAGTAAAACCGTTTTCCTTTTCTATTGGATAAGGAATCAACCACTCTAGCTTTCTATCGGTACTAGATAAACCTCACTAAGATAGCGATTGTGATTCTAACAATGCCGGATCCTTGATCCTAATAACACCGAATCAAATCGTATCTTTTCTTTTCTCGCTCGTGTATGATCTTGTGTATAACACTCAATCACTCTTAATTAAGCTCAAGAACAACAACTATAATGTTTACAATGATATAACACGTATGTATGCTTTGCTCAATGTTGTTGTATGGAATAATACCAACTCCTTGGTATTTATAGCCTTCTTCCTCCTTACTAGCCGTTCTGCCCGGTTGACTAGCTAGCGTCGCTAGCCTTCCATTATAGCGTGCGCTAACTCATTAGCGTGCACATAGCGTGCGTTAAGTGCCGATTTGATCCGGTAACCGTTTCTTCTTTAGCGTCACGTTATACCGTCTATCTTACGTCGTTATCTCACTTACTTAGCGTCGTTAACCATGATTGAGTAGCGTGCGTTAACGTAATATATCCGTTGCCTAGACTTGTCAAACTATCCGTTAGATGCTTTGACTTTGACTTGCTTTTCCAACGTTCGGATTGACTAGATTCAAACAACTTAGCGTGCGCTAATCATACTGTGTAGCGTGCGCTAATGATGACTTCATTGTATACGTTTTGCTGTGTTTGAATTCCTTCACAACGGTAACAGGTCTCGATAGCGTGCGTTAATACTTATGTGTAGCGTGCGCTATCGTTCAGCTTTCTTCACTGCAGCTTACTTCGAAACTTGGTTGGGATGCAGCTTACTCCGCGTTAGCGTGCGCTAACGAATATGCCTTAGCGTGCGCTAATGCGATCAGTTGCAACTTTTGCGTCTTAAATGCCTTCGTTGTTTTGCTTCGCCTCGATGTTGTTTTGTAGTTTAGCAACTTTAATCATCAAAACATAAATTAAATAATGTGTGGAATAAATATTCCAACACATATGAGCAATATATTTCCGTGAGTACTCCATTCTATATTTACTTTTATCCTTGAACGGTATAAATATGGCTTTTCTCCATATTTTGCACATCGTCATGAGCAACATATTTTCCTATATGCATGTAAAATATAAATATGGTAAGATTCATAAGTGTACAAATCAATGAACAAATGAATCATTAAGTAGGAAAAGATGGAGAGTTGAGAAACGCCCGGATAGGGCTACTGGGCTCGATAATCGGCCGAAAAAGGACTCGAGCGCGGCGGTGCAGCCACTCGGTATTGGATGAAGTCGGATCTCCAAATTTCCTTATAAATATCTGCTTCTGTTCGGCAGCAGATTCAGTATGCAATACTATTCGGAATCTGATCTCCACCGTTTAATATATAGATATTTGTGTTTGGAAGTTTCTTTCAAAATTTCACACCGATCCGACGGTTAACGAATCGGAAAACATGTTTTTAGTATGATTGCGCTGTGCAGAAAATTTACGCGCGGAAATTCCCGTCTCTTGTTTTTTTTTTTTTCGCGTACAGTTTCATCGAGAAATATTGTCCCGGATCAGTTCTTCACCGTTAAATTTGTAGTTCTTGCTACATAGTTGAGATGGTAAAAATCTGAGCGAGCACTAAAGAAAGTCGTGTCGGACCACGACTGGATTGGATCTGCAACACGTACCGAATCTAGACTGGGTCTGCAACTGGAACCGGGTCGGGCTGGCAGCAGCGGGCTGGGGAATCCGATCTGAGGCGGACGACACGGAGCAGGCTGTGCGCGGTGGTCCGGCAGCGGCGGTGGTCGGCGGCGGCGACGATTGTGGTCCGGCGGCGGCGGCGGGCGGCGACTGTGGTCCGGCGGCGGCGGCTGGGCAGCGGCGGCGGTGGATGGGTTGGCCGATTTTTTTTCTTTGAGATACGTGCTGATAGCGTGTTTCGGAGAAAGTAAAAAGACTGTAAATAGAGTCAGTCAATTATATTCATAACACTGATAGAGGGCCTTTATATAGGCATTACAATGAGAGTCCTTCCATACATAGAATTCCTAGATAAGGTAAGACATCTAATATGATCTTACTACTTCTATAAGGATCTAGAACCTTTCATCTATGTATCTACAACCAGTATTAGGTAAGACACATCACGGGAATAATAATTCCCGGAACAATAAACTAATTATTCCAGAAACATTTTTTGTTAATGGTGTTGGAAGAACATAATTTAAAAACAAATCACCATATAAGAAAGAAATATGATTCTGAAAATAAAGTTTGCATTTAATAAAGTCTTTTAGAGTTTACAATAAAAGTAAAACTAAAAAAAATATTTTCTATTTGATTGTCTTAAAATATACTGTATTAAACTTTCCAATTTTTATATTGGAATGGATGCCTAATAGAAATTTTTCCTTTAGATAAATAGATTTAACATTTATTACAATTTTTTCACGATTTAACAATATCACCAAATCGAAGTTGATATAACAGTTTGAAGTTCTCGCGTGAACAAATTGCACCGTTGTTTCACACCTTCAATCGACCACAACTGCATCCTCACAGTGAGTATGTTGTTTAGAACTAATAGTTTGAGGTATTTTGAATTATTTCTACATTTTAAATGCGTAAAAACATGAACCAGTTGCACAGAGGCCGAGTGAACTTCACTCTCCATTAATTTTGACGGAATGAGTCTTATTTGCAGGGTTTATTAAAATACAAGGGTGTTTTATGCAATTTAAATTATACAAGAGTGTTTTGTGCAGGTTTCATAAAATACAAGGGTGTATTACACATTTTTCTCCTGATACATCAGCAAAACGAACAAATATCTTTTTTGTCTGCATCAAATATTTGGGCTAAATACATAAAATGAAGAAACTGTATTACGGTATAGGACAAATTAATAACTCAAAATGATTGTATTGAAGGCGTGAGACTGACATTTTGATGTTTTTTTTCTTAATCCGAAAGTTTGATTGCTTGATGGATTGAAGACTGCAAATCGTTCTCTTTATATAGATAAAGATTAGGAAACATTGATTTGAATTAGGGTAATCAAACCTTTATAAGTTTTAATATTATAAAATCTTTGACGTAAATAAAGGTAAAACCGTGTGATTTGATAAGGATGTTTTTTGTTTTGAATAATTAACAAAAATAAGATGATTTTGCGATAGATTAAAGTGTGTATATACGAATTAACTTTGCAAAAGCTTCTTTTTATTGGCCAAACCGCAACCTTCGTAGGTTTAAATATATAGAGTTTATATTGTACAAATACAAACATACACATTAAAATAATAAATTCAAAGATAATTCTCCTTAAGATAAAAAAATAAAAAGTAATTTCAACAACAATGGAAAGTAATCATCAATTTCACAAGGTTCAAATCTGCATTTTAAACAATTTTTTTTTTCAACTGATGACTTTGTCCGAGACCTCTTTGTTGTTCTATTTGAAGCTTTTACATCTCACATATGAGTACTTTTAGCCCCTTCTTAGTTGTAACTCTTGACATTGCTACGTACAGTTGCCTATGAGTGAATACAGGTTTTCGTAAATACAACTGTTAAGAAATTTGGCCCAAATGAATTTATTATAATGGGCCACATCTTGCAGCCCAGCCCAGACAAAAACTTAACCCCCTGGCCCGGCTTCTAGACCCTTCCGGCTCTTTGATCTCACCCGTTGATTGAAGGTTGACCCATCTCACTCGTCGGTCCCTTGTATTTGTTTCACCCCCCAAACCCTAGCCTCACTTCTCTATTTTGTTTCTCTCTCTTCACTCGCTCTCCGCCGACTGCCATGGAAATCCGATTTCCTTTCCTTTTTGGCTCGGCTGTGCGGTTCCGATTTAGAAGGGAATCGAAATGCTTATCAATTAATGATAAGAAAGGATTCGATTCCCCGAAAATCCGTGGCTTTCCGTTTGGGTTTTTTACCTATATATCTTGAGCGATTTGGGCTTGAGAGAGACACACGAAAATCGAAACCTAATTTTTCCTGAGTGAGAAAAACAAGCCGTGTTTTCTTTGTGATTTTTCTGAGTGAAAAAATATTTTCTGAGTGAAATTGCTTAAGGTTGTTTTCGGGGGGTGATTTTATTCGGGACCTTTGAAACCAGCTGGGGAGTTGGCTTTGTTCGTCTGGGCTTTTGGCCGCGGATACACACGGAGCCTTGGACGTGGGTACTGGATATTGGAAAACTGAGCTGAGACCGAGTTTCGGTCGATTCGCACCACCTTCGCCTCTCGATTTTCAGATCTGTTGTGATCTGTTCGGTTTGGTTTCTTGAACTTTAAATTCCTGTTCTTTATGTTCAGGGGTGTTTTAGGTTAATTCGTTTTTCCTTCTTTATTTCGTGTAATTCGTTGCCAATAAGTTTGTTGTGTAATCCTTAATCTCCGAAATTTTATTTGTAATTCGTTTACTGCTTTGTTGTGTATTTTTTATGTATTCCGAATAGTTACCCTACAGTAGTATCGGAGCCTCTAAACGGGGTTTCTATTCGGAAGGGTATACGGATTCCGGCCGAGGGATCCGCTCAGGTATCACATTTCATACTCTCTCTCTTAATTCCGGTATTGTGGTGTGCTGCCCTTTATTCTCGCTTCCGTCTGCTTCTGTCTTGGTGACTGTGATTGCTTCGTTTTGCTATCTTTGTGTTGAGACTGTAGAAATCGCTATCTCCGAGTATACCAAACCCCCTTGCCTGGACCGTAAGTGTTCCTCGGATCTTGTGGGGGCTCCGGGATACGATTCCAGCTCGTATCGTTTTAAAATCTGGTGTGACTTTAATCTTTGTGATATCTGTGTGATATTGGTATTTGATTCCAGCTCATTTTATTGCAAAATCTGGTGTGATTTTGTTCTTCGTGGTATCTGCATGATATTTAACTGTCAACTCAGTTTTTTACAGTATTAATAGTACCTTGTGCTGGTATTTTAAATCTTGTGTGATTTTTACAAATACTAAAATGGGTTCTCTTACTTCATTTACAATGGCACCTTTCGACGACATAGGAGATTTTAGAATTTGGCAACAGAAAATGAAATCTATACTTGTCCAACAAAAATGTTTTAAAGCCATTGAAGGTACTTTTCAGTCCGATGTGTCTTCTGAGAAACGAAAAAAATTAATTGAGTTTGCTCATTCATCTATAATCTTGAACTTGTCTGATTCTGTGATTAGACGAATAGGCAGAACTGATAATGCTAAACAGCTTTGGGATAAACTTGAAGAAATATTTACTGAAAAATCTTTGCCAAATAAATTATTCCCCCTCGAAAAGTTTTTTCGTTATAAGCTAGATTTCAATAAAGATATTGATGGTAATCTTGATACCTTTACAAAGTTAGTACAAGATATAAAACAAACGGGTGATAAAAACATTGATGATTATTCCCCTATCGTGTTCTTGAATGTTATCCCTGATGCTTATAATGATGTAAAATCTGCTATTAAATATGGGAGGGATTCTGTTACCTTAGACACTGTTATAAGTGGCTTGAAAAGTAAGGATTAGACTTGAAAATTAATAAGGTTTCTAAACCGGTGTCTGATGTCAATTTTGTAAGGTCTAAACAACACCTTAAAAAGAAACCGTTTATCAAAACTGATTCTGAGAAGTCTAATAAGAAAAAGGGGCAATGGAAGGATAAATCTAAGTTCCGGCCTAAAAATCGCAAATGCTATAACTGTGGTGAATCTGGTCATTATATACAAGAATGCATCAAGCCTAAAAAGAATTTGCAAAATGATCAGGCTAATTTGACTGTTGGGGATGTCTTTATGGTTATTGATGATTTGCGTCTCTCTGTGAATTCTGTGCTTTCTGGTCTGTGTGAAAAAAAATGGTTGCTGGATTCTGGATGCACTCACCATATGACACCTTATAAACAGCATTTTACGAGTTATACTAATCTTGGTGATCGGTATGTTTATATGCCTGATAAAGTGAAACGGGTAATGGCCGGAATGGGGAATGTTTGTTTGAAATTTGCTCATGGTAGTCAGTTTACTTTAAAAAATGTCAGACATATTTCCGATTTATCTTATAATTTGATATCTTGTACTACTTTGGAAGATGAGGGCCTTAGGGGTGCATGGGGAAATGGTTACATGAAAATTTGCAGAGGTTCCTTAATGTTGTTTAAAGGAATCCGGAAATTTAATTTATATATTTGCCAAACTGAAACTGCTGCATGTTCCAACCTGGTTTGTGCGGATAAAACCGAATTGTGGCATAATAGGTTAGGACACATGAGCATGAAGGGATTAGATATCTTGCATAAACAAAAGTGTTTTGGAAAAGATAAAATCTTTAAGTTGTCTTTCTGTGACTCTTGCATGTATGGCAAACAACATAAAACCCAATTTCCTAAACCTCCCGATTCCCCTGATCCTGTTTTTGAAAAATCTAGTAAGAGTTCCAATGTGCTTGATTATGTTCATGCTGATGTTTGGGGTCCTGCCAGTGTCCCGACTCATGGGAGGAACCGTTACTTCTTGTCCATTATTGATGATTATTCAAGGAAATTTTTCGTTTTTCTACTCAAACTGAAATCTAATGTGTTCGAAAAATTTCAAACTTGGAAAACTTTAGTGGAAAATCAAACCGGAAAACGGATTAAAAAGATAAGCACCGATAACGGCCTTGAATTTTGCAATACTCAGTTTGATACTATGTGTTCGGAAAATGGCATCCTTAGGCATAAGACAGTTCCTTACACCCCTCAACAAAACGGGGTGGCTGAGCGATTGAACCGAACCCTCCTTGAAAAGGTTAGGGCTATGCTCGCCACTTCTGGGTTGTCCAAAAGCTTTTGGGGTGAGGCTCTTTTAACTGCTGCCTATCTTATCAATAGATCACCTTCTATACCATTGAATGGTAATTACCCCGAGGCTGTGTGGTCGGGTCATGCTGTTGATTTTTCAAATATTCGTGTGTTTGGTTGTGCTGCTTATGTGCATCAAAATATTGATAAACTTGAACCTAGGTCCTTGAGATGTGTTTTTCTGGGCTATCCGGATGGTATTAAGGGTTATCGTTTATGGGTCAGATCTGAACCCGGATTGAAGGTGATCACTAGTAGGGATGTGGTATTTAATGAAATTGAATTTTCTTGTCTTAATAATCATTTACCTGCTCCTGTGTTAGCTGCTGAAAATTCTCCCCACCCTGTTCAGATTAGGGTGGAGCATCTTAGTGACAATGAGTTACCTGCTGAATCTGATAATATGGAAAATCCTGAATCCTCTAATGCTCAACCTGATAATCAATCTGAAAATGGAGACGAGTCTGAATCTGTTCCTGACTTGTCTGATTATCAATTAACTAGGGATAGGTCTAGAAGAAATGTTAGAAGACCTATACACTTAGATGATTTCCATATGGCTTCTCTTGCTTTCAATGTGTTTGATATGTTTGATGGGAATGAACCTAAATCTTACAATGATGCTTTGTTGTCTGATAAATCAAACGAATGGTTAAGTGCAATGAATGAAGAAATGACATCCTTGCATGCGAATAATACTTGGAAACTTGTTCCAAAACCTAGAAACTGTTCTTTGATTGATTGTAAGTGGTTATTTAAAGTCAAAAAGGATGAGGATGACATCAGATTCAAAGCGAGGTTAGTAGCTAAAGGTTTCACTCAACTAGAAGGTATTGACTATACCGAGATTTTTGCACCTGTAGTTAAATTCACCACAGTTCGCATCATGCTTACATTAGTTGCACATCATAATTGGGAGATGAAACAATTAGATGTTAAAACGGCATTCTTGCATGGTGAATTGAAAGAAACCATCTACATGAAACAACCGGAAGGTTTTATAGATAGTAACCATCCGGATTATGTGTGCTTTCTGAATAAAACCTTATATGGCTTGAAGCAATCCCCTAGAGAGTGGAACAAGAAATTTAATGATTGCATGCTGTCCTTGAAATTCCGTCGAAGTGCATATGATCCATGCCTTTATTTCAAGACTGACTGTGATGTTCCTATGTTCCTACTTATTTATGTAGATGATATGCTCTTGATAAGTTCGTGCATTAAATCTATTAATCATGTTCAAAATCGCTTAGGTGAACAATTTGACATGAAATATTTGGGGGATGCTAAAAGGATATTAGGCATGAATATCATTCGGGATAGATCTAAAGGCACTTTATTTCTAAATCAGTCCTCTTACATTGGTAAAATTCTAGAAAAATTTTCATTGACTGATGCGAAAACTGCTAGTGTGCCATTGGCTTCTCATTTCTTATTATCTAAAACTCAGTCACCAAAAATTGAATCTGAAATTCGTGAAATGAGATCTATCCCATATGCTAATGCTATTGGATCTGTCATGTACCTTATGGTTAGTACCAGACCAGATATTGCTTATGCTGTGAGTTGTTTAAGTAGGTATATGGCCAATCCAGGAAAACCTCATTGGGAGGCTCTTAAGTGGTTACTTCGGTACTTAAAAAACTCTATTTCTGATGGTCTTGTGTTTTCTAAATCTAATGATGGGTTAACCTTAAAGGTTATGTTGATTCTAATTATGCCAATGACCGGGATGAATGTAAGTCCACAACTTCATATGTGTTTACCTTGTGTGGCTCATGCATTTCTTGGAAATCACAACTTCAGGATATAGTTACTTTGTCTACTACTGAAGCTGAATATATTGCCACTACTGAAGCCTTTAAAGAGGCTATTTGCTTGAAAGGTTTACTTACTGAAATTGGTGTTCTTCGTGATAATGTTGTGGTCTTTTTTGACAGTCAATCTAGCATACATTTGTGTAGAAATCCTGTTTTCCATGATCGTACTAAGCATATTGATGTCAGGCGACACTTCATCCGTGACATCGTGGAAAAGGGCATAATTGATTTGAAGAAAAACCCGTCCCAGTCTAACCCTGCAGATATGGGCACGAAGTGCCTACCGGTCGAGAAAATCAGATCTTGTAAGTAGATACTAAATATCGACTCCCTCAACTGAAGACACTCCAGTCTTTTTTTTTCCTATCTTTGTGATAGCTTTTCTAGTTTTCTCCGTGATTCCTAGTTTTCATTCTTAGTGATTGATTTATGTTTTTATACTTGTACTAACTTTGTGTGGTGTGCAGGTGGTGTGACGTTCGGCGATGATGACATCCTTATCAAGAAAGTACCCCAATGGCTCATTTGGTCCGGGTGGAGATTTGTTAAAAAATTTGGCCCAAATGAATTTATTATAATGTAATACCCGGTTGTAATTCAGTCATTATCATTCAGTAATTTCATTCGGTAATTGTCACTCAGTGGATTTTCACTCAATTATAATCATTCATCAATCATGTTCATTCACCGTGTTCACCGTTCGTAAAAACTTCGAGTTGAGTATCGTTATTGTTCATCGTTTCAACTTTCCTCATATGAGTTCGACTTTGTTAGATCACCATTAATTTTTGGTAACTCCAAAAATTCTAAATCTTTGCAATATTATAGAGCATCGAGTTAGCTTTCCAATGGTTCAAACGGTGAGTCAATCGGAGTCCGGACGAGAGAGTTATGGTCGTTTTAGCTCACTCGCTCATTTTTCAGATTTTGGCCGATCACGGCCGACCGGACTCGGTCGTGTCGTCCAAGCACGGCCTGCCGTGCACTCGTCCGGATAATGCCGAAGCACCGCCTCAGACCCGACCGTGTCGCTGCACGGCCGAGTCGCACCTTCCGGATAGGCCGAACCGTCGACCGAGGCCCGACCGTGCAGCGTAACACGGCCGAGTCAATGCCGAGCGCCGCGGACGGGTCACTATCGGTAGGCCCCTTTGCGCCGCGACCGTGTCATGCGGACACGGTCGAGTCCCTGCCGCCAGTGCGCGCCACGACCGTGTCGGGCGGGCACGGCCGAGCCTGGCTGCCGAGTCAACCCCTATAAATTGTTTTTTTGAGCATTTCACTCATTTTTTCCATCTTCTTCACCTGCAACCGAGAGAGAATAACTTGAGGGAGAGATTTCTTCATCAATTATCATTTGAGTGTGTATTTTCATCACCTTCAATCATCCGGGAAGCTTGGATAGTCGCTTTTACGCGTTTTCATCTGATCGAATTGGTTGGATCTTCCAGAGGTAAATTCTTCAACACTTGGACTTCGATTTTGTGTTGAGATATGATGTTTGGACGTTATAATCATGTTATATGAAGGGATATGTATATGATTATGAGTTTGTATAAGGATTCATTGGATTATTGAGGAATTATTCAAGAACACGTTGAAAATCGAGTTGGAATTGGGGATTTTCGACTAATTGTTGTTATAATCACATTTTGGATATTCATAACGGATTATTGATCGTATTGGAGATGTTTTGTTGGTTTGAAACAC
The DNA here is from genome assembly GCA_033398695.1 of Orobanche coerulescens. NCBI lineage: Eukaryota > Viridiplantae > Streptophyta > Magnoliopsida > Lamiales > Orobanchaceae > Orobanche > Orobanche coerulescens. Next base: position 9,391,432 of record CM065810.1, read on the forward strand.
TTCTTGGGGAATTTTGATATTGGTATATCGAAGTTTGTTTGTAAACAATCGGAGTTGGATACAACGTGTTTGATTTAATGTCTCTATGGACTTGGTTTAGTCGTATCGACGTTTGGAATTCGTTATATTCGTGTATTGATCGGATTGTTGGTAATTGTATTGAATTAAGGTTGTTCGTGCGACCGACACTTCATTTAGGACGTTGTTCGTGGAAGGACTTTCTTCATCGGTATTTAGTAAGTTAATTCTTACTCGGTTAAAAAGGATATTCATACCTTTTGTTGTTGATCGTTCATAATCATAACTCATTCATCATTGTATTAATCATATTAAAACTTGTTATTGTCAATTAATCACTTCACCATAAGGAACGACGGTTCCAATCTTTTCATTGAGCTATCATTCATTTCATTATTACCCTCATCTCGGTGAGTCATTCTTGACTTTGTCAGATTATTATTTATCCATTGATATTCATTACGGTCATTTTCGTTCATATGACCTTCTGGGTTCATATTGCGTGGCCGGGTGTGGCTGTGTGGAATTTTTAGTCGGGCACACGATGGTCATGTATTGGGTTCACCGATACATCGGACCGTGCACACGGTAACGCTTACCTCCGTGAGACTAATTAGGTACAAGGACGGGTGTATCCGGTCATTCGTCTTGTACACTTGCAGTAAGATTACGCGCATTTATGATACTCCTCTTCAAATAAATTCATAATTAAGAATATTTCATAACTTCGCTAATCATGATTGTGTATTTTCAACCCTTGAGGATTGTTTGTTCTTTTGAATCGACCCCGTTTGGGGATTTTGTTTTTCGTGTCATGGCAAGGCAAACGCACGGAATAGCATGTTGATGTCGAGGAGTCCGAGTGATACTAGTAGGGGCCCCGATCTTTCATCATTCATATTATTGTCCTTTATTTTCCGCCGCATATTTTCATTTGGATACTCCGTTTCATTCGGTGTTGTGTATTTTATCTTCATATAAAATACACTAGTATTCGGTATTGTCTGGTGTGTTGTAATTAAACTCCTCATCGGAGTAATTACCGTTGTAATGTGGTTCGGTACTACATTTATCTTGTGTAATTCATCCTTTTCATTCGCCCGGTGGGTCCCAAATGGGATTCACAGACCGTAATATCCGCCTAGTTTGGGGTGTTACAGAGTTGGTATCGTGAGCGTGGTTTTGAATACTACCCTCCAAGTCATGTCTTATTTGAAATCATCGTCACACGACTAGTATCATTGGACTTTCGCCACGTGTGACTGTGCAAATGCCGAGCCAATCGACCTAAGAACTGTAAGGTTTCTAACGCCATGGTATAATTTCTGGCAATAGTCATTCATTCATCATTCATCAATTAACAATCCTCAAACATCATCATTCATTGTGATTAGGACGATATAATTCATTTCATTACGCAGTTAATAATCAGGACGATCACGTTAACTCATTAATCACTTAATTCATTTCATTACGCAGTTAATAATCAGGACGATCACGTTAACTCATTAATTACTCAATTCATTTCATTACTCAGTTGTCAATCTGGAAGATCATATTATCAATCTTGTTAAGTTATTCAAGATAGTCATTTTAAGAATTTCATCAGATAATCATGTAACTTCAGTAAATCATTCATAAAATCACTAAGTTAGAGCATGTATACTCATTTTCATCATCTCATGACATAATCATAACGTGCTAATCATGCGGGTAATATAATCATTATGCGACCTTCCTACTTCCGTATGGAGAAAGTCATCGAGGATGCACGAGAAGAGGCCGCGGTGCGGACCGAAACCCGAGAAATAATCACTGGCCGGGAAATCGTGCCGTGACTCGGCTCGATCAGAAGATGTTCGGGTTGATCCACTTACTTTTATACAGGCCATGATGACCCATGTGCAGTTGCTCAATCATCATTGCGCCACTCTGACCGGATTAATCGAGAGAACCCTCCCGTATGAGCCAGCTGCTAAGGAAAGTGCTGAACAACAACCTTCATCTGTCAGCAAGAAATCAACGAAGCGTAATCAATCCGAAGGCGGTCAGTCAACCTTCAAGAAGCCTCGTGTGAGTCCTATCGTTTCTGAGCGACCTCCTATGGCGCATAATCGTGCGGGATCTCAGTCACGAGCGGCCAATTCAGCCATCACCTGTTATAACTGTGGGGATCTTGGTCATGTCAGCACCAAGTGTCCGAGACAGTCTGTCACGTGCTATAATTGTGGGAATGTTGGACATAAGGCCCGTTTTTGCCGAAAGGACTCCAAGTCGGCTCCGTCGGCATCCCAAGCCCCGAAGCAACCAATGCTTTGAAATCGATCGCTTTGTCATCGCTGCTTAAGATAATGGAAGCAAATAGAGTTGGAGCTCGTATTTATCAGACGGAGCGTCCGTTCGGGACCGGCAAGTCCCAGATTCATATGATGAGGAGGATCGACGATCCGGTGGCCCGAATGATTTCAGGTATACTCGTAATTTTATTTCAACTTGTGTGTACCTTTTGATTCTGGTACACCGCATTCATTCATTTTCGAATCATGCTTGAATAGACTTATTTCGGGATAGTCCTATTGCTTGTGGACATCATACCATCGGTATACCTGACGATGGAAGAATTTTATGAATCATACCTAAGTAAGCTTAGTAACCGCGATTGGTTGGTGGACCTAATCGTGGTGAATTTATCTTAGGACGATGTAATTTCGGTATTAGTTGGTTTAACCGTTTTGATACTATCCTCAGTGTTTGTTAGTGTTTGGTCGCTATCTTTCCGTCGTTAGTTGTCGAATGTGTGCTTCAGGGAAGTAATTCCCGTTGTTCCAGTAGAATTTCTATTATGGCGGAAGCAGAGAAATTCCGCAATCGAACTATCCAATCATTCATTGTATCATTTTCATCGATTGGCCTTTCTAAGGCAATCGAGTCATTAATCATTCATTGTGTCATTTTCATCGATTGGCCTTTCTAAGACAATCGAGTCATTCAATCATCCATTGTATCATTTTCATCGATTAGTCTTTCAAAGGCAATCGAGTTATTCAATCATTCATTCTATCATCTTCATCGATTGGCCTTTCTAAGGCAATCGAGTTGTTCAATCATTATTGGTATCTCTTTTTATCGATTGACCATTCTAGGGTAATCGAAATGTTCAATCATTCGTGGTATCATTGTCATCGATTGACGATGTATTCCAGGCGAGTTATCTAGTTACCTTCACATCGAGTAGGGGAATTCAAGAATGAGTGGGAGCCGGTACGTCCCATTTATCGAAGGCACCGTATCAGATGGCCCCGACCAGAAAGCAGGAGTTAAAGATTCAACTTGAGGAATAGTTCGAGAAAGGTTATCTCCGACCGATTGCGTCCCCGTGAGGAGCACCAGTGTGATCTGTCAAGGAGAAGAATGGCTCGTCTCGTGTGTGTATTAATTACTAGGAGTTGAACAGGGTGATGATCAAGAGTAGTATCCTTTACCTCGTATTGATGATCTTTTAGATCAACTTCAGGAGCTTCAGATTTTCCAGATCGACTTAAGATCCGGATATCACCAGCCATGGATTCGAGAGTCGGATATCGCGAGGACAGCGTTTCATACACGCTATGGTCATTATGAGTTCGTAGTTATGCCGTTCGGGCTAACTATTACACCTGTGGTATTCATGGGGTTAATGAATCGGGTTTTCATCGACTTTTGGATCAGTTTGTTGTTGTCTTCATCGACGACATTTTGATTTATTCTCGTAGCCGAGAGGAACACGAGGTTCATCTTCATCGTGTTCTCGACGTGTTGAGACGAGAACAACTATATGGAAAGTTTTTCCAAATGTGAGTTCGAGGTCCGAAGTGACTTTCTGGCATGTAATTTCATCCGACAGAGTTCGTGTCGACCCTCGTGAGACGGAGACTATCCGAGATTAGCAACCTCCGAAAGATATTAATTAAATCGATGTTTCTCGGATTAGTGGTTAATTATCCAACCCACGACCGGAACTAGCAGTAGTGGTGTTCGCTTTGAAAATTTGGCGTCGTTACCTTTATGGCGTCACCTTTCAGTTATTCACCAATCACAAGAGTTGAAGGATATATTTACTCACAAGGAGTTAAATATGCGACAGAGGCGGTGGTTGGAACTAATCAAAGATTTTGATATCGAGATCCTTTACCACCGGACAAGGCGAACGTTGTCGCCGACGCTTTGAGTCGTAAGTCCGTTCAAGAGCAAATGCTTGCTCGTTTAACGATCGAAGGAGCTTCAGCAGAATTCCTTAGACCCAAGATCGAAGTCGGCTTCAGCGAATTCAGGGACAACTTTGTATGTTAGAGATTTCATCGTCACTTGAGGAGGTAATCGGAGAGAATCGAGTTCATACCCTTCATTGTTGTGCATACGTGAAGATGTGGCTCGGGGAAAGCCCCTGGATTCGTGATCCACGAGGTGGACTTTTGAGATTTAAGAATCGGATGTGTGTACCGAATGATGAGTTGAAAAACTCGATTTTGAGAGAAGCTCATGCTACCCCTTATTCTCGTTCATCCGGTCCAAAGAAGATGTACAAGGACTTGAAACAAAATTACCGGTGGAGTAATATGAAGCGAGAAGTCGCGGAATTTGTTTCGAGATGCTTAACTTGCCAACAAGTCAAGATTGAACATCGCCGACCGCGAGTATGTCGATACCGCCCCTATTCCGTAATGGAAGTGGGAAGACATTTCTATGGAATTCATCACGAATTGCCGATTTAGTCGTCGTGGCATAAATACGATCCGAGTGATCGCGGATCGCTTTACTAATTTAGCTCATTTCCTTGAAATCAAGGATATGTGGAGTCCCAAGAGATCGCCCAGTTGTTCATCAAGGAGATAGTGAGACCGCACGGTACTCCTAAGAGTATCGTTTCCGATCGTGACGGACGATTTGTTTCCCATTTTTGGAAATCAGTTCATCGTGCTATGGGAACTCGGCTTAATCTCGATCGCCTCTCATCCTCGGTCCGACGGACAATCGTGAGAGAGCTATTCGGACATTAGAGGACATGTTGAGGGCATGCGTCCTCGATTGGAAGGACGATTGGGATGCCCAATTACCGTTGTTTGAGTCCACGTACGCTTTAGTTGGCATGCCGCGATGAAGATAGCACCTTACGAGGCCTGGTACGGCCGTCGTTGTCGATCTCCTTTGTGTTAGGATGACTTGTCAATCAATCGGCACCGAGCCCGATATGCTTATAGCCGCCCGGGAGAAGGTAACTTTGATCAAGAGTCGTATGTTGACATTTCGTAGTCGGCGTAAATCATATGCGGATAATCGTCGTCGACCACTAGAGTTCGAGACGGGTGACCATGTTTTGGTCAAGGTATCCCCGAGTCGAGGTATTTTCCATTTCGGAAAACGGGGAAGTTGAGCCCAAGATTCATTGGACCGTTTGAAATTTTGGATCGAGTAGGCGAGTTAGCTTATCGATTGGCTTTACCTCCGGCTTTGAGCAGATTATTAATGTGTTTCTCATCTCTCGCCATGGAAGTATGTTGCCGACCGAGTCACATACTCCGGATCGACGAAATCGGGATCACAGATGATCATTCGTACGAGGAGCGTCTGCCGAGTGTTAGAGCGGCGAATCAAACAGTTGAGGAACAAGACGATCCCTTTGGTCAAGATTCAGTGGTCTAGACACGGAGTCGAAGAGGCCACCTGGGAAACCGAGGAGAGTATGAGGGAGAGTTATCCCGAGTTGTTTGACCCTTAGTTTCGGGGACGAAACTCTTTTTAAGGGGGGAGTATGTAATACCCGGTTGTAATTCATCATTATCATTCAAGAATTTCATTCGGTAATTGTCACTCGGTGGATTTTCACTCAATTATAATCATTCATCAATCATGTTCATTCACCGTGTTCACCGCTCGTAAAAACTTCGAGTTGAGTATCGTTATTGTTCATCGCTTCAACTTTCCTCATATGAGTCCGACTTTGTTAGATCACCATTAATTTTTGGTAACTCCAAAAATTCTAAATCTTTGCAATATTATAGAGCATCGAGTTAGCTTTCCAATGGTTCAAACGGTGAGTCAATCGAGTCCTGACGAGAGAGTTATGGTCGCTTTAGCTCACCCGCTCATTTTTCGATTTTGCCGATCACGGCCGACCGGTGGTCGTGTCGCCCGCACGCCCGCGTGCACTCGTCCGGATAATGCCGGCGGTTCGCCTCAGACCCGACCGTGTCGCTCGCACGGCCGAAGTCGCACCCTTCCGGATAGGCCGTAACTGTCGACGGAGGCCCGACTGCGGTGCCGTAACACGGCCGAGTCAATGCCGAAGCGCCATGACGGTCACTATCGGTAGGCCCCTTTGCGCCGCGACCGTGTCATGCCGGACACGGTCGAGTCCTCGCTGCCACTGCGCGCCACGACCGTGTCAGCGGGCACGGCCGAGCCTTGGCCGAGTCAACCCCTATAAATTGTTTTTTTGAGCATTTCACCATTTTTTCCATCTTCTTCACTCGCAACCGAGAGAGAATAACTTGAGGGAGAGATTTCTTCATCAATTATCATTTGAGTGTGTATTTTTATCACCTTCAATCATCCGGGAAGCTTGGATAGTCGTTTTTACGCGCTTTCATCGGATCGAATTGGTTGGATCTTCCAGAGGTAAATTCTTCAACACTTCGACTTCGATTTTGTGTTGAGATATGATGTTTGGACGTTATAATCATGTTATATGAAGGGATATGTATATGATTATGAGTTTGTATAAGGATTCATTGGATTATTGAGGAATTATTCAAGAACACGTTGAAAATCGAGTTGGAATTGGGGATTTTCGACTAATTGTTGTTATAATCACATTTTGGATATTCATAACGGATTATTGATCGTATTGGAGATGTTTTGTTGGTTTGAAACACTTCTTGGGAAATTTTGATATTGGTATATCGAAGTTTGTTTGTAAACAATCGGAGTTGGATACAACGTGTTTGATTTAATGTCTCTATGGACTTGGTTTAGTCGTATCGACGTTTGGAATTCGTTATATTCGTATTGATCGGATTGTTGGTAATTGTATTGAATTAAGGTTGTTCGTGCGACCGACACTTCATTTAGGGCGTTGTTCGTGGAAGGACTTTCTTCATCGGTATTTAGTAAGTTAATTCTTACTCGGTTAAAAGGATATTCATACCTTTGTTGTTGATCGCTCATAATCATAACTCATTCATCATTGTATTAATCATATTAAAACTTGTTATTGTCAATTAATCACTTACCATAAGGAGCACGGTTCCAATCTTTTCATTGAGCTATAATTCATTTCATTATTACCTCATCTCGGTGAGTCATTCTTGACTTTGTCGATTATTATTTATCCATTGATATTCATTACGGTCATTTTCGCTCATATGACCTTCCGGGTTCATATTGCGTGGCGGGTGTGGGTGTGTGGAATTTTTAGTCGTGCACACGATGGTCATGTATCGGGTTCACCGATACATCGACCGTGCACAGTAACGCTTACCTCCGTGAGACTAATTAGGTACAAGGACGGGTGTATCCGGTCATTCGTCTTGTACACTTGCACGTAACATTACGGGCGTACTATGATACTCCTCTTCAAATAAATTCATAATTAAGAATATTTCATAACTTGATTAATCATGATTGTGTATTTTCAACCCTTGAGGATTGTTTGTTCTTTGTAATCGAATTTCGCTTGGGGATTTTGTTTTTCGTGTCATGGCAAGGCAAACGCACGGAATAGCATGTTGATGTCGAGGAGTCCGAGTGATACTAGTAGGGGGCCCCGATCTTCCAGTCATTCATATTATTGTCCTTTATTTTCCGCTGCATATTTTCATTTGGATACTCCGTTTCATTCAGTGTTGTGTATTTTATCTTCATATAAAATACACTAGTATTCGGTATTGTCCTGGTGTGTTGTAATTAAACTCCTCATCGGAGTAATTACTGTTGTAATGTGGTTCGGTACTACATTTATCTTGTGTAATTCATCCTTTTCATTCGCCTGGTGGGCCCCAGTCGGGGATTCACGGCACTGTAATATCCGCCTAGTTTGGGGTGTTACATATAATGGGTCACATCTTGCAGCCTAGCCCAGACAAAAACTTAACCCCCCTGGCCCGGCTTCTAGACCCTTCCGGCTCTTTGATCTCACCCGTTGATTAAAGGTTGACCCATCTCACCAGTCGGTCCCTTGTATTTGTTTCACCCCCCAAACCCTAGCCTCACTTCTCTATTTTGTTTCTCTCTCTTCACTCGCTCTCCGCCGACTGCCATGGAAATCCGATTTCCTTTCCTTTTTGGCTCGGCTGTGCGGTTCCGATTTAGAAGGGAATCGAAACCCTTATCAATTAATGGTAAGAAAGGATTCGATTCCCCGAAAATCCGTGGCTTTCCGTTTGGGTTTTTTGCCTATATATCTTGAGCGATTTGGGCTTGAGAGAGACACATGAAAATCGAAACCTAATTTTTCCTGAGTGAGAAAAACAAGCCGTGTTTTCTTTGTGATTTTTCTGAGTGAAAAAATATTTTCTGAGTGAAATTGCTTAAGGTTGTTTTCGGGGGGTGATTTTATTCGGGACCTTTGAAACCAGCTGGGGAGTTGGCTTTGTTCGTCTGGGCTGTTGGCCGCGGATACACACGGAGCCTTGGACGTGGGTACTGGATATTGGAGGACTGAGCCGAGATAGAGTTCCGGTCGATTCGCACCACCTTCGCCTCTCGATTTTCAGATCTGTTGTGATCTGTTCTGTTTGGTTTCTTGAACTTTAAATTCCTGTTCTTTATGTTCAGGGGTGTTTTAAGTTAATTCGTTTTTCCTTCTTTATTTCGTGTAATTCGTTGCCAATAAGTTTGTTGTGTAATCCTTAATCTCCGGAATTTTATTTGTAATTCGTTTACTGCTTTGTTGTGTATTTTTTTATGTATTCCGAATAGTTACCCTACAACAACCCTACCTCTGCCAATGACTGGCCTTGACTTTTATTTATAGTCATTGCAAAGCATACATCTATTGCAAACTGTCTTTGTTAAATTTGAAAGGGACTCGCTTGTCTGAAGGCATTACCTGCATTCGTGGTAAATATTTCATCTTCCCTGCATGTGTTCCTGTTATGATTTTTGCTTCGATGACATGATCCGCTAATCTTGTAATCACCAAACGTGTTCCGTTACACAACCCTCTTTGCTGATCAATGTTCCTAAGCAGCATGACGGGCACACCTACTTTGAGGGTGAGGTTGTGATTCGGTAAACCTGATATTTTGTAAGCATTCAAAAGTTCAGGTGAATATATCGACTCATCGAAGTTAGCGTCTATCTCTGTTTCATAAATTGTGTCTGCGCTTAGATAAGTTTTTTGTGGTCTGTTTAATTTTTTAAGCAGATGGTCATTAATCATATCAACCTCTTCATTTGTTGGAACCAGTATAGCTTTATTTTCATGTTTTTCCCATGTCTGTTTCGATTGTCGGATATATGGCTGATATCATTGCTTCAAGAGAGTCACCTTCAAAGTTAATCAGCACATCGGAGGGAAACTCTATTTCAACTTCTCCATCATTTTCTGATCCTATTTTCCCTTCTCCAACGTTCAATAACCAATCAGCAAATTCCTTTATTTCTTTTGAATCGTTTTCATTCACCGATTTCAATCGTATGTTGGTGGTTAATTCAAGAACCTTACAATACTCTCAAATCGTTGAATGATTTATAGAGGCATTTAATATTTCTTCTCTTGTTCCTTTTTGAATTACAGGCAAAACTTATCGAAAATCACCACCGAACAATATGGTTTTGCCTCCAAAAGGTTTGTTTTCATTTATTAGTAACAAAGCGCAGTTTTTTTTTTCTCCTCATCAGAAATAACATGATCAGTATTTAAAAAATAAACAACAATCTTAAATTTCATTAGCCAAATTACATGTAATAAAAAATATAATCATAAGACTAACCTGGTTTATTAAGTTCAGTTCTTCGCATAGTTTGTATATCCTCTGATAGTTCAACCCAAGTTTCATCCCAAACTTTGGCTGGGTTGTCTACCGTTTTATGTACAATAAGCATTACAAACAATATTCTGCAGTCTTCTGCAGTGCCAATCCTATCGGTTTCTTTTATCGACTCAATGTACTCTTTATCATCTTGAAGTAACCCCCTCGCATAACATGCATCTTGAAAAGTGTTGTAAACAATTTTATCATGCGTTTTGATATCATTGAATTCCATGGCACCTTTTACGACGTTAAGCAATATTCTAAGGTAGAAAACCTCTCCCAACATTCTTGGGACATATGTAATTCTTCCTATTGTTGAACCTCTCTTCCTTTTTGTCCATTTCCTGGCAGCTTTATTCCAAACGTAATATTTTGGAAATGAATGTTGAAGTTAAAAAGTCTCCAAGCTGATTCACATGCTGATATGCAGGGGCGGAGGGAGGGGGGGTCCAAGGGGGTCCACGATCCCCGACGGATGGAAGTTCCTTTATAAAATAGGGAAAGCTATATATATAGTTGTCCGATCTCCGTAATTTTTATAGCTCCGGACCCTCCCGAATAAATGCTCTGCTTCCGCCACTGCTGATATGTAACGACAATTGTAATACTCTTCAATCTCGTCTTTGTTTTTACCCTTCGCGTGTTTGTTTTTCGCCTTCTTTTTTTTTTCAATAGCCATGAGGACTCTATCTTGGCCTTTGTTTGTGTATTTAAATAAATACTTAATTGCCCCTGATTGGTTTCACCATTCAACGTTCATATGAGCTTGAAACATTTTCATCAATATTGGGTTGTACCCAACCACAAATCTGTTATTAAAACATGCTTATAATGTTGCCATATTTTAATTAAAATTATGATAAAATAATAAATATATAATAAAGGGTTGTACCTATTATCCAACTCGACATTGGTTTTGACACATTTTCTCCCATTATCCGGCCGTTTGTAAATAGGATAACCCTCAGCATTGATATGCGTCTGTTCAGTAAAATCTTTTGGGAATTTCTTACTGCATACATTATTCTTCATGCAAACAGAGCTTCTTTTGTCTGGTCCACAAGGTCCGTGCATCATTATTTCAGTTACCAATTTATATAGCTCCGGATCCTCATCCAAATCAGGTATTTCCGCTGAAATTACACGGTCTATATCTTCTGGATTTAGAAGTTTACAGTCTTTATCAAAAAAAATGAATATATGTGCATGAGGGAGACCTCGATTTTGGAATTCTATAGTATACACAACTGTAATTAAAAAGTTAGTATGTAATTTAACAAACAAAAAATAATAATTAGATAATATTTGTAAGTTATAATTAAAAAAGATATTTACCTGCACTGACTTTTCCAAGAACTTGTTTTTCCCGCAATTCTGATATAAGAATGTCAAGTTTTATCTTGAATACCTTCGATAAAACATCGGGACTGTCTTCTGAACTTAGTTTATGTTTTTGCATAAACCTGTTTATTTCTGGCCATTCCGTGTTGCATGTAAATGTAATAAACAGATCTGGATAACCATATGTTTTGCAAAGAGCCATTGCATCAAGATAATGAAGATATGAAGAAGGTAGCACTATACGTTGACCAGATTTTGAAGTATCTCCAATTCCTTCATCCGCACATTTATTTAAATCTCTCACTGATGATATACTTAGTTTCTTTTGGTTAAACATGTAAAATTTAAGTCTCTCGTTCTCTACCATTGTGTATGCATCTACTAAAAACTGTTGGAAAAGTCTTCTTTCAATTAATATTAAAGAAGTCTCCGTATCTCTCTGTTGTAATCGATATGCAAACCATTCTCTGATGATCCAAGGTACATATTGCTTTGTTGTTTTCTTCAAAGATTTCATTCAAGTTGTTAAGCAAAAACATAAAACTCTACCAACAAAAAAACAGAATAATAATTAAAATAAAAAAACTTACAGTTTTTGTTCCATTGGGTTTTAAGGTATTCTCATTTAATTGATTGTTTTCTGGAATCATTGTATCTTACGAAACAAAAATAAGAAATGGCTAGAAATTTTTTCAATGAATATATATACAGGCAAATGTTTAACAATGCATATATAATATAATTTTTAAAACATTAACATGCATCTTATATTTCGAAACGATTCTGATTCGGCGAAGTTGTAGTCATATATTTTTAGAACTTATCACAAAACATAATCTATACCTAATATTAAAAGAGAGTCGCAAGAAAATATAAGAAAACATGTGTCATCTCCACGTTAATCCTCTTTTTAAAAATCTTAAAAAAAAATAGGTTTAATTTGAGAGGGGTTGGATGATTATTCCATTCTATACTATCTACCAATTAAAAACTTCCTCTCATTTTATTCCTTTTATTTTTAACCTAATAGTTTAAACAATTATAACTTTTACGTATCAATTTTATTTTTGAAAAAAATATATTAAATTCGTGCTCTTTAATTTGACATCCATATAGTATATATAAAATAATATAATTATAATATATTTAGATGATTAAAATATTTCAATATAAAAATATAAGACTATTGAAGAAAGATATATTTTTAGTTTATTTTCATAGCTTTTTAACAATTATTTGATTTTTAAGAATTATTTTGTTCTTATTATAAAATAGTAAAATATATTACATTAATGTCAAATCATATAAAATTATATTAGTAAAAATATCGGTTATATACTTTTAATGAAAGTTGATAATACATCACCACCAACAACATCATCAGAGCCTTAGTTCCAAAATGCTTTAGGATCGGCTATAATAAAAGTTGATAATAATAAACATAATTTAATTTCTTATTTATAAAATTAGATATAAGTCTCATATTGTCCTATATGAAAAATAAATGCCGGTGCTTAATTAATTTATGATTTTCCTATTATGTGCCTTTACATCACATGATAAGAGTTTATAAATAAAATTAAATCAAATAATAGTATATGTATGTGTATACTGACTCATGGATATTTTATAATAATTTTATAATATTATTGAAATTCGATTACATATTTTTAATATAATAAAATATTTAACATTTTATGCCGTGCATCGCACGGGAGGACATCTAGTTGGCATATAAAAAAGATGTAGACGAAGACAAAAACGATTTGTAAAACATTTTATGATTTTTTATGAACATATATATAGGCAAAAGTTTAATGATGTATATAAACTATGTTTTTTAAAACATTGTATAACATGCATCTTATATTTTGAAACGATTCTGAATCGGCGAGGTTGTAGTCATTCAATTTTAGAATTTATCATGAAACATAATTTAAATATATAAAAGATATGGATGAAGACAAATACGATTTGTAAAACATTTTATAATATGGATATTATTTTACAAACAATTCTGATTCGCCGAGATTGTTGTCATACAATTTTAGAACTTATCACTTAGAATTATTTATAAAAAATATCGACGAAGATAACTATGATATTCAAAACATTCTACAAAATGCCTATCAAAGTTACATAAATTTTTTTTGCCTATTTATTTGGCACTTTTGTCATAGCGAACTATAAAACCAGTTGTATTTTGATATATAAATAAATTTTTCCAATGACAGATTTTGAGTGGTTAGAGAACTTGATGAATGTTTCCGGCTCTTCTAAATTGCATGATTGGTTTGTGCAACATGTTGTGTCAAGAATTAACACCTTTCGACCGGCGATCGCCTAGGAGGTCGGGCGACCGAGTCACTGCCGAGCGTCCAAGGTAGAACTGCCGACCAACGACCAGGCGACCTAGCCTTAGCCCGGCAGACGAGCTCAATCGGTCAACCGAAGGTCCCAGAACAAGTCCCGGTACCGAGCGATCGACATCAAAGGCGATCGTCACTCGGTACTTGGCGACCGACTCCTGGTGACCGACTTATGGACGATCATCTCTCGGCGCTTTGCCGACCGACCCTTGGTGACCGACCAGTGCCGACCCTCAGTGACTGGCCGAGGACGATCCTCGGTGTCCAGCTAAAGACGACCGCATCATGACGATCTGGGCCGATGGCCATCCAGTCGGCCAAGGCCGAGCCACAGGACAGCACCCACGTGCAGATCCGCCAAAGGCGCTGACAAACCTATCACCTACCTCACCTACCATCGTGGCCGAGACTGCAAAAGGAGCCGACGGACAAGACAGTGACCACACTGTCACCTACCTTTCCTATCGACAAAGTCCGCCGAAAGTAACAAATGGGACCTCCCGTGACAGATTTCCTGACGCGTCTTGGCCCCTCATCGATCCGCCAAATGGCTACCACCGTAGCCTTAGACTTTTGGCAGATAAATTCATGTGACCTTTAGGACGATCGCCCCATTACATTAATGGCCGAATGGCGATCGCCCGCTAGGAGACAAAACACCTCAACCCCTATATAAAGAAGGCAGCCTGCACTTGGATTCTGGCTCGGCATTCTCGCATTTCACACGATACAGAAGCAAAATACTTAACCCTTGGCTATCTCCAACTCTTGGCAACAGCTATCATTCGGTCTTACTTCTCCCGGCCTATCTCATCCAGCAGATTATCGGCAGGGACGAAGAACACCAAGCTTCGCTCAAGAGCCGGATTAACAGAGTCTTTTTACACTCATTGTATTTAGATTTCTCTCATTAATACTTGTATCCACGAATATTTGTATTAATAACATCTCGCGAGAGCATTCAAGCCCGGGCCTAACAAACCCGTCAAATCTTGTATTATTTATCTTCTCTCGGAAGTGCTCCCGCAATTGTTGTTTGTTGTCCGTCATCCAGCAGTATTGATCTTCGGATAAATATTTTGGGCAACAACAATTGGCGCTAGAGGGAGGGGATCTAAACCTCAATTTTTATACCTACCGTCCCGAAGAACACTCACTGTTCTCGGGGCAGATACTTGAAGTGACACTTACTGCGCTTCAAAGAAATCTTCCTGAAATCATGTCTTCCGCCTCCGCGTCGAAGAAAGCCGCCGGCCAGCCGGCCGGAAGCCGCGTTCCGTCCCAGTCCGAGCCACAGCCGATGGTGGAAGGTAGCCGCCGCGGTCAGAGACGCTCGATCCCGCCCCTGGACGGCGGCCCAAGCCTCTCGCTCGATCGGTTCCGAACCAAGGAACAGATCGAAGGGAGCCTGGCCGTCTACGGGAGCGACGGAGTGCTCTCGACGCGCCTCCCGCTATCGCCCCTCGGTCGTCACGGAAGTCCAAGCGAAGCTCAAGGCATCATCGGCCGAGCGACGCGGGAGGCTCCGTCCGCAAGAAGAGGCGCTCGCGCCGGGCACCTCTGTCTTCGATCGCTGGCGGTGACCCGACACAGCTACCGGGCGGTCGGCCCGGCTACGAGACGACGGAGTTTGAGTCCGTCACCGGGAGCTCGGCCTACCCGACTCCCGGAAGGCGCCCAGCTGCCCGGCTCCCCTCGCCGAATTGCCGAGGCCGGCGGCGTGAGCCGGAGATCGGTACACGATCGCCTCGGCTCCTGCTCCCAAAGCCGATCTGCAAGCGACCAAGCCACGGCGATGGCCGCGATGCAACGTCAACTCAACGACATGAAGGCGCTCTCGGAATCGTGGCGGCGCCAAGAAGACGATCGCCGAGCCAAGCGAGCCGCTCATGATCGACATCGAGCTCGCCGTAAAGATAAGATCGCTCCCGCAAACACCCGTACGAGGGGCGATCGGACCCCAAGTGCACCTGAGGAAGTTCAACATCTACATGACCGGGTGCGGGCATCCGACGCGACCAGTGCCGAATGTTCCTCCGACGCTGGACGACTCGCCACCGGTGGTACACTTCATTGCCGCCTCGGTCCATCGCCTTTAACGAGCCGGGCGACGTCTTCACGGAGTACTTCGCCACCCGGTCGTCGGCCGAAGGTCCCCTTCGCATGATGCAAATCAAGCAGGGAGAAGAAGAGTCCGATTCGGACTACATCGACCGGGTAGACGTAATCATCCTCAATGGCGAGCCCATAAGCGATGAGACCGCCCTCTACGCGGTCCTAGGAGGATTTCAGGGTTTTTCGCCTATGTTCAGGTATCTCACGAAGACCCAACCTACAACCTACGCAGCCTTCCGGGCTAGAGCCGCAAATTTTCTGGCCAGGCAAAGGTTCCTTCTTAGCCTGTGAGCAGCGCAATTGGCGCCCGGACGACGATCTCCCGCCCGATCGCCGACATCGACCTACGAATAAAGCGATCGGCAGCCGAGCGACGATCGCCAGTCTTCCATCCCGATCGCCGATCATCACGCTACACCATCAGCAACCCGGAGGACACGATCGCCCTCTACAGTCCAGCATCTAACATGACGGACTAAGGCATAAGATCGCCTCCACCGCACTTCATAAAGCCATGGTCCTGGCAGTCGATGGAACCGGCTGCTTCGGCCATGCAAGGTCCCTTTCGGCCAAGATCGCCTGCCCTTAGTTTAAATACGAGGCCGGCGTAGTCTAAGGGCTCTCCAACATTAATCAGTGGACACATGCCACAACCCCGTCTCAACGTACACCGTCGAGGTCGGCCATCTCCATGGCTGGCCGAGGTGGAAGCAGAGCTAACAAGCCACGGGCGTGGAGTTGATTCATCCGACGCTGCCCCGCGCAAGGACTCCTCTAGACCGAGACCGCACGCCCTTCGTTTAAATACGAGGCGAGGCGCAGCCTAACAGAGGACGCTCATAATAAAGTGAGTCACGAGACACTCATTGTCTTCGCGCACCAAGACACGGTCATGGAGTCGGTCCATCGATCTCCGAGACTGTGCACGATTCCTCAAACAAAGCGAAACCACCTAGTTTCCGAGGGGGATCGGCCAATGTTGTTTTTGCAGGTACAAGACCGAAAGATAGCTAAGCCAATCGACCATGATAGCCCAAGTCCGAATCCTAAGTCAGCTCAGGAAGATCGCCCGTCCTCATCCTTACACGATCGCCAGCAAGAACCATCTCGCCCCATGTCTTCAACATAGGAGCAAGCTGGGGGGCAATTGTTGTGTCAAGAATTAACACCTTCCGACCGGCGATCGCCTAGGAGGTCGGGCGACCGAGTCACTACCGAGCGTCCAAGGTAGAACTGCCGACCAGCGACCAGGCGACCTAGCCTTAGCCCGGCAGACGAGCTCAATCGGTCAATCGAAGGTCCCAGAACAAGTCTCGGTACCGAGCGATCGACATCAAAGGCGATCGTCACTCGGTACTTGGCGACCGACTCCTGGTGACCGACTTATGGACGATCATCTCTCGGCGCTTTTCCGACCGACCCTTGGTGACCGACCAGTGCCGACCCTCAGTGACTGGCCGAGGACGATCCTCGGTGTCCAGCTAAAGACGACCGCATCATGACGATCTGGGCCGATGGCCATCCAGTCGGCCAAGGCCGAGCCACAGGACAGCACCCACGTGCAGATCCGCCAAAGGCGCTGACAAACCTATCACCTACCTCACCTACCATCAGGGCCGCAGACCTGCGAAAGGAGCTGACGGACAAGACTGGTGACCACAGCCTGTCACCTACCTTTCCTACTGACAAAGTCCGCCGAAAGTAACAAAATGGGACCTCCTGTGACAGTACTTCCGGACGCGTGCTGGCCCCTCATTGGACCGCACAGCTGGCTACCAGCTGTAGCCTTAGACTTTTGGCAGACAGCCCATGTGACCTTTAGGACGATCGCCCCATTACATTAATGGCCGAATGGCGATCGCCCGCTAGGAGACAAAACACCTCAACCCCTATATAAAGAAGGCAGCCTGCACTTGGATTCTGGCTCGGCATTCTCGCATTTCACACGATACAGAAGCAAAATACTTAACCCTTGGCTATCTCCAACTCTTGGCAACAGCTATCATTCGGTCTTACTTCTCCCGGCCTATCTCATCCAGCAGATTATCGGCAGGGACGAAGAACACCAAGCTTCGCTCAAGAGCCGGATTAACAGAGTCTTTTTACACTCATTGTATTTAGATTTCTCTCATTAATACTTGTATCCACGAATATTTGTATTAATAACATCTCGCGAGAGCATTCAAGCCCGGGCCTAACAAACCCGGCAAATCTTGTATTATTTATCTTCTCTCGGAAGTGCTCCCGCAATTGTTGTTTGCTGTCCGTCATCCAGCAGTATTGATCTTCGGATAAATATTTTGGGCAACAACACAACAGGCAGGTGATGATGATGCATTTTCGAAGTTGCTTTTTGCTTGTTGTCAACATTTGAGACGGGTAATGTCGAAGAACCATACGATGATGGCAAACATGGAAGGTTTATGTGATCGTGATGTTGCTATGGAGTCGCTAGATGCTTTGACAAGGACTCGAGAGAGGCATCGGGTCTTGCTTGAAAAGTTAAACAATTTGTTTAATCAAGCGAAAGACGGTGTTCGTGAGGAGGAAACTAATGCTATGAAGATGAATGAGTTTAATTAGTTGTTTTGTTTTAAATGTTTTTGATGGTATTTATTTTTTGGATGTTTTGTTTGTTTTCGTGTTTATGAAATTTAAAATAAATATAAGTATCAATTTTGCTATTGATTGCATTGTTTATTGTTTATTGTTTGAACTAATATTATTTTAGTTATTGTTTTTTATTTTTATTTATGAGTGTAGTAATATTTTCATCGTAAATGGTAATTTTTTAGATATAAGTGTAAGGCTAAGTTATAAGCATTTTTTTGAAGTTTAGGATGTTAATTGTATGCATTGTGAATTGAGGGTTTTTTTTTATATCAAATGGAAAAAATGAGGGGTTTATGTTGCACCACTGAATATTTTGTTAAATAGTGATTTGATATTTCTGCATGGGAGAAGGTGCAAAGGCTGCATTAACACCGGAGTTAAGTCTTGCAATGCCTCTTCAAATATCAACTAATATAGATATGATTTTTAAAACATTCTATGTCATGCATCTTATACGGTTTAATGTTATCTTCTAATCAACAACAGATCTATCAGAAACATATAAAACATTCTATAACATGCATCTTCTACGATTTAATGTTATCTCCTAATCAACAGATCCTTCAAGAAACATATTACATCCAGCAGAAACATATAAACAATTCAGCAATTCATAAACAATATATAATTTAATAATTTCATATCATAAACGTTCAACCACAAATATATGTGACATCGTTCTCTTGTGAAAAATCGCATTCTTAGCCAAATGAATCGCACTTTGACTATCACAAAGAACCACGTAACGTCGTTGTCGGAAGCCTAGCTCTCGTAAAAACATTTTCAACCATAAGAGCTCTTTACACGCTTCCACCGCCGCAATATATTCGGTCTCCGTTGTAGATAAGGCAACGCACTTTTGCAATCTTGATTGCCATGACACGGCTCCCCCTGCAAACGTCATCAAATATCCGGAAGTGGATTTTCGGTTATCTTCATTACCGGCCACATCCGAATCGGAATAACCAACAAGCATTGCTTTCCCATTTCCAAACGTAATCCCCAATTTGGAAGTACCCCGTAAATATCTAAATATCCATTTTACGACTTCCCAATGCTTCTTTCCCGGATTCGATAGAAACTGGCTCACCACTCCCACGACATGAGCAATGTCGGGCCTAGTACATACCATAGCGTACATCAAACTCCCGACCGCCGAGGCATATGGAATTTTTCCATATCCTCAATCTTCTTCGTCTTAGGGCAATCTTGGCTCGTCAATTTAAAATTGTTAGTAAGAGGCGAACTAACAACTTTAGCTTTGTCCATATTGAAACGTTTAAGCACCTTCTCGATATATTGCTCTTGCGACATGTGCAATTTCCGGACTGCTCTATCCCGAGTGATTCTTATTTCAAGAATTTGTTTAGCCGCCCCCAAGTCTTTCATGGAAAAAGACTTACTCAATTCTTCCTTCAAGTTGGCAATCCTCTCGACATTCTTGCCAACGATCAACATGTCGTCCACATAGAGCAATAAGATGATAAAGTCATCATCTCCGAATTTCTTGAAAAATACGCAATGGTCGAGAGTCGTCTTCCGGTAGCCTTGCTCCCCCCCATAACCGACTCAAACTTCTTGTACCATTGCCTTGGTGCTTGTTTCAACTTGTATAAACTCTTCCGAAGTTTACACACATAATCCTCTTTTCCTTCAACCTCAAATCCTTCCGGTTGTTTCATATAAATTTCTTTGTCAATGTCTCCGTGAGGAAAAGCCGTCTTGACATCCATTTGCTCAACCTCAAGATCAAGGCTAGCCGCAATACCAAGGACCAAACGAATAGATCCTATCTTCACAACCGGAGAAAAAATCTCGTCAAAATCAATACCCTTCTTTTGACTAAATCCTTTCACCACGAGTCTAGCTTTGTATCGGGGCAACGAGGTATGCTCCTTCGACTTCACCCGATACACCCATTTGTTTCTCAAAGCCCTCTTGCTTTTCGGAAACTTCACCAACTCGTAAGTGTTATTCTCATGCAAGGAACTCATCTCGTCTTGCATGGCATCCATCCATTCCTTCTTCTTTTCATCCTCCATAGCCTCCGCAAAATATTCGGGCTCTCCCTCGTCGGTGAGTAAGACGTACTCATCGGTCGAATAATGGGTGGAGGGATGATGGTCCCTCGTCGACCGCCTATGTGGAACAAAAGATGGCATGCTCGTCACGGGTAGCTCGGGATGAGCTCCATCGGTGTCATCTTGCCTCAATTCATCGTTCTCACCGTCATCATGTTGTTCATTATTTTGCACGTCATCTCCAACGGGTGTCTCAACATTTTGTGGAGGAACGGGGTCCAAATCAATAAGAGCATAATCGTGTTGCGGAGCCGACTCTCCATTCTCAACATCTTTCATCGTTTGATCTTCTACAAAAACAACATCTCTCGACCGAACAAGCTTCTTTGTAACCGGGTCATATAATCTATACCTGAACTCATCAAGCTCGTAGCCAATAAAAATACATGGCTTCGTCTTGGAATCAAGCTTCGATCTCTCATCATTCGGGATGTGAACAAAAGCTTTACATCCGAAAACCTTCAAGTGGCGGTACGAGATCTCTTTACCGCTCCACACCTTATCCGGCACATCAAACTCCAAAAGGACACACGACGTCAAATTAATAACATGAACCGCCGTGTTCAAAGCTTCTCCCCAAAACGACTTTGGCAATCCGGCATGTGAAAGCAAACAATGAGCTCTCTCGACCAAAGTCCGATTCATTCTCTCCGCCAAGCCATTGAGTTGCGGAGTCTTCGGGGGCGTCTTTTGATGTCGAATCCTTTGCTCTCGACAATATTCATCAAAGGGTCCGGTGTACTCTCCACCATTGTCCGTCCGGATACACTTTAGTTTCTTCCCGGTCTCTCGTTCCACCGAGGCATGAAATTGTTTGAAAGTGTCTAACACTTGATCTTTGGTCTTCAAGGTGTAGGCCCACACCTTTCTTGAGTGATCGTCGATGAATGTGACAAAATATCGGCAACCACCGAGCGTCCTAGTCTTCATAGGACCACAAACATCGGAATGAACAAGATCAAGAACATTTTCCTTCCGTGAAGGAGTATGACTCTTAAAAGTAACTCTTCTTTGCTTCCCGGCTAGACAATGAGAGCATCTTTTAAGGTGTACCTTGTGAATCCCGGACCAATGTTACCTAATTCGCTCTCCCCCCCTCGTCCCACGAATCAAATCGCAGGTACCCAAATGTGGTGCGTTCGCGAACTGGTGCCCCATATCCGGCGACCCGCAGCTTTATGGCAGTGGCATGATGTCAAGGCAGACGCGAAACAGGGACAGAGGTATGGTGGCGTCGGTTTTACCCACGGCGCTGTCGAGCTGCGTAGATCTTGTACGGGGTCTGATTTTTTTCATGAAAATTGCTTGGATATTGAAGGAGATGCAAGTTAAAATTGCAGAGACGCCATGAAAGGAACGGGCGAAGAAAGGGGATAAAAGTAAAGGAAATAAGGAAGGAGGGGTGAAAAATTCAATTATGCCCTTTGGTCACTTTTATTATATATTTGGTAATAGGCGGCAGACATGTGAAGTCATAGGAGACTCCTATTAGGAGTATTTTTTTACTCCATATTTGTGTAATGATTTTTACTTTTCGTTTTTTCCTTCTTTGTTTCTTGTGTACTCATTGTAAAATATTAAAAAAATCGTACAAATAATGCTAAATAACATATTAATGGAAACTAATATCAATAATTATTGGTATTTATCTCAAATAAATTACCTAACTTTCTAGTGTTTGACTTTCAAATCATTAAAAATCTATATATTTTCTAAACTTTATCTCTTTCCTTGTTAATCTAAAAGACATAATCATATATTGATTAGGATTCTTTTAACTTGTACACTATATATCTAGTTCTAATTGGTATTGATTCAAAAATAAAACATATTATCATCTACGTTCAAAAAAGAACATCTACATCTAAATTATGGCGTTTGGCAAACGAGCAAGAGAGCAACAAATCTCATCTCAGCAAGTTAGTGTTGAATGTTCGGATGGTAGTTCAAGTGAAGCCGAATAAATTGTTCCAGAAACATAAATAAACCACAGTCAATCATCAAAATTTGTGAGAAAAAATATTGAAGAGGCAGTGGAAATCGATTCAACAAAAAAACCTTTGCTAGAACACGTAATAATTACGGGTTCTGGTCATGGGAAAAATCCAGGAGGCTCAAAAACATGGTCATGTAAGTACTGCAAGAACAAGTTCACTAGTTCATGTACCCGCATGCATTATCATTTTTTTTGGTGTTGCCGGAAAAAAGCAGAATACAACGTTGTTCTCAGACATCAACGCCAGAGCCACATATGAAGAGGTTAGAAAAAGAGTTCAAGCTGCTGAAAAACTCGGGGTCTCGTCATCATTAAAGAACTCTACATTGATGAAGATCAATAAACCGTCAGTTGCAGGAAAAATTGAAGATTCGTTTAAATTGATGGAAAGACATGATGTTGATGTCAAAATAATCAGGGGACTGTGTGCCAATGAAATACCTTTTAACTTGTTAAGAAATCCCCAATTTCATGAGATAGTAAAAGCAATTAATAGAGCTCCTCAAGGTTATAAAGCACCATCATATGAGAAAGGAAGGACTATATTATTAGATGAGTGCAAAAGAAATATTGAGAAAGAACTTGTTCCGATTGAGGACACTTGGTATACAGAGGGGGTGTCAATAGTTTCAGATAGATGGTCTAATGTAAAACATGAGCCTCTGATCAATGTTCTTGCTGTGAATAGTCGTGGTGCCACTTTCTTGTATGCTAAAGATTTTTCAGGCATCGAGAAAACAGGGAAAGCAATTGCTGAGTTTTTGTTGAGTGCCAATGAGGAAGTTGGAGACTCGAAAGTTATTCAGGTTTTGACTGATAATGCTGCAAACTGCAAATTTGCCGGGAAGGAGATAGAAAAGGTACACAAGCATATTTTTTGGTCACCATGTGCAGTACATTCCTTGAATCTTGTCATGAAAGATTTTGAAAAGAGATTTGAGTGGTTAAATAGTACATATAAAATAGGAAAAAATATAGTCAAGTACTTCATAAACCACAACCATGCACTGTATATGTTTAAAAGTCATTCAAAGTTGGAGCTTTTGAAAGTCGCAAAAACTCGATTTGGATCACATTATATTTTGCTGAAGAGACTTCTTGATTGTAGAGAAGCTTTAGCTACTACGGTTGTTCTTAAATCTTGGAAAGATTGGATTAAACAGGGGGATGAACATGCAAGAACTATGGGGAACTCAATTACAGATACTATATCTTCTGATAGTTTTTGGGATAATGTGGAAAATGTCTTATCCATCACTAAACCTATTTTTTTGCTGATTAAATTTTGTGATGGTGATGGTCCCAAAATGGGTGAGATTTATGAAAAGATGGATAATATGGTGGGTGAAATCAAAGACATTATGAAAGGAAATGTCCATGAGGCTGACTATGATCACATGGAAGACATTATTTTGCAACGGTGGGAGAAAATGTCTATTCCTCTTCATTGTCTCGGGTTTGCCCTTACTCCAAGATTTTATGATCTGAGGTATCTTAGTGCTCCAGCACCAGAAGGGACAAGAAGGAAAGCACCAAATGAGGACAAAGAAGTGATACAAGGAGTGATGGAATCCTTTGAAAGAATTTCTGAGAGCGCTGAGGAGACAAAATTATTTCGAGAGCAGTTTGCTCATTTCCACATGCGCAAAGGCCTTTATGCTATGGTTGCAGCCCAAACAGATGCAGTAACTATGGACGCCATTGAATGGTGGTCCACTTATGGTGCAGAAACTCCAGAGTTGGCCGAAGTTGCACAAAAGGTATTATCACAACCAATCACTAGCTCTTCTGCCGAGTGAAATTGGAGTACTTATTCATATATTCATAATGTGAAGAGGAATAGATTGAATTCTGTACGAGCTAATAAGTTGGTTTTTATTCATTCAAATTTGCGCCTTTTGTCTCGTTTCACTGAAAGTTACAAAGATGGGCCACACAGAAAATGGGATATTGATCCGTAGGAATCTTATGTTGATGATTCAAGTGTAAGGTTAGAAGATTTGCGTTGGAAATCACTTGAAGATGAATATCAAGAACAATCTGAAACTTTAGAGAAAGAAGATGAAGTAACTGTTTCACATGGTTCAAGTTCTTCATCTGCTTTGCGAGGCATGCATGACCTTGGGAAGACCCCACAAGCTCCTGGTGGATTACGGATTCGGCAAACTTCAATTTCCAGTTTTGGAGCGAAAGGAAAAGAAAAGATATAATTTACGTTAAAAGTAGATTGAGTTATGTTTTTCTTTGTGCTATGACTAATTTACGTATTTGTGATTCTTTTTCAATTTAATAAACTTCTGTTATTATGTCTTGTTTTTACTTTTTACTACTCGATGATACAGATAGATATTATAATGTTATATACTTTAATAATTGATTATAAAATTATATTCTTTAAAAATAATCAAAAATATATGTGAAAATTAATTATCTTATAAATTTAATACTGGCGTATTGAAAAGAATGAATTCGCGTACCGCGTCCCAACTAAGCCTACCCCCAGCGTACCGCGTACCGATACATATAGCGTACCACGTCCCGATACGTGTTTCGCGAACCGCAGCGTACCGCGAACCAGGTAACATTGCCCCGGACAACACCTCCTTCTTCGACAATAGCGTCATTCCTTTTTCACTCAAGTGACCGAGCCTCTTATGCCATAGCTCGGCCATGTCATTGTTGTCGATTGTATTCACGAAATTAGTCGTGACCTTCGGAAGTGTCACCTACAATTTTCCTTTCTTTTGTTCTCTCCCGACAATCAAGGAACCTCTAGTGAGTTTCCACAACCCCTTGCCAAAACCGCTATGATAACCGTCATCGAGTAAACCAACAGACATAACATTAAGCCTCATGTCCGTAACATGTTTTACATTTCGTAGAACAAGTTCCATTCCGGTGTCAAATCTCAAATGCACATCTCCCACTCCAACAATCTTGGATAACCCATCGTTACCCATCTTGACTATACCAAAGTCGCCCGGAGTATAAGAGGAATAAAAATCTCTACGTGATGTAACATGACACGTAGCACCACTATCGACCACCCAACTCGAATCATCTCTCGCAAGGTTGACCATATCATAATCACAACAAACAAACAATTCTTCGGTAGTAGTATTAACTTCGGCTTTATCATTACTACCGCTTTCCTTCTTTTGTGAATTTTCTCGGTCTTGGCGATTCTCCTTCTTCAATTGTCGGCAAAATTTCTTAGTATGCCCTTTCTTACCACAGTGGTAACATTTGATGTTGCCATACTTCCCCCGAGAACTACTCTTTTGTGGCTCTCTATTACTCGGACCTCTAGTTTGACCTCTCCCCCGTCTTTCGGTAACTAGAACATCCGGCTGTGACGAAGATCGTTGTGCTTTTCTTCGGACCTCCTCATTCAACATGTTCCCTTTAGCTAGTTCCATCGAAATGACTCCATCGGGGCGGAGTTAGACAACGACATTCGAAACATCTCCCAAGAATCCGGCAATGTGCCTAACAACCACAAAGCTTGCACCTCCTCTTCGAATTTAATTCCCATTCCGGCAAGTTGATTAATTATGCCTTGGAATGCATTTAAATGATCCGATAGAGGAGTCCCGTCTTGAAACTTCAAATTCATCATTTGTTTAATGAGGAATAACTTATTATTCCCCGTCTTCCGAGCATACAATTGCTCGAGCTTGTGCCATAACTCTCGAGCATCTTTCTCTCCACTAACTTATTATTCCCCTGGTCTTTTTCTTCTTATTCTTAGACATCCGAGGTGCAGAAGAAATCACAAAGGCAAACTCCTTCACCCGCGGAGTCTTCATCTGAGACTGATCGGTTACCAATTTATTCATCAACCCTGCTAAATTGCATGCAATCTCATTATAGTTGAAATTTACAACAAATGGTGAGAAGGAATCAGGAAGAGATTGCAGGATGAGGTTGATTTGTACAGAATCATGCATCCTAAAATCAAGAGCCTCCAATCTCTCGATCATAGAGATAATTTTGAGGACATGGTCCCCAACTTTCTCACATTACTTCATCCTCGCACCGAAAAGCTCTTTAGATATCTCATATCTAGCAGTTCGACTGTGCTCACCATAAAGCTCGGTTAAGTGAGATAAAATCTGCCTAGCAGAAGTCATTTTCTCATGATCTCTCCAAAGCTCATTAGACATAGAAGCCATCATATAGGCACAGACTTTTATGTCATCGTTAACCCATTTTTCATGGTTTTCAACATCTTCCTGACTGGCTCTGGTCCGCACTGGAGGTGCCGGAATGTCCGCCTTCAAGACGTATCCTAGTGCCTCCATATTGAGGAGAATAATCAGATTGCGGATCCAGTCCACAACCTTTGGTCCAGTTAGGTTGTTCTTCTCGAGTAGAATTGCAAGTGGGTTCATTGTCATTATGAGAGTTAATACGTTGTTTGTCTGCATTAAGTACGATAGATTGATTAGTGACTCATTCGATTATGATCTGAGTTTAGAATTAAGGTCTTTTATATTCTTATATCCCAGTCCCCTTACTTTTATTGGAATAACACACTCCCTTGTGAAACCCGAAAGTACTTGTTCGCTTTATTTCATAGTAGTGATCGAGTTCTTTATAAATTTTAATAGAGGGCAACAGAACAGGTTTCTGGTCTATTAATCTTCATAAAGTGGTGTCCAACACCAACCCATCTAATGGATGATTCGATCTTATTTTTCCCCTTGTTCACTCCCCTCAACCTATACGGTTTCTATAATTCGTGAACAAGTTAAGTTTATTCCATCGACGCTGATCAGTTTCATAATTAAATCTTATCCGGCAATTGAACAGGTTTCTAGGGATAAAATTTGCTCCAACCGAAGGCATCCAATGCATTCTCGGTAATTTATGGACCCTCCCCGAATGACTACCCCGATAACTCGGAAGCATAGCACATCCGGTTTGGATTTCAATTTTCCGAAAGCTCGATGGAGGGAAGGAAAAGCTTGAAACCTTTTAAACTTAATAATTTGTCGTGGGAGAATTTTCACGATTAATGTTACACTTTGCACATTAATTCAATTTAAGCGCGTTTGTTGCATTAATAACATATAATTAAAACATTCACAACCTAGTTGCTACCAACATGTAGTTCACGGACCATTCCTAGAACAAAACATCATAATCTAATTACATATCTTCCATCTTGAATCTTCGTCTTCTCGAACGAATCTTCCACCGGTCAATCACAAGTATTCCAATAAATCAAATTTCCCTTATAAAATGAAATACCACATATCATTTTAATCATATTAAATCTAATTTAAAATGCGGGAAATTAATTTTCTGGAATACACGAAGAAAACGAGCCTGAAACAGGTTCGAAAGGGGACTGGACCGCGCTCGAACACCCCAGACAGCATGGCAGGGCCTGCCCAACAGCCCTGGACCGTGGTCCCAAGGGTCAGACCACACGGAAGGTGCTGTAAACAGCCCTGGACCGCGGTCCCCTTGTCCCAGACCGCACGGAAGCCTCTTTCGGTTCATTCCCGGTGTAATACCCGCAATTTCGATTTTTGGTAGTTTTTTTTTGGTGGAAGTCCGTTTTGACTACTCCCTCATGACCACTTCGTCATTTTGAGAATATTTAATTCTGCACTTTTTGACGTCCGAGTTCGTTTCGGTATCGTTTTCTTGAGTTTCACGTTCTTAAGCGGCTTTTCCGTACTTGAGTTCAATTCTTGCGAATCTCATCCGAAACTATTGTTTTGAGTTTCTCGTAAGTTCATTTAATGTTATTATTCATGTTACGAGCTTTGGTTTGGTGTTTCGATCGTGTATCGTGTATTTCGGACGTTTTGGGCCATTTTCGTAATTTCCCAAAGTTTGGGGTAATTACTTTCCGTTGTCGAATTTCGAGCCTTCGGGTGGTCGGAATCGTGTTTTCTCTTAGTGCTCGAATTCGTCTTTCTGAGTACTTCGTAACTGTATCTTCGATTCATATTCAGGTTCGGGTTTCGGGATCGTCCGGGCCGTCGGAGTTGGCCCCGACCGAGTCATGGCCGGGCATGTTGGGGCCAGGCGAGCCCTGGCCGAGTTACGGCCGGAAGGGCCCGGCAGTTATGTACGTAAGGCCGGTTACGTGTGTAAGCCATAGCCGGTTACGTACGTAATGCTGCCGGCATTCTGGGCAGTGAGTTCGGCCATGGCCGGTTACGTACGTAACTCTGCCGGCAGGCAGCCTATTTAAGGCCCTGCAGACGGGTTTTTCACCATTTTTCTCATTCTTTTCCTTCTCTTCCGCGGCTGGAGGTGTGGTTATCATGGAGAGATATTGTTGGACAATCAATCCATGAAGTCTTGGAGTTCATATCATCAATCATCCATCCTATAACATCCCTTGATCGGGCGAATCAGGTCAGATTTTCTAGAAATCTAGTTTTGGGGAATTTGGGTGTTTTGGTTGTTTTCATCCGTTTAATCCGATTTAACTTAGGATTGTGATGGATTGATGATTATTTAGATGTATTATATCATTTCCCTTGTTATTCCATGGTTGGATCATATCGATTCGTTGTTTTGTTCGAGTTCTTGATCGACGCCTTGAAGGTGTCCGGTAGAATGTCTTAGAGGGGTTTTCGGACGTTCTACGATTATTCTTCCTCATATGATCGTTGATTTATTGATTATATGATGTTAGGGTCGAGTTTCATGCGAAGAAACCGCGTCGAACCCTTCCGTTTGTCGTCGTCTTCCGTTTCGATAGCATCGGGCATTCCGAAGCTTCCCGGTTGAGCCGTGTTCGTCGGAATATTTGCGTGCCGATTTCTAGGCAAGTACCTTGTCCATATAATTCTTGTTTTATGGATATGATAATTAGTGATCGTCTCCTTGTGTTTATTTGATCGTTTGAAATTCACTTTCAAAGATTCGGTTAGCCTTGTTAAAGGCCATCTTTCAAAACGCGTGTGTTTTGTGAACATTGTGTTCATGGATGGTTACGTGAATTACTATGAATACACTTGGTGTCGTCATTGTGCTTTGATAATATATATGTATATATTATCTCATATCGGTGCGTTGTGATTTGACCATTGCGTCGTGCATTGTGTTTGTTGCCATTGAGTGAATTACTTGGATATTATTGATGTGATATGTTATTTGTGTGAATGTGTGGATATGGTTGAAGGTCTACGGTGACACATGGCACGTGATCATGTGGCCAGGATGCAACAAGTGATTGATCCAACCGTGAGAGCCTGAGATAATCTACGGTGACACATGGCTTGTGATCACGTGGTCAGGATGCAACAAGTGATTGATCCAACCGTGAGATATGGTTTGTGATTTGTTTAGATAGCCAGCTCGGGAGGGTCCTTAGAGGCCTCGAGTGGGATTTGTGGCTTCGTCCCGGTCCTAGGCGATGCATGTGCGTGATTTGTTTTATGATTGTGGCCAGCTCGGGAGGGTCCTTAGAGGCCTCAAGTGGGATTTGTGGCTTCGTCCCGGTGTTACGCGATGCTTGTGCGTGATTATGTTGTGTTGATTTTATGTCCGTCGAGGACACGTGATGTGGGTTCTGACCCTATGAATTGTTAGTGGTTTTCTATTTGCGAAAACAAAACTGTTGGGCTGTGACCCCTGTTGATTTTGGAAAGAGAAGGATTCGATAATCCTAAATGGTTTACGTTGAAAACTCCCGAGGGCATTTTTAAAAGGTTTTATAAATTATCCTCTCGATTTGCGATCTTTTGGTTTTGGAATGTTTTACCCAAACTCTTGCCTCGGGAAGTACTTTTCGTTATGTTTAGATCTTTGAGGATTCCTGGTTATTGTTATTCTTGGAACTTGAATTATATGGCGCGTATTTGCACTTTGTACTTGCACTAGCAAAATAGTGGAATTTTGCTAACCCCCGAGTAATCGGGGGTGGATGTCTGTATTGCATTCAGGTTTCAGGGAGCGTGACACAGGGTCAGCATGAAGGATGATGAAAGATGATCGATACTAATCACATGTGGAACCGTATGTTGTGTATTGGTTCAGTTGTACTTTATTTTCCGCTGTAGTATTTTTCCCCATTATACGGGAGTTTGTTGTATTTTGACCCCTGCGTGGGCAAGTATTGTAATTGAGTTGTATGTTTTTATTGAAAGACCAAATCGGTCTGTTGAGTCCTTTTAGCCTTAAAGGCATTTTTGAGATGTACGGTGTTGTTTACCAGCCTGGTAGATCCTTGAGGAAAGGGTCTACGGCGTGTAATATCCCTGAGCGGATTGGGGGTGTTACATATGGTATCAGAGCTTAGGTTGTGGAAACCTAGGCTATCGGGTCAAGTTGTGTCTGTTGAGTTTTGTCTCGTCGGATTTTGTCTGACTGAGTCGTGTCGCGACGCGTTGTCTGAGTTCGTTGGTCGTGATTAGTATCATGGGGCGAACATCATCTTCGTGCGACCTGTGGTTGTAAGTCTCCCTTTGTTGTGATAGTGCCTCGTCTGTTGCGAGTTACTGGTATGATTATGTGTTAAGTGACGGAATCCTCCTATGGATTTTGATTTCGTGATATGTGGTTATTTGACTCTCATATTTTGTTTCTATGAGGAATGTCGCTGGTTATGTATTCTTGACTGTTGGTTTCGTCTGCTGCGTGTATATTCCAAGCTGATTTGTTCGTTTGCAAGTGTTTTCGTGAAATCTTGTGCTCAGTATGTTATGGGAATGTTTATGAATGCGATTTACTCAGTCCGTAAGGGATTCAGATGGACCAGTGGTCTAATACCCGAGATTTTTGTTCCGGATTCGTTGAGTTTTCGAGGTTTTATCGGATTGTTATTGTCCTCATCGTTGGAATTTTGTGCCATGTTTAGGTGTGCCTTGTTGGGACATTTGTTTGGAGGCGTTTCGAATCACTATGTGAGTTGTGAGTTTCTGGGATTTTGTGGTGTTGAGCACGCTAATGCTTGTGGCATAGCGCACGCTACGACGTTGTGGTTAGCGCACGCTACTGAATGTGTAGCGCACGCTACTGAATGTGTAGCGCACGCCATCAATGTAGCGCACGCTAATCGGCGATCAGAGGCGATCCAGAGCTACCGGATCGGGCTTTGTTAGCGCACGCTAAGGTCAATAGCTAGCGCATGCTATCGACTGCTTAGCGCACGCTCTTTCTTCTTTCTAGCGCACGCTACCCGGTAGGTGCAGTTCTGTCCAGGGGCCACTGGACTGGTTTCATGACCCGTTAGCGTGCGCTACGCTCATGGGCCTAGCGCACGCTAACAGTGTTATTCGGTATATTCTGGGCGTTGATCTCGTTAGCGCGCGCTAATGCTGTCTCGTTAACGCACGCTAATGACTGTCCAGTATAAATACTGGACAGCAGGCTTCACTTCGTCAGTTCTCACTTTTCTTCATCCCTTCCACCGGGAGTGAGCTCCAGAGGCAATTTTGAGCGATCTTCTTCTTCTAGCTTCATTTTTGAGCGGATTTATAGGTGTTTAACAACATCTAATCGTCTTCTTGGTCCAAATCAAGGTAATCTCTTCTTAGAACCCTAGTTTCTTGAATTTGGGGTTTTTCCTTCGATTTGTGATTCTTAACCGATCTCCTCCGATCGGTTGTGTATTCTTGGTTGCCTTGACCGTAATCTTCAGATTTTGTTAACCGTTCATCGATTTTTATCGCCCGGATCAACGATTCTTAATTTCTTTGAGAACACTTAGATCCTTGTTGTTTTTAAAATCGTTTCGGATTTCGATTAGTGTTATTGATTCGTGGTGATGTTATTTCCGTAGTATTCGTGGGATTGCCAAATCCTTGGTCGTTTTTGGAAGCTCGAGAACTATCCGACCGTGTCCGTTCGTTGTTCGGTTGCTCTTGGTATCGAGGCAAGTATCTTGTCCATACGTTTCATGTTTCGTAGGTATAATTATTGATAAATGATTTTATGCGAAACCCAATGTTTAATGAACGTAAAAAAAAGATCGGTATGTTCTCGATAAATGTTGTCTTTCAACGATAATTCGTGTACTTCGTGAATATATGTGTTAACGGAATATGTGTGTTGGTTTTGTATGTTGAAAGATGCTATGATCACTTTGAGTGAGTTTAATTGACCGTAATCCTTTGTCGGGGATTACGTAATGTTATGTGTACTTGTTCGGTAAGAACGTAATGTGTGTGATATTAGTTGAAAGGATATTGTGATGCTTAATGTTGGTTGGCTTGATAATCGATTATTGTTGTGTGCTTGTTATATGTGATGTGCCTCCGGGTAGGATTGTTGAATCTCCGGGATCCATACTTGCTAGTATGGGTCGGGCGTGACCGTAGGGTTATCCACCGGGTATGTCTTGCGGGGACTCCGAGGTTCGTGGCTTGTTAGCCCGATGCCGGGATAACTGATGAGGTTATCATCGGGTATGTCTTGCGGGGACTCCGAGGTTCGTAGCTTGTTAGTGCGATGCCGGGATAACTTATGGTTGTGGTTTGGTTATGTGCGTATCTGTGCTTGTAGTCACGTGACTATTGTTACGGTGACATGTGAATTGATTTAGTTTCCCTGTGGGTTATTCACTCGGGTTTGTTCTACGGGAGCATCTGAGGTCCGTGGATTGCTAGCACGGGACGCGAATAATCTGTGGAAATAGGTTGTTATGGTATGATCGGGTCGTGGACCCCGTGTGTTGTTATCGTAACTTTGTTTTGGGAAAATGACTTTTGGGCTGTGTCTCTAAATGTTTTTCGAAAGGCTTGAGAATCCTTAAATCCCAAATGTTTTCAAAACTTCCGAGATCGTGAAATATTTTTACAAGATGTATATCGGGTTTACCCCTATCTTTCGATTTAACCGTTTTGATCAAGTGAATTACCTCGGGAAGTATGTTTATGATTTCTAAGTCCTTGGAGTATGATATGTATGGCTTGTTTTCGTATTTTATACTTGCACTAGCAAAACAGTGGAGTTTTTGCTAACCCCCGAGTATTCGGGGGATGGATGTCTGTTTTTGCATTCAGGTTTTGGGAGCTAACACAGGGTCGGCACGAAGGATGATGAAAGATGATCGATACTAATCACATGTGGAACCGTACATTGTGTATTGGTTCAGTTGTACTTTATTTCCGGTGCAGTATTTTTCCCCGTTGTACGGGAGTTCGTCGTATTTTGACCCCTGCGTGGGCATGTGTTGTAATTGAGTTGTATGTTTTAATTGAAAGACCAAATCGGTCTACTGAGTCATTTTTAGCCTTAAAGGCATTGTTGAGTTGTTCGATGTTGTTACCAGCCTGGTAGATCCTTGAGGAAAGGTTCTACGGCGTGTAATATCCCTGAGTGGATTGGGGGTGTTACATAAATGGTATCAGAGCTTAGGTTGTGGAAACCTAGGCTGTCGGGTTTAGTGGTGTCTGTTGAGTTTTTGTCTCGTCAGATTTTGTCTGACTGAGTCATGTCGCAACGCGTCGTCTGAGTTGGTTTGTCGTGATTAGTATCGTGGGGCGATCATCATCTTCGTGCGACCTATGGATGTAAGTCTCCCTTATTTGTGTTGTGCCTCGTGTGACACGAGCTATTTTTTTTATAATTATTTGTTAAGTGGTGGAATCCTCTTATGGATTTTGATTTCGTGATATGTGGTTATTTGACTCTCATATTTCGTTCATATGAGGAGTATTGTTGCTGGACTGTGCATGTTGAACTGTATTTCTTTTATCCGCTGCGTGAGTTCTTTTGTAATGGCTTTCGTTATTTTACCGACTGAGTTTTATTTCAAAAACCGACTCCCTAAATCGAGTTTTGGCATTTTGGCCTTGAATGTTTTATGACGGTTTGATAAATGATCATGTGAGTTTTTAGGTATTCTAGCCTAATAGATTTCGAAAACCTTGAGTATCTTAGAAAATAAATTTCGAGACGTACCTTTTAAAATGAATTATTTTATCACGGTACTTTCAAGGTGCCTTCTAGTGCCGCAATATGTTTCAAAATTATTCCAATTGAGGACCAAAATATTTTGAGATATTTTCAATTAGTTTTATAAATGCAGTTGCTTAGACCCAAGGGTCGAATATTTCTGAAAGTTTCAATTTAAAAGAGAGTGTCCTCGTTTTATCAAATGCAAGATGGTTTTCAAAGTCTCGATAATGGAGTTTGTACAACTATTTGAAAATGTGATACTCAAGATCAATTGGTGTTTCCAAATTATTTTTCACAATGTGGTTTTCGTTTTCTTTAAAATCTATCAATTCCCATTTGCGGTCTGGGAATGTATATATGATGTTCGCATTGTCGTTATGATGTTAGCTCCCAAGTATGATCGAATTGGTGGCATGAACGTTGAGGCGTTGCCACGTAATTGTTATACTATCCCTCTGTGAGAGGTGTGAACTGATATTTACTGTTTGTCGCCTCGTGGTGATTTGCGTGTTGTCACACAAGTGTGAGCTGTTTGTAACACCCTGAGATATTCGGAATAATTACAGCACCGTAAACCCTTTAAGTAAGGATTTACAAGGCTAAATAAAAGAAATGCAAATATAATTCAACCTTACAACTGAAGTTCAAAATACAAAACTGGTTCAACTGATCCAATGAGTTAACTTATACAACCATATCGAAAATGACATTATTAAAACATACGTACTCGAGTACTAAAGTGAACCAAGAAGACAAATATCAATAACAATAAACATCAACCACATCACTGAGCCATTTCATCGTCATGTCGGTACTGTGGTTTCCTCCCCGCTCCTCGGCTACCTGAACATCAAAACAATATCCACCCCCGAAGGGGTTAGCAAAACAATGCTAGTACAAGTATCATAATACATAAATCATCAGTGCATCATAAAACATGCAAAACGGACTTCCGTCATCGGAATCCAACGATGTGAATCCTCATGATTCCATCAACACGTTACAGGGTAATCCAAATGATCCAAAGGTTCCTTAGTATAGATCCCCATGATGATCCCGTCGGACCAACGCATGGTGGAAAACCCGTCCAGCGATCCAGCGCCCTCAGCATAGATCCCCATGATGATCCCGTCGGACCAACGCATGGTGGACATTCGATCCAGCGCCCTCAGCATAGATCCTCATGACCCCCTCGGATCATTTATACCATAAACCAATCAATTATGCATACATCTATGCATTTCAATATGTTCATCAATACGAACAATTCACAACGAATATCACGAGAAATTAAAGAAATAAATCTCATATTCGACAACATGAATAAAACCATATGCATGATCAAAGTTCCAATATAAATCAAACTCAACATATGATACTTGCCTCGAAAATGGCAAGAATGAAATACTCCAAAAAATGACACACGTCCGTATGTCACCGCCCCTCGATCGTCCCCTATGTAAGGCTCGGACTTAATAAATAATAAAGAATTCCTCTCAAGTCGTACGAATGTCTAACAATCCAGTTTATGGCCGCAAGTTCTAAAAATAAATTCTGCCTGGACTACTTAGCGTGCGCTACGTACTCAATGTAACGTGCGCTAAGCCTGCCCGTTAACGTACGCAAATGACCAAGTCTAGCGTACGCTAGCTGTGTACTGACAGTCCTCGCTAATCAGCCGACTGTCCTGCCTGATGACATAACGTACGCTACGTACCAAACGTAGCGTACGTTACTCATTCCCGATAGCGCACGTTAATATGCCTATCTTAGCGTGCGCTAACTTTGCATGGCAGTTTACTACTGGGCAGAAAACTGAGCTACAGGTGATGAAACTCATGAAATCTTCAGTGTTAATACATGCCATCTCCGTGCATATCATGCTCATACGGTTTGTGAAAGATCTTTACGTATTAAATGACTACGAGACACAAGGATACGTATCAACATTACAACACCATAATTCATCTTTGATCTTCAAGAAATTATCCTAAGTTCAATCTATTTCATGTCCCAAAACGTATGATTCCTTTATGTAAGGACATAAGAACTTGGTAATTTCCATAAACTGGTCATAATCGGTTTTGAAGATACATGAATATGCTTAGGAGTCCATATACTAAAAAGGTTCAATGGATTAAACGATGAATAAGTGCCGGAACGTCGAAAATATCCTTCTAACACATGATGTTCGACTACTAACGAATTTAACTGACTAGATAATCCAAAATCATGATCAAAACGTCCTTCAGAATATTACTAATATTGGTGAAGAGTCACCTACCTCAAAGTAGTGAAGAACACGAAGGAACTAGAAGAAATCCAGCACCGAGAGCTTGAACAACAATCTCCAATGATCTACAATCTTCGACTCGAGCTAGGATGCTGATATGAAGGGTTTAGGATGAAGAGAGTAATTCTCTAAGTCCAAGGATTCGGATGTGGGAAGTGAAAAGACTGAAAATACGAAAAAGGATGCTGTCCTATTTATAGAAATTGGTTATTAGCGCGCGATAGTCCATATTCATAGCGTGCGCTAACGGTTTAGTGACTTCACTGTACTCAGCATTTAGCATGCGCTATCCTCATATGGGTAGCGTGCGCTACCGCGTTGGCTTGGCTTTTTCCCGAAAGCCGTCCAGGTTCATCCCGACATAATCCGACCGAGATCCGCAGCCGATCTCACCTACCGCCCTGTCTCAATCATGCTGACTACGTGTAGCGCGCGCTAAGGTTCATACATAGCGTGCGCTACAGATCCAAATTAGCGTACGCTACATATAGTCGATAGCGTGCGCTACATGCGCAGAATCACCATTTATATCACATTCATGAAATCATGCGCTTAACAACACCGAATCATGAAGTACGGAGAATAATAATGCAACAATTACAATATCACAAGGTTCAATTACATATCATAAATCTCGGGTATTACATCCTTCGTCCCTAAAAAGAAGTTTCGTCCCGAAATTTAAGATGAAAACAACTCTAGATATCTAGTCTTCATACTGTCCTCCGTTTCCCAGGTGGCCTCTTCAAATCCGTGTCGTGACCATTGTACTTTAACCAAGTGTATTGGTTTATTCCTCAATTGTTTGATCCGACTCTCAAGTATCTTGATTGGCCTCTCTTCGAAGGTACCGTCATTAGCTATCTCGATCTCGTCGAAATCAATGACGTGACTGGGGTCTGGTACAAACTTCCGCAATGGGATACGTGAAACACACTGTGAACGTGACTCAGCGATGGCGGTAAGGCCAACCTGTATGCTAAATCCCCAACTCTCTCGAGGATCTCAAATGGCCCGATATATCTCGGACTTAGCTTACCTTTCCTCCCAAAATGGAAAATACCTCATGTAGGAGACACCTTCAATAGTGCATGGTCCCCAATTTCGAACTCTAGAGGGCGACGACGTACATCTTCATAAGACTTCTGTCGACTCTGGGCAGTCAACAGTCTTTCCCGAATCAAAGCTATCTTCTCTTGAGTCTGAACTATCAATTCCGGTTCCGTCCCGATCAAGTCCGAAGAATCATCCCAGCACAGGGGTGATCGGTATCTTCTCCCGTACAAAGCTTCAAATGGTGCCATCTTAATAGAAGCATGCCAACTATTATTGTAGGTGAATTCAATCAACGGCAAATGAACTTCCCAATCAGTTGACCAATCCAAAGCACAGGCTCTAAGCATGTCTTCTATGGTTTGTATAGTCCTTTCGGACTGACCGTACGTCTGAGGATGATAAGCCGTGCTAAAGTTTAGCTCGGTCCCCAAAGCCCTGTGAACTGCCTTCCAGAAGTGCGACACGAAACGACCATCTCGATCTGAAATAATGGTCTTCGGTGTCCCATGTAGTTTGACTATCTCTGCAATAAATACTCGCGCCAATCCCTTGGGTCCCCACGTGTCTTTAATTCCTAGGAAATGAGCCGACTTGGTTAGTCGATCAACTATAACCCAAATCATGTTCATTCCCGTCTTGGTCCTTGGCATATTGGTGATGAAATCCATCGAGATATCCTCCCACTTCCATCCGGGAATCGGAAGCGGTTTTAACATTCCGGCGGGTCGCTGATGTTCAATCTTAACCTGCTGACAAGTCAAACACTTCGAAACGGACTCTGCTACGTCCTTCTTCATATTCCCCCACCAGAAGTTTTGTTTTAAATCCTTATACATCTTACTACTGCCTAGGTGAATAGAATAGGGAGCGCTGTGAGCTTCCTTCAAAATTGTCCGTCTCAAAACATCATCATTGGGAATGCAAAGTCGACTTTGAAATCTCAGGACCCCATCATCTTGTATCACGAATCCTGGGGCCTTTCCTTTCTTTACTTCGTCACATAATCGAAGGATCAGAGAATCGTTCAACTGCTTAGATTTGATTTCCTCGACTAGTGATGAAGTCAGTTCCATCACATATAGTTGCCCTTGGATTCCTGGTGCCCACACTTCAATCCCTTCGCGGATCAGTTCTCGTTGAATGCTGGTTTGGGATGTAAGTTCTTCCAACACTCGAAGAGAAACAGGTTTACGGCTCAATGCATCGGCTACTACGTTTGCTTTACCCAAATGATAGAGAATTTCCAAGTCGTAATCCTTGATCAATTCCAGCCACCTTCTCTGCCTCATGTTTAATTCTTTCTAACTGAAAATGTACTTGAGGCTCTTATGATCTGTAAAGATCTGGCAATGAGTGCCGTACAAATAATGTCGCCAAATTTTCAAGGCAAAGACCACAGCTGCTAGCTCCAGATCATGAGTCGGGTAATTAACCTCGTACGGTTTCAACTGCCGAGAAGCATAGGCAATCACCTTATCCTTTTGCATCAACACACATCCCAGACCCTGATTTGAAGCGTCGCTGTATACCATGAATCCATCAGTTCCATCTGGTAACGCTAATATAGGTGCTGTCGTCAGTCTCTTCTTAAGTTCATCAAAACCAGCCTGGCATTTCTCGTCCCACGTGAACTTTTGAGTTTTCTGTAATAGCTGAGTGAGCGGACGAGCAATTTTGGAAAATCCCTCTACAAAACGGCGATAATATCCAGCAAGTCCCAAGAAACTCCGGACTTCTTTCACGTTATTAGGAGCTTCCCATTCCAAGATTGCTTCGACTTTCTTTGGGTCCACCTGAACTCCGTCAGCTGATATCACATGCCCAAGGAAAGTTACTTCCCTAAGCTAGAACTCGCCTTTGGAAAGCTTTGCATACAGTTGTTCCTTCCTCAAGATGTTCAAAACCACACGCAAATGCTCAGCGTGCTCCTCTGTGTCTTTCGAATATATCAGATGTCATCGATGAAGACGACCACAAATTTATCCAAGTATTCTAAGAATACCCGATTCATCAATTGCATGAATACCGCAGGAGCATTGGTAAGTCTAAATGGCATCACTACAAATTCATAATGCCCGTACCGGGATCTGAAAGCAGACTTTGGTATATTCGATTCCTTAATTCTCAACTGATGGTATCCTGATCGCAAGTCAATCTTCGAGAATACCCTTGCCCCTTGCAGTTGATCAAACAAGTCGTCGATCCGAGGTATAGGATACTTATTCTTGATTGTCACTTTGTTGAGCTCCCTGTAATCAATACATAATCGGAGGGATCCGTCTTTCTTCCGAACAAAGAGGACGGGCGCTCCCCAAGGTGAAACGCTAGGTTGAATATAACCCTTCTGTAATAATTCCTCCAGTTGCTTCTTTAATTCATACATCTCGGTTGGCGCCATGCGGTATGGTGCTCTGGAAATAGGAGCGGCTCCAGGCTCTAATTCGATAGTGAACTCCACTTCTCTCTGCGGAGGTAACCCAGGTAGTTCGTCAGGAAATACATCTGAGAATTCATTTACAACTGGAATAGATGAGAGCTCTACTCCTTCCTCTTTCCTCATGGCATAGCACCAAAGTCCATGACATCCCCTTGATAATTTCACGGCTTTCATTGCTTTGATCAATTTTCCCGAGCTTCCCGGTCTCCATCCTCGGAATAAGTGTTCAGATACGTCATCAGCAATGATAGAAATGACTCTCTTTCGGTAATTCAGAATAGCTCCATAACGGTTGAGCCAATCGTCTCCGAGAATTAAGTCATCACCATGTATGTCAACTACAATAAGATTTGATGGCCAGTCTCTCCCTCCTATAGACACTGGAAAATCTCTAGTTTCTAGGGTTCCCATAATTTTCTCTCCGCTCGGTAATCCCACAACATAAGGTTCACAATCATACAAGCACGAGATTTTCAAACGATTAACACAGTTCAAAGATATAAAAGAATGTGTAGATCCTGAATCGAATAAGACACTAAATGGTTGCAAAAGGATCTGAATCGTACCTGATGCAACAGCCGTGTTCTGATCGTCTGACTTCTTCATCTCGTAAATACGCGGAGGAACGGACCCAGCGCTGGATGCCTCTCTTTTCCCAACATTCTGCTGCTGGAAACCGCTTTGCTGTGTCTGGTTTACACTAGTGTCCTTCGGAACCGGTACAGGAGTGCGAGTACCAAAAGTTCGAGTCGCATTTCCACAAAATGTTGCGCGATGCCCTTCCTGTCCACACTCGAAACAGGTCACAGCAGGCGCGAAACAATCACGTCGAACATGCCCCGATTTGCCACAGTTATAACATTTCTTCCCTGCGTCTGAAACGGTTGGTGCTGCCAGGAACTTCTTTCCACCTCGAGAAGGATGCGGAGGCCTCCTGGATGAATGAAAAGAGGATTGTCCCCTGCGAGGCCCACTACTCTTATTCTCCGTGAAGTTGCCAGAAACCTTCTGTTTCTTTGCTTCCGTTGACTTTTCTACTGCCGTCTCTTTCATATCATAGGCTAGTGCTTTGTCCTGATACTGTCGCAAGGTGGTACATTCAAATCCGGACATATACTGCTGAATTTCTGGCTTCATTTGCATGTCAAAATGAAAAATCCTCTCTGCCTCGGTCCTGACCAAGTGGCGCACATAAGTCAACTGGTGATTAAAAGTCTTAATCACGTCTGTCATAGATGCTTCTGAATTTTGTGGTGAGAAAAACTCCCGGACTCGGGCCTCTCTAACTGGGCGAGGACAATACTGCGCTTCCATCATTAATTTGAACTCCGTCCAGTCGAAATTATGCTCCTCAGGTCGAATGGCCTCCCACCAGTCGAAAGCCTCCCCCGTCAGAAGATACTGGGCGACCGGAACCTTTCTGTCGTTGGGACAGTTAATCCCCGCAATAATCTTCTCTAGCTCTTTCAGCCAGTGATCCCAAGAAAGCGTCTCAGCAGAACCATAAAATTTCGGAGGGTGCAATTTGACCACCTCAGTAAGCCATTTGTCTCCCCGATTATCCACGTTATGCTGTTGTCCCATCGCCGTCTGCATGCGATCAACAACTTAAGCAAACTGGTTTATCTGAGCAACCACCTGCTGAAGCACTCCCGGCACATTAGGATCTGCATTATTATTTGCTGATCCCTTCTGTCCTCCAGAATGGGAATCGGTTCGACTAGCAGATATCTCCGAGGTAGACGCCGAATCCTCCTATCTCATATTTCCACGTCCGCATCCACGACCACGTACGCGTCCACGACCTCCTCTCAACATACTGTAAACACAAATACTCAATATCCAGGGCAAACTTTCTAAAAGAAAGTCCATCAATGTTCACAAAACATGAATTAAATAAAACGGTAGTATTTGAGATTTAGGAAACTTACAACCACGGTCCACACGACGATGCTGGCTCAGCGGTGATGTCACAAATGACCAATAATCAAATAACGTAAACAGACCCAACTAACCCGACTGCCAAGATATCCATGAATCTTAGCTCCGATACCATATTCTGTAACACCCCGAGATATTCGGAATAATTACAGCGCCGTAAACCCTTTAAGTAAGGATTTACAAGGCTAAATAAAAGAAATGCAAATATAATTCAACCTTACAACTGAAGTTCAAAATACAGAACTGGTTCAACTGATCCAATGAGTTAACTTATACAACCATATCGAAAATGACATTATTAAAACATACGTACTCGAGTACTAAAGTGAACCAAGAAGACAAATCACAATAACAATAAACATCAACCACATCACTGAGCCATTTCATCGTCATGTCGGTACTGTAGTTGCCTCCCCGCTCCTCGGCTACCTGAACATCAAAACAATGTCCACCCCCGAAGGGGTTAGCAAAACAATGCTAGTACAAGTATCATAATACATAAATCATCAGTGCATCATAAAACATGCAAAACGGACTTCCGTCATCGGAATCCAACGATGTGAATCCTCACGATTCCATCAACACGTTACAGGGTAATCCAGCGATCCAGCGCCCTTAGTATAGATCCCCATGATGATCCCGTCGGACCAACGCATGGTGGAAAACCCATCCAGCGATCCAGCGCCCTCAGCATAGATCCCCATGATGATCCCGTCAGACCAACGCATGGTGGACATTCGATCCAGTGCCCTCAGCATAGATCCTCATGACCCCCTCGGATCATTTATACCATAAACCAATCAATTATGCATACATCTGTGCATTTCAATATGTTCATCAATACGAACAATTCACAACGAATATCACGAGAAATTAAAGAAATAAATCTCATATTCGACAACATGAACAAAACCATATGCATGATCAAAGTTCCAATATAAATCAAACTCAACATATGATACTTGCCTCGAAAATGGCAAGAATGAAATACTCCAACAAATGACACACGTCCGTATGTCACCGCCCCTCGATCGTCCCCTATGCAAGGCTCGGACCTAATAAATAATAAAGAATTCCTCTCAAGTCGTACGAATGTCTAACAATCCGGTTTACGGCCGCAAGTTCTAAAAATAAATTCTGCCTGGACTACTTAGCGTGCGCTACGTACTCAACGTAACGTGCGCTAAGCCTGCCCGTTAACGTACGCAAATGACCAAGTCTAGCGTACGCTAGCTGTGTACTGACAGTCCTCGCTGATCAGCCGACTATCCTGCCTGATGACATAACATACGTTACGTACCAAACGTAGCGTACGTTACTCATTCCCGATAGCGCACGTTAATATGCCTATCTTAGCGTGCGCTAACTGTGTATGGCAGTTTACTACTGGGCAGAAAACTGAGCTAAAGGTGATGAAACTCATGAAATCTTCAGTGTTAATA
This sequence comes from Orobanche coerulescens, assembly GCA_033398695.1. Lineage (NCBI taxonomy): Eukaryota > Viridiplantae > Streptophyta > Magnoliopsida > Lamiales > Orobanchaceae > Orobanche > Orobanche coerulescens. The sequence continues at coordinate 9,435,021 of CM065810.1, forward strand.
CATGCCATCTCCGTGCATATCATGCTCATACGGTTTGTGAAAGATCTTTACGTATTAAATGACTACGAGACACAAGGATACGTATCAACATTACAACACCATAATTCATCTTTGATCTTCAAGAAAATATCCTAAGTTCAATCCATTTCATGTCCCAAAACGTATGATTCCTTTATGTAAGGACATAAGAACTTGGTAATTTCCATAAACTGGTCATAATCGGTTTTGAAGATACATGAATATGCTTAGGAGTCCATATACTAAAAAGGTTCAATGGATTAAACGATGAATAAGTGCCGAAACGTCGAAAATATCCTTCTAACACATGATGTTCGACTACTAACGAATTTAACTGACTAGATAATCCAAAATCATGATCAAAACGTCCTTCAGAATATTACTAATATTGGTGAAGAGTCACCTACCTCAAAGTAGTGAAGAACACGAAGGAACTAGAAGAAATCCAGCACCGAGAGCTTGAACAACAATCTCCAATGATCTACAATCTTCGACTCGAGCTAGGATGCTGATATGAAGGGTTTAGGATGAAGAGAGTAATTCTCTAAGTCCAAGGATTCGGATGTGGGAAGTGAAAAGACTGAAAATACGAAAAAGGATGCTGTCCTATTTATAGAAAGTGGTTATTAGTGCGCGCTAGTCCATATTCATAGCGTGCGCTAACGGTTTACTGACTTCACTGTACTCAGCATTTAGCGTGCGTTATCCTCATATGGGTAGCATGCGCTACCGCGTTGACTTAGCTTTTTCCCGAAAGCCGTCCAGGTTCATCCCGACATAATCCGACCGAGATCCGCAGCCGATCTCACCTACCTCCCTGTCTCAATCATGCTGACTACGTGTAGCGCGCGCTAAGGTTCATACATAGCGTGCGCTACAGATCCAAATTCGCGTACGCTACATATAGTCGATAGCATGCGCTACATGCGCAGAATCACCATTTAGATCACATTCATGAAATCATGCGCTTAACAACACCGGATCATGAAGTACGGAGAATAATAATGCAACAATTACAATATCACAAGGTTCAATTACATATCATAAATCTCGGGTATTACACTGTTGAAGCTTGGGTTGGTGCGTTCGTGTATATGTGTGATTGTTCCATGATGTTTTGTGATTATGTGCTGATTCTAGTTCGGGCCGTTGAGATCGCTGAACGATGCCGTCGTTGCTATGATTTTAGTATGTGTGTTGCTTTACGATGGAAATCGTTGTATGTGGTATGTGTTATGATTTTTCTGTTGTGCTGAGTGATTACTTATTCAGTATGCCGAGGGGCCGAGGTCATGGTCGTGGCAATCAGACGCGTGGTCGAGATCATGCTGCTGGTGATGATGACAGTATCGGTGTAGCTACTATTTTACAGCAGGTAGCTACACAGATGACTCAGTTGACTCAGGCAGTTCAGCGTATTACAGATGTGACTTAGAACACTGGTGCAAATCAGTGGCTTCGGGAGGTAATTTGTATGAATCCCCCTCGATTCGCCGATGTTGCGGATGCGTTGGGCTGGGATGGTTGGCTTTTCCAGTTGGGAAAGATATTCGAGGCTATCGATTGTCCTGAAGAGCGGGAGGTACCTATTGCGCAGTACCTTCTTGACAAAGATGCCGCTAATTGATGGGAAGCTGTTAAGCCTCGTGATTGTGATGTCACATGGGCGGAGTTCCAGGCACTTATGGAAGCTGAGTTCTGTCCGAAACCGATTAGAGAACAGAGAATTCACGAATTTTATTTGGCAGAACCGCAAGATATTTCAGTATCACAGGCTATCATCGACTATAGCAAACAACTCAGTTATGTGCGAGATCAGGTGAGAACCGAGGAAGAGAGGATCTTTCATTTTGACAGACGAATGAAACCAGAGATTCGCGTGTATATGTCGGGACTCACTTGCACTTCGTTGAGGGACTACCAAGATCGAGCATTAGCCCGTGAACTAGCTTCGTTATCGTCACAGCGTGTGCCCGAGTCGAAGAAGCAGAGGAAGTCCGATGACCGTGTGGACGGTGCAGGAGTTGGTGTTTCTAGTTTTCAATGTCATAGCCTTTCCGCTGTGAAGCTCCATCGCTCGATGCGAGGAACTGAGAGTTCCAAGTCGTCTGCTCTGACTCCTGGTAAATATAGGAGATATTTTAACTGTAATGTGGCGGGACATGTTCGTGCACATTGTCCTTCTCCGCCAGTAACGTGTTACAGGTGCGGACTCGAGGGACACCGGGTTCAATTTTGCAAGTTCGGCACTGAGCCTTCTGAGGCACGGACTTGAGCGCTGATATCACGATCGACTCTGAGTAGTCCCGGTCTATCGATTGTATGTTGAGTTATTTCCCTTGCTTTGTTACAGGTGCGGTCTATCGATTGTATGTTGAGTTATTTCCCTTGCTTTGTTGTTTTGTTTCGGAGATTAACTTCTTTTATTTGAAGTGGATCGGATTTTGAACTTTGTACTTTCGACTTTGTCGACTCGTTTATGTTCGCTGACATTTTCTGAACTTGTCCTGTCTTGTGCTTTTGTTGATCGAACGAGTTGTGGTATTGTTTCAGAATAACCCATTTGTCGTTATGACTTTCCAATTGCTATTCCATTTCCTGTGGATCTTATGTGAATGCACATCTTGTTATCTTCACCGGATCGTATATTATCTCGAGTCGAGATGTGAACTTTGGGGTTGTTGTTCGAGTATTATTGTTCGTTGTGATTCGAATATGATCGTTCGACCGATGTGTCTCGATCGTTGTGGTTCGGTCGCTTGTTGTCCAGTCTTGTTGGTCTTGTATCATAATTTTTGAAGGTTTAGATTTCTTCATAATTTCCTTAAGCTCGGGAGATTAACTTCGATTTCGATATTCCAATCCTTGTGTGTAGAATTTCATATTTGTTCGGCGATTAGATCGCATTTTGATTGACGTACTATTCGGGCTGGTCAACCATATTGATTTTGTTCATTGCATTCTGTTATCTTTCTGACGTAACGGCATGCATGGTAACAGCCACATGCTGCATGTGATTCGTTATAGGCTGTCGGCAACGGATAGCTTATGTCATCTGGAATTGTTTTGCATTGATCGTCCTATGTTTTAAGTTTCGGGGACGAAACTTATTTTAAGGGGGGTAGAATGTAATACCCGAGATTTTTGTTCCGGATTCGTTGAGTTTTCGAGGTTTTATCGGATTGTTATTGTCCTCATCGTTGGAATTTTGTGCCATGTTTAGGTGTGCCTTGTTGGGACATTTTTTTGGAGGCGTTTCAGATCACTATGTGAGTTTCTGGGATTTTGTGGTGTAGCGCACGCTAATGCTTGTGGCATAGCGCACGCTACGGCGTTGTGGTTAGCGCACGCTACTGAATGTGTAGCGCACGTTAACTGGCAGTCTAGAGGCAGTCCAGGATCTACTGGACTGGGACTGGGGCTTTGTTAGCGCACGCTAAGGTCGATAGCTAGCGCACGCTATCGACTGCTTAGCGCACGCTCTTTCTTCTTTCTAGCGCACGCTACCCGGTAGGTGCAGTTCTGTCCAGGGGCCACTGGACTGGTCTCATGACCCGTTAGCGCGCGCTACGCTCATGGGCCTAGCGCACACTAACAGTGTTATTCGGTAAATTCTGGGCGTTGACCTCGTTAGCGCGCGCTAATGCTTTCTGGTTAGCGCACGCTAATGACTGTCCAGTATAAATACTGGACAACAGGCTTCACTTCGTCATTTCTCACTTTTCTTCATCCCTTCCGTTGGGAGTGAGCTCCAGAGGCGATTTTGAGCGATCTTCTTCTTCTAGCTTCATCTTCGAGCGGATTTATAGGTGTTTAACAACATCTAATCCTCTTCTTGGTCCAAATCAAGGTAATCTCTTCTTAGAACCCTAGTTTCTTGAATTTGGGGTTTTTCCTTGGATTTGTGATTCTTAACCGATCTCCTCCGATCGGTTGTGTATTCTTGGTTGCCTTGACCGTAATCTTTAGTTTTTGTTAACCGTTCATCGATTTTTATCGCCCGGATCAACGATTCTTGATTTCTTTGAGAACACTTAGATCCTTGTTGTTTTTAAAATCGTTTCGGATTTCGATTAGTGTTATTGATTCGTGGTTATTTCCGTAGTATTCGTGGGATTGCCAAATCCTTGGTCGTTTTTGGAAGCTCGAGAACTATCCGACCGTATCCGTTCGTTGTTCGGTTGCTCGTGGTATCGAGGCAAGTATCTTTTCCATACGTTTCATGTTTCGTAGGTATAATTATTGATAAATGATTTTATGCGAAACCCAATGTTTAATGAACGTAAAAAAAAGATCGGTATGTTCTCGATAAATGTTGTCTTTCAACGATAATTCGTGTACTTCGTGAATATATGTGTTAACGGAATATGTGTGTTGGTTTTGTATGTTGAAAGATGCTATGATCACTTTGAGTGAGTTTAATTGACCGTAATCCTTTGCCGGGGATTACGTAATGTTATGTGTACTTGTTCGGTAAGAACGTAATGTGTGTGATATTAGTTGAAAGGAGATTGTGATGCTTAATGTTGTTTGGCTTGATAATCGATTATTGTTGTGTGCTTGTTATATGTGATGTGCCTCCGGGTAGGATTATTGAATCTCCGGGATCCATACTTGCTAGTATGGGTCGGGCGTGACCGTAGGGTTATCCACCGGGTATGTCTTGCGGGGACTCCGAGGTTCGTGGCTTGTTAGCCCGATGCCGGGATAACTGATGGGGTTATCATTGGGTATGTCTTGCGAGGACTCCGAAGTTCGTAGCTTGTTAGTGCGATGCCGGGATAACTTATGGTTGTGGTTTGGTTATGTGCGGATCTGTACTTGTAGTCACGTGACTATTGTTACGGTGACATGTGAATTGATTTAGTTTCCCTGTGGGTTATTCACTCGGGTTTGTTCTACGGGAGCATCTGAGGTCCGTGGCTTGCTAGCACGGGACGCGAATAATTTGTGGAAACAGGTTGTTATGGTATGATCGGGGCGTGGACCCCGTGTGTTGTTATCGTAACTTTGTTTTGGGAAAATGACTTTTGGGCTGTGTCCCTAAATGTTTTTCGAAAGGCTTCAGAATCCTTAAATCCCAAATGTTTTCAAAACTCCCGAGATCATGAAATATTTTTACAAGATGTATATCGGATTTACCCCTATCTTTCGATTTAACCGTTTTGATCAAGTGAATTACCTCGGGAAGTATGTTTATGATTTCTAAGTCCTTGGAGTATGATATGTATGGCTTGTTTTCGTATTTTATACTTGCACTAGCAAAACAGTGGAGTTTTGCTAACCCCCGAGTATTCGGGGGGTGGATGTCTGTTTTTGCATTCAGGTTTTGGGAGCATAACACAGGGTCGGCACGAAAGATGATGAAAGATGATCGATACTAATCATATGTGGAACCGTACGTTGTGTATTGGTTCAGTTGTACTTTATTACCGCTGCAGTATTTTTCCCCGTTGTACGGGAGTTCGTCGTATTTTGATCCCTGCGTGGGCATGTGTTGTAATTGAGTTGTATGTTTTAATTGAAAGACCAAATCGGTCTACTGAGTCATTTTTAGCCTTAAAGGCATTGTTGAGTTGTTCGATGTTGTTACCAGCCTGGTAGATCATTGAGGAAAGGTTCTACGGCGTGTAATATCCCTGAGTGGATTGGGGGTGTTACAAGTGGTTTAGCCCCAGTCCTAAGCAAGTTTGAACTGCGATGCGACTGTCTATTTTCTGGTAAAAGACATGTATTGTCTTGATTTTGTACGATTTGATGCGTATATTATAATATGTTTAAACGAATATTGTTACATGAGCATTTTTGGGCATTCTAGCCCATTGAATTATTTTTGAAAACCTTGAGTATCTTAGAAAATAAATTTCGAGACGTACTTTTAAATGAATTGTTTTCTCGCGGTACTTCCAAGGTGCCACAATATGTTTCAAAATTCTTCTACCTCGAGGATCAAAATGTTTTGAGATATTTCAATGATTTAGAAACGCTTTTGCTTAGGCCCGAGGGTCGAATATTTCCGAAAGTTTTTCACGAAAAGAAAGTGTCCTCATTTTTATCAAATGCGAAATGGTTTTCCAAAGTCTCGATAACGATGTTTCACGTTTGTACTTTTTGAAAGGTGATACTCAAGATCAATCGGTGTTTCCAAAATTATTTTCAAAAGGTGGTTTTCATTTTTTTTAAAACCTATCAATTCCCGTTTGCGGTTTGGGAATGTATGTATGATGTTTGTTTTGTCCTTATGATGTTAGCTCCCGAGTATGATCGAATTGGTGGCATGAACGTTGAGGCATTGCCACGCATTTGTTGTACTAGCCCTCTGTAAGAGGTGTGAACTGGTATTCACTGTTTGTCACCTCGTGGTGATTTGCGTGTTGTCACACGAGTGTGAGCTGTTAAAGCTTGGGTTTGTACGTTTATGTACATGGGTGATTGTTTCATGATGTTTGTGATTGTGCGCTGGCTATCGTTCGGGCTGTTGTAATCGTCGAACGATGCCGTTGTTGTTGTTGTGATTTTTGTATGTGTTGATATGTTATGCTGAGTTGGCATCTCCGGTATGTTGTTTTGCGATGTTACGTTCCGTTGTATCTAGCATTTGTATACTCGGTACGCCGAGCCGAGGCGTTTCAACCGTGATGTGCCGGGGGCATGCACGTGCAAATTGTCCTTCCTCTCCAGTGACGCGTTTCAAGTGCGGACTCGAGGGACACCGAATCCAGTTTTGAGAATTGGTTACCGAGACTTCTGGAGTCCGCGCTTCAGCACAGATATCAGAATCGGCTCTGAGAGGCCCATGGGAGATGTTTCTGTTGGTTGCTTTTTGAGCTGTTACCTTGCTTCAGTTATTGTGAGTTGCGGGGATGACATTTCTTTTATAAGAGGTCGAATGTAATACCCGTATTATTTTTGGCTTCTGCATTTTCTCTTTCTCAATTCTATCGACTCACTCGTATTTGTTAATACCTTTTGAACTTGTTTGGTATCTCGGTTGCCATCGTTTGAATGGGTCGTGTTCTTGTTTGGGATCAATCTGATTATCGTTGTAACTTTTTCGAGTTCGGTTCGATTCTTGTGAACATTGACGGAAATTATCGTCCTTTAGTTTCCACAAGTTTTGTTTATAGCTTTGGTTGAAATTTGAACTTCGGAGTTGTTGTTCGACCATTGTTGTCCGGTCATTGGTGTCCGATCATTGTTGTCCGATCGATGTTGTTTGACCATTGTTGTTCGATAGTTTTTGGTTCGATCACTATTGTTCAATCGTGGTTGTCCGATTTTTGTTGTCTGGTCTCGTACTGCGGAGAATTTGTCGTTCACCGTTAGCCATCCATTTCGAGTGTGGTCAGGTGGGCCACTGAGCCGTACATTGCGAGACGGTAGCTGAGAGATTTGAGGATCGAGGTTGCGCCTCTGCTCCGAGGGGCACAGAGATGCTTAGTGTGGTTTTCGAGGATCTCGGCATGGTCCGAATTGTTTGTGATTGTCCTTATGGATTGTTTTGTGTTTATTTCTGTTTTCTCGACTGTGCGTGTTTGTTTGTAATAAGTGCTTTGTGTTTTGTGATTGTTCGGATAATTGACTTGATTGTATTATCTTTTTTGATGACGCTTGTCACTCGTTGGTTTTATTATGTCTCTACCTGTGACGTTGTGATGGTCGTCGTGGAGCGTGTTTTCACGCCGTATGTCTCTTTGCGTTTCTTGTAGCGTTTCACCGTTGGACGCGAGTTTTCGGTTTTTGTGTATCTCGTCGAGTTTTCCTGGCAGGGATATTGCTTCTCCCTACTTGTTTTAAGTTTCGGGACGAAACTTCTTTTAAGGAGGGTAGTATGTAATACCCGCAATTTCGATTTCCGGTAATTTTCTTTTTTTTTTTGGCGGAAGTCCATTTTGACTACTTCCTCATGACCGTTTCATCATTTTGAGAATATTTAATTCTGCACTTTTTGACGTCCGAGTTCGTTTCGGTATCGTTTTGTTGAGTTTCGCGTTCTTAAGCGGCTTTTCCGTACTTGAGTTCGATTCTTGCGAATCTCATCCGAAACTGTTGTTTCGAGTTTCTCGTAAGTTCATTTAATGTTATTATTCATGTTGCGAGCTTTAGTTTGGTGTTTCGATCGTGTATCGTGTATTTCGGATGTTTTGGGCCATTTTCGTAATTTCCCAATGTTTGGGGTAATTACTTTCCGTTGTCGAATTTCGAGCCTTTGGGTGGTCGGAATCGTGTTTTCTTTTAGTGCTCGAATTCGTATTTGCGAGTACTTCGTAACCGTATCTTCGATTCGTATTCAGGTTCGGGTTTCGGGATCGTCCGGGCCGTCGGAGTTGGCGGCCGAGTCATGGCCGGGCATGTTGGGGCCAGGCCAGCCCTGGCCGAGTTACGGCCGGAAGGGCCCGGCAGTTACGTACGTAAGGCCAGTTACGTGCGTAAGCCGTGGCCGGTTACGTACGTAACGCTGCCGGCATTTCTGGGCAGTGAGTTCGGCCATGGCCGGTTACGTACGTAAGCCTTTGGCCGGTTACGTACGTAACTCTGCCGGCAGCCAGCCTATTTAAGGTCCTACAGACGGGTTTTTCACCATTTTTCTCATTCTTTTCCTTCTCTTCCGCGGCTGGAGGTGTGGTTATCATGGAGAGATGTTGTTGGACAATCAATCCATGAAGTATTGGAGTTCATATCATCAATCATCCATCCTATAACATCCCTTGATCGGGCGAATCAGGTCAGATTTTCTAGAAATCTAGTTTTGGGGAATTTCGGTGTTTTGGTTGTTTTCATCCGTTTAATCCGATTTAACTTAGGATTGTGATGGATTGATGATAATTTAGATGTATTATATCATTTCCCTTGTTATTCCATGGTTGGATCATATCGATTCGTTGTTTTGGTCGAGTTCTTGATCGACGCCTTGAAGGTGTCCGGTAGAATGTCTTAGAGGGGTTTTCAGACGTTCTACGATTATTCTTCCTCGTATGATCGTTGATTTATTGATTATATGAAGTTAGGGTCGAGTTTCTTGTGAAGAAACTGCGTCGAACCCTTCCGTTCGTCGTCGTCTTCCGTTTCGATAGCATCGGGCGTTCCGAAGCTTCCCGATTGAGCCGTGTTCGTCGGAATACTAGCGTGCCGATTTCGAGGCAAGTACCTTGTCCATATAATTCTTGTTTTATGGATATGGTAATTAGTGATCGTCTCCTTGTGTTTATTTGATCGTTTGAAATTCACTTTCAAAGATTCGGTTAGCCTTGTTAAAGGCCCTCTTCAAAACGCATGTGTTTTGTGGACATTATGTTCATGGATGGTTACGTGAATTACTATGAATACACTTAGTGTTGTCGTTGTGCTTTGATAATATATGTATATATTATCTCATGTCGGTGCGTTGTGATTTGACCATTGCGTCGTGCATTGTGTTTGTTGCCATTGAGTGAATTACTTGGATATTATTGATGTGATATGTTATTTGTGTGAATGTGTGGATATGGTTGAAGGTCTACGGTGACACATGGCATGTGATCATGTGGTCAGGATGCAACAATTGATTGATCCAACCGTGAGAGCCTGAGATAATCTACGGTGACACATGGCGTGTGATCATGTGGTCAGTATGCAACAAGTGATTGATCCAACCGTGAGATATGGTGTGTGATTTGTTAAGCTAGCTAGCTCGGGAAGGTCCTTAGAGGCCTCGAGTGGGATTTGTGGCTTCGTCCCGGTCCTAGGCGATGCATGTGCGTGATTTGTTTTATGATTGTGGCCAGCTCGGGAGGGTCCTTAGAGGCCTCGAGTGGGATTTGTGGCTTCGTCCCGGTCCTAAGCGATACTTGTGCGTGATTACATTGTGTTGATTTTATGTCCGTCGAGGACACGTGATGTGGGTTCTGACCATGTGAATTGTTAGTGGTTTTCTATTTGCGAAAACAAAACTGTTGGGCTGTGACCCCTGTTGATTTTGGAAAGAGAAGGATTCGATAATCTTAAATGGTTTACGTTGAAAACTCCCGAGGGCATTTTTAAAAGATTTTATAAATTCTCCTCTCGATTTGTGATCTTTCGGTTTTGGAATGTTTTACCCAAACTCTTGCCTCGGGAAGTACTTTTCGTTATGTTTAGATCTTTGAGGATTTCTGGTTATTGTTATTCTTGGAACTTGAATTATATGGCTCGTATTTGCACTAGAAAAATAGTGGAATTTTGCTAACCCCCGAGTAATCGGGGGGTGGATATCTGTATTGCATTCAGGTTTCAGGGAGCGTGGCACAGGGTCGGCATGAAGGATGATGAAAGATGATTGATACTAATCACATGTGGAACCGTATGTTGTGTATTGGTTCAGTTGTACTTTATTTTCCGCTGTAGTATTTTTCCCCATTATACGGGAGTTTGTTCCTCTGTGTGTTCTTGTTCTCGTTTCTGGCGACCATCTTATCGGTTAAGAGGTCTCGAGAGTGAGAGATAAATATGTCCGAAGTGTATAGCGTTGCCAAGAGAGTGGAAGCCAAGCTGTAAGAAAAGCCAGAGAGCAGCCCTGTTCGAAAATCCGAGCCTTTTCCAAGTGCAGGATGCCTCTTATTTATAGTAGCTGAGATTCCCTTTTCTGACGGGCGATCGCCTTCCTTGTAATATAATAAGGGGACAATCGTCTTCTAGCACATGGGCTGTCTGCCTTAAAGTCCACGACATGGGCTGGCTGCCAGCTGTGTGGACCAATGAGAAGTTTGCACGTGTCCTGAGTCGCTGTCCCGGGCGGTCCCACTTTAAACCTTTCGGTGGGTCTGTCGGTAGGTGAGTAGATGCTGACAGGCTGTGGTCAACGATCCATGTCGTGCGGCGCCTTTTCCGGATCTGCACGTGGGTCTCTGTCCTGTACTTCGGCCTTCGCCAATTGGATGGATGTTGGCTTCGCGTGGCATGGGGCGGTCGTCATTGGCCGGGCACCAGAGTCGATCGCCAGGTGCCAAGAGACGATCGCCTTAGATGTCGATCGCTCGGCACCTGGGCTTGATCTGGGATCTCCGATCGGCAAGTCTGCCTTGGTCTATTCGACTCTAACTCGATCGCCTGTTGTCTGTGCCGATCGCCTGTCGAGGTGTATAATTCCCGACACAACAATTGCCCCCCAGCTTGCTCCGATGTTGAATACATGGGGTGAGGTGGTTCTTACTGGCGATCGTTGAGGATGAAGACGGGCGACCCATTGTGCGGACTTTGGTCTCGGATTTGGGCGATCTGATCGATTAGCGAGCTATCTTCGATCTTGTACCTACAATTTTCAAATTTTGTCGAATCCTCAAAAGGCCGTCCATCTCGGTCATGAGGAGCCGTGCACGATCGTGGAGTTCGATGGACCGACCTCCACGACCGTGTCTTATGCGCGAGCGACATTCCGTCTGATGGCTAAGCTCTCGCGACTAACTTAATTGGTAGGGTCCTCCGAAGGCTGCGCCTCGCCTCGTATTTAAATGAAGGGCGTGCGGTCTCGGTCTGGAGGATTCCTTGCGCGGGGCATCGTCGGATTAATCAACTCCACGTCCGCGGCTTGTTAGCTCTTCTTCTACCTCGGGCCGCCGTTAAGATGGTGACCCTCGATGGTATACGTTGAGACGGGGGTAGGGACGCGTCGCATTGTCCGGGTCCACCAAGTTAGATGATGAACCTTTGAGGGCAGGCGAGCGTGTTCTCTGATTTGTTTGGAGAGTCCTTCGGCTACGCCCGCCTCATATTTAAACGAAGGGCGAGCGATCGCAGCCCAAAGGAACCTTGCACGGCCGAAGCAGTCGGTTCCATCGACCACCAGGACCATGGCTGCACTCTTCTACCTCGGATCGTCATGTTAGATATCGATCCTCGACGGTATACGTTGTGCGGGGGAGGCGATCTCGTGCCTTAGTCCACCATGTTAGATGATGAACTGTAGATGGCGAGCGAGTCCTCCATTTTTGGAGATGTTCCTTGATTCTGACGATCGGGCTGGAAGATTGAGGATCGTCGTTCGGTCACCGATCGCGTTTCTCATAGGTGGAAAAGTAACCTTTGTCTGGCCAAAAAGTCTGCGGCCTTAGCGCGAAAGATCGCGTATGTCGGGGGGATATCCTTCGTAAGATGCCTGAACATAGGCGAAAGACCATCGAATCCCCCTTGGACCGAGTATAGGGCGATCTCGTCGCTTATGGGCTCGCCGTTGAGGATTATCTCATCCACCCAGTCGATGTAGTCTGCATCGGACTCGTCTTCCCCTTGCTTGATTTTCATCATGCGATGGGGACCTTCTGGTCGAGCGACCTTGGTGGCGAAGTACGACGTGAAGTCGTTCGCCAGTTGATCAAAGGAACTGATGGATCGTGGTGGCAATGAGATGTACCACCTATGGGCCAGGTCGCCCAGTGTTAGCGGGAACATTCGGCACCTAGTCGCGTCTGATGCCCCGCATCCGGTCATATAGATCCGGAACTTGCTCAGGTGAGTCTCGGGATCCGACCTCCCCTCGTACAGAGGTGTTGGCGGAGGAGCGACCCTACGCTGCATGGGGGCGAGCTCGATGTGGATCGCGAGTGGATCGCTCGGCCCGGTGATCTTGCTATTGGCGCCTGCCCCATTTTCTAGGAGCGCCTTCATGTCGTCGAGCTGGCATTGCATCGCGGCCATCGTTGTAGCTTGGTAGCGCGTGGTTTGGCTTTCGGAGCGGGCGCCGAGGCGATCGTGTACCGATCTCCTGGCTCCGCGAGAGGCGATGAGGTTGTCTCCGCTGATCTTGGTTCTTTGTCGAGGAGTCATATGGTCGGCCTGCCTTCTGGGAGTCGGGTATGCCGAACTCCTGGTGACGGATTCAGGTTCCTTCGTATCATGGCTGGGACCAGAATGCCCCGGTCGCCATGATGGGTCGCTCCCTAGGCGGCTGAAAATGGAGGTGTCCCGCCTTGCGAGCGCCTTTTCTTGCGAATCGGGGCCTTCAGGCGATCGCTCGGCCAGTACCCCCTTGAACTTCCGTTTGCCCACGCGGCGGATGGCCGAGGGAGTTATTGCGGGCGCCGCGCATGCTCTCCGTCGCTCGTTTAGGATGGCCATAGCCTCCTCGATCTGTTCCGCGGTTTGGAACTGGTCGAGTGAGAGGCTGGGGTCACCCCTCAGGTGCGGGATCGAGAGTCTCGCATTGCCGCGACTTCCCTCTGCCGTCGGCTGGGGTTCGGATCGAGCTGGGATATGGTGTCCGACGGATCGACCAGCGGCTTTCTTCGATGTGGGGGCAGAAGTCATGATTCTGAGAGCTTTGTTTGAAGAGCAGTGAGTGACTCTTCAAGTATATTCCCCGGAGAACAGTGAGTGTTCTTCGAGACGGTAGGAATAAAAATGAAGGTTTAGATCCCCTTCCTCTAGCGCCAGTTGTTGCTGCCCGAAATATTATCCGGAGATAGATATTGCTGGAATGGATGGACAACGAACAAGGTTACGAGAGCACGTCCAAGGGAATGGAAATACTACAAGATTTGCCGGGTTTGTTAGGCCCGGGCTTGAATGCTCTCGCGAGATGTTATTAATATGAATACGTTTGAGTACAAATATTAATGTAAGAATGCGATTACAATGAGTGTAAAAGATCCTAGTTATCTAGCTCTTGAGCGAAGCTCTGTGTGTTCTTGTTCTCGTTTCTGCCGACTGTCTTATCGGTTAAGAGGTCTCGAGAGTGAGAGAGAAATATGTCCGAAGTGTATAGCGTTGCCAAGAGAGTGAAAGCCAAGCCGTAAGAAAAGCCAGAGAGCAGCCCTGGTCGAAAAGCCGAGCTTTTTCCAAGTGTAGGATGCCTCTTATTTATAGGAGCTGAGATTCCCTTTTCTGACGGGCGATCGCCTTCCTTGTAATATAATAAGGGGGCGATCGTCTTCCAGCACATGGGCTGTCTGCCTTAAAGTACGCGACATGGGCTAGCTGCCAGCTGTGCGGACCAATGAGAAGTTTGCACGTGTCCTGAGTCGCTGTCCCGGGCGGTCCCACTTTGCACCTTTCGGCGGGTCTGTCGGTAGGTGAGTAGATGCTGACAGGCTGTGGTCAACGATCCATGTCCTGCGGCGCCTTTTCCGGATCTGCACGTGGGTCTCTGTCGTGCACTTCGGCCTTCGCCGACTGGATGGATACTGGCTTCGCGTGGCATGGGGCGGTCGTCATTGTCCAGGCACCAGAGTCGATCGCCAGGTGCCAAGAGACGATTGCCTTAGATGTCGATCGCTCGGCACCTGTGCTTGATCTGGGATCTCCGATCGGCAAGTCTGCCTTGGTCTATTCGACTCTAACTCGGTCGCCTTTCGTCTGTGCCGATCGCCTCTCGAGGTGTATAATTCCTGACACAACAAGCTGCACTTGCTCATGTTAAATCTGAGTTTACTAAACTGACACAGCTATGTAATACACAAGCTAAGGAAATAAGTTGCTGAAGGCATCTCTAACTTTGGATGAGTTGTGTATGAATAAAAGGCCATTATATTCCAGATCAGGCCTTGGATATGACCCCAACACTCACTCTAGTTCTAAAACCACTTTCATCAAGGGAGAAACACTTGTTCCGACTGCTGAGCCAATTCACAAACCTGTATTTCAAAAGTTTAGGCAGCAGCCAAGTCAAAAGTTTAGGCAGCAGCCAAGGTACATAAGGCAGCCACCTAGACAAGAGGCTAGGCAATGGCCAAGGCAAAAGCAGCAGCCTAGACAACATGCCAACTATTATCAAAGACTCCCCAAAAATAGATTTCAAAATGGGAGGGGCAAATGGAAACCTCAAGGTTATCCAAGATTTCAAACTGAACAGGTGTGGAGACCTCAAAGATTTTATAAATGGTCTCAGCCAAGATGTAGAAATGGCCCACACCAATTTTATGAGGCATATCTAGTACACAATCCTAACCGAGGATATAGGCCCAGATAACACACACCTTTTAGAGGCAATCACCATAACTTTCATAATCCAAGAAGAAATCAATTCTCCAGGAAACTAACTAACCCCCGAGGACCCACACAGATTTGGGTACCTAAATCTCTGCTTGTTTGATTGCATAAGAGGTGGAAGGACTACTACCACATCTCCACAAATTCAAATATAGGAGGTGAAGAATGGTTTGTAGATTCTGGATGCTCAAGGCACATGACCGGGAACAAGAAGGTGCTATCAAATTATACCAAGGAAACAGGCCAAAATGTAACCTTTGTAGATAGCTCTAGAGGTCAGACGAAAGGTTTTGGAGAGCTGCACAGAGGAAACATCACAATATCCAAAGTCCATTATGTCAAAGGGCTCAAATACAACATTTTGAGCATAAGTCAGTTATGTGATGAGAAGAATCCAGTAGTCTTCACCATTTGGAAATGCATGGTGATAGATATCTTATCTTGGGAAATAAAACTACAAGGATTCAGAAGGAGAGATGTCTACATGATAGATTGGAACACAAGAACTCCCAACACCTGTTTTCTATCCAACACAATAGCTGAAAATGGATGGCTATGGCACAAAAGACTATGTCACCTGAACTTCAAAGCCATGAACAATATTAGTTCTCAAAATATAGTCAGAGGACTTCCAGAATAAGTATTCAGAAAGGAAGCTCTCTATGATTCATGTCAAAAAGGGAAACAGACCAGAGCATCATTCAAACCAGTCCAACCTACCACTCTCACCACAAGGATTCTAGATCTACTTCACATGGACCTCTTTGGCCCCATCAAGCCAAGGAATTTGAGTGGAAGGAAGCATGCTCTAGTAGTAGTAGATGACTACTCAAGATTCACATGTATTGTTTTTCTCTATAAAAAGAGTGAAACTTTGACAAAACTACTTGAGCTGCTAAGGAAGATCCAGAATGAGAAATCCCTCTCAATCATCAAGATCAGATCAGATAGAGGAGGAGAATTTCTCAACAAGCTAATCACTGGGTACAGTGATCAGAATGGGATCCAGCACGAGCTCTCTACACCCAAGACTCCACAACAGAATGGTGTTGCTGAAAGAAGGAACAGAACCCTGAAGGAAGCTGTCAGGTCCATGATTGCAGAAGCAGACCTACCAAAGAGGTTCTGGGCTGAAGCTGTCAACACAGCATACCACACTCAGAACAGGAGTATGATTGTAGGGAGACATGGCAAAACTCCATATGAGGTTTGGAATGGCAGAACACCAACTCTTGCATATTTTCATATTTTTGCTTGTAAGTGTTTCATTCACAACAATGGTAAAACCTAACTAAATGCCTTTGATGCTAAAACTAATGATTGTCTCTTTATGGCATACTCACAAAGAAGCAAGGCATATAGAGTATTTAACAAAAGAACCTTAGTTGTGGAAGAAACACCTCATGTTGTACTTGATGAATCTACCGTTGAGTACAGAAAACAGGTGGAATTAATTGAGAATAAGCTCAAAACCGCAACCCTGGAACAAGTCATAGTTCATGATACATGAATGATGGACTCACCTGCAGATCAGTATGAAGACATATCTGTAGCTGATGGAGACCTATCTGCAGACCCGACAAGATCCCCACCTGCAGATGACCAGACCGTAGCTGATCCAGTTGCAGATAAAGGAGGACAGAACCAAGCTGATGTAGAGAGAGAAGAAGTCCACCAAAGCAACCCAACAGGGGGAACAAACCCTGAAGAAAAAGATATTCCCAAATGGCTTAGAGATCATCATATACAACAGATCATTGGAAACCTAACTGATGGGGTCAGAACCAGGCAGTCTACAGTACCCACATGAATGGTAATGTTCTCATGTTTCATGTCTCAAATGGAACCCAAGACAACATAACAAGCATTGGAGGATTACTCATGGATCAATGCAATACAAGAAGAGCTCAACCAGATGGAAAGAAACAATGTCTAGGAACTAACAGACAAACTAGATCACAAGAAGGTTATTGGCACCAAATTGGTGTACAAAAACAAGTGTGATGAAGATGGATCCATTGTTAGGAATAAAGCCAGACTTATTACTAAAGGCTATTCACAATGTGAAGGAATAGATTTGATGAAACTTATGCACCTGTTGCAAGATTGGAAGCCATCAGACGATTCCTTGCATATGCATCATTCAAAAATTTTGAAGTCTACCAAATGGACCTGAAGAGTGCCTTTCTCAATGGAATTCTAGAAGAAGAAGTCTATGTGGAGCAACCCCTGAATTTGTAAAAGAATACAAAGTCTACAAGCTTCTAAAAGCTCTATATGGACTCAAGCAGGCATCTATAACATGGTATGAAACCCTATCTGTATTTCTTGAGAAGAACGGATTTAGCAAAGGAAAGATGGACAAGACCTTATTCATAGTAGAGCACGAAGATCAAATATTATTAGTTCCAATATATGTGGATGACATCATTTTTGGATCAACCAACCCGGAGCTATGTGAGAAGTTCTCAAATCTCATGCAAGGAGAATTTGAGATGAGTATGATGGGCAAACTGAATTTCTTTCTAGGTTTGCAAGTCAAGCAGATGAAAAATGGAATTTTCATCAATCAAGCCAAATATACAAGAGATTTAATCAAGAGATTTGGAATGGAATCATCCAAACCAGCAAGAATACCAATAAGCACAAGCTTACACCTAGATGCAGATGAAGGAGGCATATCAGTGGATCCAACCCACTACAGAGGACTTATTGGATCACTCCTCTACCTAACTGCAAGTAGACCAGACATATTATATGGCGTAGGAGTGTGTGCACGATTTCAATCCAAATCCAAGCAGTCTCACCAGGAAGCAGCTAAGAGGATTATCAGATATTTTAAGTCTACCATCAATGTTGGATTATGGTATCCTAAAGATGACAACTTCGAGCTATCAGGATATTCGGATGCAGACTTTGCAAGATGCAAGATGAATAGGAAAAGCACCCGTGGAACGTGCCAATCCCTAAGAACCATACTAATATCTTGGTTCAGCAAGAAGCAGGTATCTAACCCAATTCCAACCACAGAGTCAGAATGCCTAGATGCAGGTAGCTGTTGTGCACAGATTCTTTGGATCAGACAACAGCTAAGGGACTATAACATCATTGCAAACGAAGTTCCTATATGGTGTAACAACAACAGTGCAATCGCAATCACGAACAATACAATATTGCACTCCAGGACAAAGCACATTGATGTTAAACATCATTTCATCAGAGATCATGTGCTTAACAAAAGAGTCAAAGTAGAAAGAGTCAGCACGGAGTACCAAATTGCTCACATATTCACTAAACCTTTGCCAGAAGAAAGGTTTTTGGAGCTGAGCAGGGAACTTGGATTACTAGATTGGGAATCTAGTACAAACGAGAAAGCTACCTGATGATCAGATCAGACGAGGAAGTGCTACCTTAAGCAGTCAAGGAGGATCTACCTGATTAGAAGCAGACAATCATCCCACCTGATCAGACCAGACGAGAATACGAAGGACATACGAAGCTGACCTCAGGCATCATATCTTACCTAATGCAGAAAGCTAACTGAGGCAGACTAGACAAGGAAAAGCTAGCTAACCCACAGACAACACAAGCTACCTGATGCAGAGCAGTCAAGAAGTCAAACGGTCAACCAGCTAAGTTTTCCTATCCCTGACCGACTCTTGAATATTATATTGTTATTTATTTACACGTGGCATCTACTCGTTCACACGACCTCCACTACGTCCAATAAAAAATCTCAAACGTCATTTTTTTAATCAAAATTGGACCGACACTCATTTAATTTAATATTAAAATCAAAACGTCTTTTCATTTCTCTATTTAAGGCGGCGAAAATCATTTCAAAACCTTTACCGTTTTCAATCTTTCAAAACCCTAATTTTCAAAAAGCAGAAAATCCTTGAATATTCAATACATTCAGCGAAAAACTATTTTTTTGCAGAAATGGAATCTTATTTCGAATGAGTTAACCTGAAGCTTGTCAAGGACCAAATTATTTTCAGTCTGGTGGTTGATTTTGAAGGCTTGCTGGAAGCAAATATGGAGACGGATATACACTACATCATCCGCTCGATGAAGAAAAATGGGATCTACCCATTTCTGGACATAAATCCTAAATCTCTCTACAAGGAAGCAGTGATTTCCTTCTTCAAAGAAGCTGAAGTTACTGAAGCAGGCATCAAAATCTCGATTTGGATAGGAAGTTACGATTTCTCCTCAGACAGTCACGGAGGCGTTCGAGATGAGATCTCGAGGCGTTGCTGTTGAAGCCCTCAAATAGAGCGCGGTCGAGACATGGTACAAAATCAAACTACCGGAACAACCGTCCAAGCTGAAACTGACGGCGAAGAGAGGCGATTTAAAAATGGAGTACATATACATATTGTACATCACAAAAAAAATTGTGATGGGGATAGCAGACAGCTATGACCAGCTTTCATCTGCCACGGTTATGGTCTTTGGGAGCTCTTATCCGGATCGGCGGATTGGTGGCTGACTATATATCTGAGACGGTTGGTGCATGAAGTCAATAAGGTTCAGTGGATAGAGGATGAGAAGAAATTCAAGACCAAGCTGGCCTTTGGAACGCAAATCAGTTGGATCTTGGAATTTCTCAGGAAGGCGAAAGGGACTACAGACCCTTTTCATGTCAATAAGAGAGTTGGTCACCTGGACCAAGAAACATTGAAGAAACTAGGAGTGGAGAGGAAGGCTGCCCAGATATTAAGAGAAATGTCAAGTGGACCTCCTCCTTACAGAGGACCTTCGGATTCAGATGAAGACCAATCTGATGCTGCCGACCAACCTGCAGTGCATAAGTCACCTGCAGTCACCAAGCCATCTGCAGAGAAGGAGCCCTTTGTAGATAACTCGGACTCAGATTCAGAAAACACTCCTCTGGCACTAAGATTCAAAAGGAAAGCTCCAGCTGCAGAGGAGGTAGTTCAAATTCCCTCATCTCCTGATCATTCTCCAAAAAGGCCAAGGCGCCTTGATTTTGAAGAAGCAAAGCAGATTCCTCAGTCGCATGCACCTGAGCCACTGATGTCACTGCAGCTCAGATGCAGATTGTGACCACCCCTACACCTGCTCATGTCCCTGCTGAAGAGGATCAGCCTGATCATTCAGACCTGATGGCTGACATAATTCCTCTACTGACCCTTCCAAGCATGACAGAAGAGGAAGAAGCAGACCTGATTATCAACATCCCTGAAGCAGGTTACTCTCTAAATCTTATGGATAACAACCATTTGGAGCTACCAGTTGATCAACTACACTTGGTAAAACACCATTCTCTCAAAGTTTCTTTTGTCAATGTTTTTGAAGAATGGAAGAACTTAAAATCTCTTTCATTTAATCAATTACAATCATTTGTTGAGAAGAGTAGCTGGTAATTTCCCCAGGCTATGGAGCAAGTGCTCATGAGTTTATGTCATGAGACAAATGTGATTTTAATGCTCCAGGAGAACTGGTTCCTATCAAATTTCAAAACAAACATGGACCAGTTCTTCCTTTTTGTAATGGAGGGTGTATTGGCTGGGAAGGTAGATGAAGATGAAGGTGAAGTTGAAAAGGAAAAAGGGATAAGGATAGAAGAAGTGGAGAAGGAAGAGTCTGTGAAAGTGGAAGGAGAGAAAGAAGCAAAAATAGAAGTTGAAGAAAAAGAAGAGTCTGAGATAGGAGAGGAAGAAGAAAAAAATAATAGTTGAAAAACAGTCTGAAGAAGTGAAAGTTGAAAAGACAGAAGAGTTAGAAGAAGATGAATAAGGAGAAGAGGTTGAAGAAAAAGAAGAGGAGTAAGAAAAAGAAGAAGATAAGGAGGAAAAAAAAAAGACAAGGAGGAAGAAGAAAAGAAAGAGAAAGATGATGATGATGATGATGATGAACAAAAGGAGGAAGAGAAGAAGGAGGATGCTAAAGATGATGATGCAGATGAGCCTGGGGCACCTGATCAAGCCCCCAGCTCAGATCAATCTGAATAAGAGGATGACAGATTGGGGACCCCTGATAAAACCCCATCTGATCAGCCTCATGCGGATAGGAGTCTGCAGACAGGCAGGTCAACCGCCAAGCGACCTTCGGACATTGAAAGCTCTGGAGATCACTCCCCTCAGGCAACACCTATCTCATCTGAGATGGTTGACCTGATCAAGCATCTAGTCGAAGAAACTGTTGGCAAGCTCATTGCAACTGAGATCAAACCTGACCTACAGACCCTTAACTCTAAAATGGACACATTACTACAGAGAAGTGTCCCTCCACCTCCTCCTACTAATTCCAGAATGCCACTTGGTATATCTGATTAGATGTCACGAGTGGAATAACAATTAGCCATTTTGGTTGATGCTGGCAAAAAGGGGTAATTGAGAGAAAAGGGGGAAGTGAGAGATCAGGGGGAAGAACAAGAAAAGCTGCAAGAACAAATCATTAGGCAAGGAGGAGATTCAGCTAAAGAAGTCAAAAAGGAGCTGATGTAACACCCCCAGATCCAACCGGGAATATTACACGCCATGGGCCCCACATTGGAGCCCACAAGGCTAAAATCATTTTCGCAAATGTTTAAAAATGCCAAAAGGCCCTTTTGAAAGTACACACACGCACAGCGGATAAAAACACAGTTCAAAGAATAGCGAAAAGTCATTTAGAAACATACACACACAGCGGATAAAACATAATTAAATACATTTACAGCGGAATTAGAAAGCCAGAAAAGAATACATAATCCCAACAATCACGCCATAGCCAGTATCACCGGAAAGCTCATCCCTTCACGATCGCTACTAGCTCGAACTCCGAGTACCTAAAAGATAAAGCCCACGACGGGGTCAGCCATAATACTCAACAATGATAACGATCACATCACAAAAACAATACATATCAATGTAATTACAAGGTAAGAATAATTCCCATGTAATCTCACCGAAGTAACCTTATCAACCTGTCACAACCATAACAATCAATTCTTACCATAACCCACGCCTCGTGTCCTTAAGTAATGAACGAATTCAAAAGTAATCACCTGTACTGTATCCGAAACACTACCAAGATTTCCAAACATAAACATATTTTGAATATAGAATAATCTGGCCAAGTTCAATTCTGCTGGCTGGGTCGCACAATTGGATCCCAATACTGATAGAAACTGATATCACACGACACACCTGTAATCCAACTGTTCCGAGACAATAGCAAGTCCCGAATATCAATACAAGCATGAATGCTCACACAATCAATGATGATAAACAATCAATGCATCACAACGGAAATATCAATGTCATGATATTTCAGCACAAGATCGACAAAGGGTCAACCACGAATGAGAATACCATTATGTGGTAACTCCAACAAGATCAATGAAGAATCAATAACCGAGAATACCGGCAATACGGCAAATCCCAACAAGATCAATAAAAGTTCGACAACCGAGAATACCGATGACACGGTAAGGATCAACGAAGAATCAATAACCGAGAATACCAACGACACGGTAAGGATTAATGAAGAATCAATAACAAGGTCAAAAGAGTCGACAACCAGAAATACCAATGGTACGATAAACTCCAATAAGATCAATAAAGGGTCAACAACTGAGAATACTGACGACACAGTAAACTCTAGCAAGATCAATAAGGACCAACAACCGAGAATACCAACGATATGGTAAACTCCAACAAGAGCAATAAGGAATCGACAACCGAGAATACCGACGACACGGTAAACTCCAATAACATCAATCAAGGACTAATAACCACGAATACCAACGGTGAGATAACTCCCAAATGGAATCAATAAGGATCAATAATGAACGAGATTACCAATGACAGGGTGAACCCCAAACGAGATTAATAAAGAATCGATATCAAATGAGTTGACCATCGATATGGTAACTCCGAATGAGATTATTAAAGGTTCAACGATGACAGATACACGAGAGAATAAAATCGTCAACCATATACGAATCATATATACGGGATTTCAAAGACAACCCGAATATCGAACGAATCCAATTATACATGGACTGTGAACGACCAATCAATAAGACTCAAGATGGACGTCACGATACGCTCGATCCGGACATGTGTCTGTGTACAAGCCAACCACGAGTATTGATCAATACACGTCTGGTCTCGTACCTAATCAGCCTCACGAAGTACGTCTCGTGTGCACGGTTCAATATGAGGTCGAAACCAACATATGCTACACGTGCCCGTCCCGAAAATCCTACACATGAACGATCAGAACGTATCTGACTCCAGATATGCCACGATACAATATGACAACAGATCTCGAAGAAACGTGTATCCAACAAGGATCAGAAGATTTTCCAAGAGGGCAACAATAACTCGATCATGAAAGAACGACACGACCACAATGTCGTATTCCGTCAGACAATAGTCCACAGCATGCTCAACAATGCATATAATAATAGTACATAAACTCCCAAGGCAGCAGCCAAGGGTCACGGAAGCATCTACTCAGGAATACTCCGGACAATATCACATAAACTCCCAAGGCAACAGCCGAGGGTCACGGAAGCATCTACTCAGGAATACTCCGGACATAGGTGCCATTTAGGTCTTATCCCCTAACACATTTCCATTCGGGTACCATACAGGTTTTATCCCCAACACATCGTCCCCACAGATTACGGCTCAAGAAAGAGCACTTCACAAAATGCAACAAACGATGGTACACACTCACCACATGAAATATCAACACACACATGCAATAATGCAACACGATGATTATCATAATCTAACTATATTAATTTACCTCAAGCTGGAGACGCTAACCTTTCCACGACCAACCGCCCTGAACGAATACACGGTTTATCCGACAATCCAAAATGATGTATAGTCCATAACAAATACCCAACCACCATCCCGAGTTCAACATCGACACGATAACTAGCCTTGATATCCAACTCCTCATGCAATAGACCAAATTATAATTCACGTTCCCATTTCCATTAGACATCCTTAAAATCATATACATTATGATTTATCTTACATACCACCATTCCGACAATTCATATATTCCATGATACCATTGCTATATGAATCATAAATGAAATGAAAACGAAATCATTTATTAACATTATGAACTGAGCAAGCATAACTTGCCTTGATACCAATTCGACGAAGCCACTATCAATCCCGCCGTCTTCGTCTACAAGCTCCGCAGCCCCGACTCACCACAGCACAACGGTTAATATCAACGATCATCTAATGCAACCTAATACAATAATCAATCAATGATACATTCGATAACAATCAACAACCGGCATAATCAACCAATCAAACTCAACGGTATCTCGATCGTACGAAATCAAACCATATCAACTCTTATCAATACGAATACAAGCCGAACTTCGATAATCAATAGTTCTATCAATGTCTACAACATTCTTGGTTCCGACTTCAATCTTAAATTCGGATTGACACGGCTCATTCTTGCAAATTCATAGGAATACAATTATCGGCTATCATCATGAATAATCATATACCAAAATTAACCGTAGTTCTTCCAACTTACGGACATATATCATTCAAGAATTCTTCAAGAACATGAATTAGTCCATAATCATGTTTAAAGCCAACAAAACTACGTAATTGGATGTGTTCTAACATCTAATCATCATCTAATCCATAATCCAAGGCATGTATCATTTTGTTCTTCAATATACGATTCGTATAATCTCAAAATCATAACATCAACACCATAATCATCACTATACGGAGAAGAACATCAACGCTAACATCAAAATCCGAATTCAATGAGTAGAGTTCATCAACATACCTTTTGAAGAAGAACCACAAGGATCAAACACTTCAAGAATCATTAACATATTCATATCCAAGCCTCAAATTCATGCTCTCAAGCTCCTAGCCAAGTTAAAAGTGTCTAGAATACACTTAGAAGTGAAGAAGGACGAACTGGGGTGGGAGAAATGAGTTTCCTTCCGTGAACAAATGAAAGACCAGCTCTTATTATATAAACTGCGCATCTCGTTACGTACGTAAGTGTCCTTGCTTAACGTACGTAACAACTTTAACGTACGTAATCCAATATCCATAGCGTACGTAACAAACTCACTGTCTCATTCCGTGAAGTCCATTACGTACGTAACCCATACCATATAACGTACGTAATATACCAGTTGACTTGCTACAGTACAATGGTCGTGTTACGTGCGTAACACGTCCTGTATAACGTACGTAACACGTACGTTGACTCACCTGTCAACATCCTCCGCCGAAAGTTGTCGACACAGGGTCCCACCTACCGACCACGACTCGATCGTCTGATTCCCATGTTACGTACGTAATGTCTCGGCCATAACGTACGTAACTCTACCAATTTAACGTACGTAAGCTTCAACACAAAACGTACGTAATGGCTTCCATACTTAGCCATTTCCAGCAATTCCTATCCAACATCTCGACATAACAAATGTGAACATACGACAATACTGAACACATATACGAAATCCCAAAAATATTCTCGTACGGTACGTCTGATGCACGATACCCCCAATTACAACTGTCGACCAAGTACGGCAATCATACAAATACCCATACGGTATATCCGACATCGAAAAACACATCAAGCATGTAATATCCTAGAATCAAAATAACCTCGATGACATACTGGCACGACTGTCACGGTTTCCAAAATTATCCGCTCATATCGTGTCGGTCCCACTCTGTACAGTACATCCCAGATAAAATAATGCGAAAAATTCATAGTGAAATTCTAGGATATTACAGCCGAGGACCAAGCAGAGAAATGACCTCCCTCTGATTGAAGCTGGGACGTCCAGTCTGAAAAGGAAAGAGTTGGCTGCTCCTGCTCCCGCTGATGACCAACCTGCAGTTAAGAAGAGGAGAAGCAGAGTAGAGGATGAACAGAGATATGAATTGGAAGGCAAAGAACTTTGGTATGTTGAGGAGTTCTTTCCTAAATATTTTCCTGTTTGGGGAGAGGTGAAAAAACAATTCATAGAGAAGTATTATCTCTAGGAGTTACTCCATGATAAAGACTGCTCCCCAAAATAGACATATATTAACTAAATGGACTCAACATGGCCAAAGCTCTAGGCCATCCAAAGAAAATATGCAAAGAAATGGGATGCCTACCCCATGATCCCCTCGTTCAGACCTGAAGAACCTCCTACATTGATGAACAATGAGTTGAATGAGTTAGCCCTGCAGAATGAGATCAAAAAGCTTTGTGTAGAACACAAATTCACATCTGCAGAAGAGCAAGAGTTTGCCTCTCTAGTAATTAAAAGGAAGTATAGCCTAGCACCTGTCAACAAGAGACCCATTGGTGCAAAGCTCTTTAGGCCTCCCAAACAGCCTGTCAGAAGAGGCAGAGGAAGAGGTAGATAGGAGTTTGTATTTTACTTGTAATTTTTGTTTTGGAATTTACTTGTAAATTTTGCATTACTTGTAAAATTTTCAGTATTTTTTTATCATTCAAAAGCATTGTAATTGTAAACATCTATGAAAGTTTTTATAAAAGTCATTTGAATGACAACCACTAGTTGTCTCAAAAAAAAGACTGAGTTTTATTTGTGTCTTGCACTTGATCATGTGCAGACTTGTTCTACATTTGAATATTTTGTTTAAGTTTTGCCATCATCAAAATAGGGGTAATTTGTTAGGAATACCTATTAGATTTTTATGATGTCATCCCTGTATTTGTTATTATTCAAATGTATGTTTGAAATACTTGGCAAAATGTAAAGAAGAACCAAATGAGTAACTGGCAATATGTAAAGAAGAACCAAATGAGTATCTTCTGTAGGCCACGTAAGTTAGGATAAAATCGGCTAAGTATAAAACTCAGGTAAGTCCAAATATCAGACGAGGTTTGGTCAACAGATACATCAGAGAGGTTTGACCAAAACACTGCATAAAGCCGATTTGCAGACAAGTTTAAACAGAGAAGTCTTGGTCAACTTAAGTGTTCAGAAAAGGTTGACCACAGACAACTTTTCATGAGACAACATTCTGCAGAAAGCGATTTACCAGAGATGTCCTGGTCAACATATTTATCAGAGAAGTTTGACCAGACTGCAGTCAAGTGATCAGACGGATTCCAGTCAACTGAAGCTTGACCATCATCAGATAAGTTCATCAGGTCAGAAGACTTCAGACAGATCATCAGATCAGAGAAGATTCGTCGGGACAGAGAACTTCACCTCAGAGAAGTTACATCAGAGAAGTCCGACATCAGAGAAGGTTGACTGCACATCAGACAGATTGGCCAAAAGAGTTCAGATAAAGATCTATCAATGTAATCAACCACGTATCCCAGTCCACGGCAGCATGCGTTAAAAAGTCAATAATCACGGAAAGTCACTTGCGGGCGTAGAGATACAGACTGGAGAGATTTTCGGAAAACAATGAATTAAATATTCATCGAAACCCACCTCTGAAGACTTTAAGCATATTATAATCTAAAGATTCGGCGCTACAACGTGAAAGTCTTCACAACGGTCGGAAATGGATTAAAATAAGGGAATCCAGCCTTGCAACATTCGGAAAGAAAAATAAAGAAGTTTATTTCTCACACGGACGGATTTGTTACAGGAAGTGCAATGGCTATGAAGAAAGCTCAAGGATCGACATCTATAAATATCTGGAGATTTGAATTGAGCAACTAATGAAGCATGCCAACGAAGTACAAAGCACACAAAGCAAACAACACTCTCAAGCAATAAAGCATTCTATAGCTTCGTAAAAAGAGCAGCTGAAACAAATTTATTTGAAGAAGCTCTTAGTTGTAGAAGACAACCACTCGTGTCTTTAAACTTGAGTTCAGGGTACTTCACTGGTTGAAGTTTGCAATACTTATAGGCATCTGAGGATTTTAGATCAAGAGGTTCTAGGCAGTCAACAACGACGGGATTTCCACTGACTGGAAGTTGTTGTAGCTAGGAACAATCACTGTAATATTTATTACTGGTTGAGAATTATAGTGAATTCATATCCAACTGGTTTGAAAAAAAGTGGATTAGTAGAGGATTACCCCACCTCTGAAACCACTATAATTGCCTAAGTGTTTTACTGCTTTTATCATCATACTTACCTGTTGCATACATATTCAATCTTCCATTGATTAGTTTTCTGTATTCGTCATCAACTGTCTTCCGCACATATTATCTACAGACGAATCTAAGTCATATGCACCCATCAGCTGAGAAACTCCTGACTCATTTGTGGAAAAAGAGTTTCAATAAGTCTATGCACCCACCTCTATACTTATTCCTGACGACTTGTGACCTATAATGTCTTGTTTTATTATTATTCGTCTTCTTCCGGATCGTTGTTGTGGTTCTATCATAATTTTTGGATTGTGTCGGAATCATTTTGCAATCGGAGGTTTTGCTGGCCGAACCTGTATGACATGGCGGTAGAAATGGCGCTTCCGAGCACCATGTCCTGCGCCTTTTGCCGACTGAGCGCCGTGTCCTGTGCCGTGTCGGCCACTGCCGAGACACATGCGCAAGTGTCTTGTGCCGGGTGTTGCTCCGTGTCGGTCATGTTGCACACTGACCCGCAACACGGCGGTGAACACGATGCTAGTTGGGCCGTGTTCTGCACGGGTATAAATAGGACTAAGCACTCGGGTTTCACTCATTTTCCCTACTCCACTTTTCTCTCTCGGTTTTTGGGCGATTTGATGGGGATTTCAATCCTTGAGTAAATTATCATCATACTGTTGAAGTCTTGATCATGTTTAATATCATCTAATCCATTGTTCTTCATCGGATTGAGGTAATTCTTCGAAAATCCTTTTTCAACTATTTTGGGGTTTTCATCTTGGTTTCAATTCTGGGCCGCTTATGATGAATTGGTCATGTAATTCTTGTTGTATTGGTTATAATCTACGGATTAGAAACTCGTTTATCGATTTTGTTTCACCCGGAACATGATTTTGGATTTCTTGGAATAAACCCTTGAACCCTTCTAGTTTCTTAGTGTAGATTGGGATTTCGTTTAGTGTTGTTGATTCGTAACGGTGTTATTCTCGTAGTGATTGTGTTGTTATTGATTTCTCGCGAAGGTGGTCGGTTTTCGGGGCTGTTTCGGGGCTGTTTCGGCCGAGCCGCATTTGTCGGAGTATTCACAAATTAATTTCGAGGAAAGTATCTTGCCCATACATTACGTGTTTTGTGGATATAATGGTTGGTAGTCGACGATATGTGCTGAAGGAATGTCTATACTCAACTTTCAAAGGAATCGATATGTTTTTCAATATTTTCTTAAAGATGACTCGTATGTTTTAGTTGTTAATGTGCTTGTCTAAGTATGTGTATTAGTGTTGAGTATAGGAATACCTTACTTTCGAAGGGTGTCGTTTTGTGTGATTATGTCGTTTGTAGATTTAAAGTTTAACCTTTCATTGAAGTATGTGCGGGGAACGTGTTTTATTGATGATCATGTGACATTATATGATAAATGTGGTAACTCCTTTATGAGGAGGTTGTGCCATTCGGCGTGGTTGGAAAAGTATTTTCTCTCGTTGCTATGTGATTGGTACTAGCTGCATCGTTAGATTCCAGTGTTAATTGTATCGTTACTTGGTTGTGAGTATGTGTTGGACAAACTGGCCATTCTTGTAAGGTACCTCGACTAAATATATTATGATTGACCTTCGAGGCTTGTGGCTTGCAACTCGGAATTTTGAAATCGTGTGTGTGTGTTAATGTTCCTCCACTCAGGGACGGTCTTACGAGACCTCTTGGGGCCGATACTAAGGGGTACGGCCGCAGATGTGGGCATGTGTGCGTGCGCTGTTGTTCTTCTACTCGGAGCGTTCGACGGGACGTCTGGGGTCCGATACTAAGGGGTACGGCCGCGGAAGTGGTTTCCCACTTGGAGCATTCGACGGGGCGTCTGGGGTCGATACTAAGGGGTACGACCACGGGTTACCAAGTGTGAATGGTTTTGATTTGAGATGTGTTGTTATACTACTGTTGATGATTTTCGATATTTGTAATATGTCCGGAATATCCCAACGTTTTGATCTCGATGTTGAGATACATTATATATAGAATCTTGGTACTTGGCTAGAATGGCATTAGAATGGAGTGTTGTGTGTAATTTGTCCTTCGGAGTGAATTGATGTGGATAGTTGGGCCGTGGACCCCGTGTTTTGTGAAATGACTTGTATTTGGGAAAATGAACCTTGGGCTGTGACCCTAAGTGGTCTTTGATAAACTGGGGATTATTCGATCCCAAATATTTTCAAAACTCCCGAGATTTTAAATTGATTTCCAAAATGACCACTTGTTTCATTTATACTTTTTCGATTTGAACTATTTTATTCGAATGAGAAATCTCGGGAAAGCTTTTGTTGTGACTGAGTCGTGGATGATTCAAGTTATTGTATTCTCTGAATGTGTTGTGTATAGCTCGTATTTGCACTTTATACATGTACTAGCAAAACAGTGGAGTTTTGCTAACCCCCGAGTATTCGGGGGGTGGTTGTCTGTTCTGCGTCCAGGTACATGCAGGTTTTGGGAGCAAAACACAGGATCGGTGCGAAGGATGATGAAAGATGAATGATACTAATCATATGAAAGCCAGTTTTGGGTGCAGTCAGTCAGAGTTCGTTGTATGGTCTTTACTGCTGTCGTACTTTTGTTGTGAGTGTATTTTACCCTTGCATGAGTATGAGTCCAGACAGAGTTTTGTACATTAGAGTTTTATGATAATGATGTAAGATCAGACCAATCTATCGAATCATTATTCTATCACGTCGGTATGTAATGTAATGTGTTGTTTTGATATCTATCCTGGTATATCCTCACGGAAAGGGTCTGCAGCGTGTAATATTCCCGGTTTGATTTTGGGAGTGTTACATTTATGGTATCAAATCTTAAGTTGCGGAATACTAGGCTGTTGGGTCGAGTTGTGAGTTGTCGAGTCTTGTCTTGTCAGATTTTGTCTGACTGAGTTGTGTTTGTTGGCCACTAAGTATACGGAATACAGCTTGGAAAGGTTTTAGCAACAAGCTGTATGATTTTCAGATTAGAGTGAAGTCTTTTAGAAGTGAGTTGCTATAAATACAACAACTGGCCTAATCTCCTGCTTGCTTGGTGCGTACAGGGTTTTTGGAGTATACTTAAACAAATAACGGTAATAAAAGCAGTAAATGCAGAAGGTAATTAACACAGTAATTAAAGTGGTTCGAGGTAAACCCCTCTACGTCCACTGGTCCTCCATACAGGAGTAAAATGTTTTATTATAAACACTGCGTACACAACTACGTGTCTATAATCAAACCTATCCTCGTATCGTTCACACAGATTGATATAAAGACTGCCGCTTTCAACCATTCACACAGATTGGTCAAAGCTAACTCTTGACTTTCTTCTTCACACACAGTTACAAAGCTTCGTACTTATTCGTCCCACACAGGTCGGAATAACTTTTTTAGTTCACATAGAACTAGGTTTTTACTCGAAGGTAAAATGTAACGTAACCAGGTTAGAATAGCAGCTTGACTATGAAGATCTTGAGCTGATGATAGCTGTTCTTGATTGACTGAGTATATTTCTTCTTTACAGATATGAATGATATTGGAAGAAATATACTTTGCTCTTGTAAGCTTGATATGATGGTAATGAATATTCAGTCGATAGATCGTTCGCGTATTGCTTCTAAGCTTGTATATCTTTGATTTGCAAGAGTATATGTGTTTCTAATCTTCAAACTTTGGGATATAAATAGCCTCTGAATAGATTCGTTGAGCCAATAGTCTGTTTCAACGTGTTGCTTATTTGAATAAAACACGATCCAGTTTTTGCTCCTTGATTGAAGATCTGTGTCGGCTAGTATTTAAATAATTTATCCCTTCAGTATTTAGATACTTCTTTTCAAACGGGACTTGACTTTAGCGAATAAAGCAGATTCCATTTTCAACGGTCTTTAGTCCTGTTTGGATAAGTGTTTGAACGAATTAACACTTATAACTCGATTGCGGTATCCAATCATGTTGAATGGATAATGCTGTAGCAATAGGTTCCTCGCTGTATGGAAGGTGTTGTATGAATAATTCAGGACAGCTTCTATACTTGGTATCATATTGATATGCTGAACTTGTTGCTGTATGATGGCAACGCGAAGACTTGCGGTAGCGATGGCTTTGCTGTATGTTGGCACTTTATCAAAACAACGTACAGGATTGTTTATCCAAATAGTGTCGCGATGCGTCGTCTGGGATGTCGGTCGTGATTAGTATCAAGGCGCAGCCATCATCTTCATGCGATTTGTGGATGTAGGTCTCCCTACTACATGTTGTGCCTCGATCTAAATGAGCTAGTTGTGTGATTCAGTATTTTGGGGTAAAGTTTAAATATAATTTATGATTATGTGGTCTATGCTTGTTTGATTCTTGTGTTGTGCTAGAATTAAAAGTGATGTCGGTGTATATATACCGTTGCATAAATCATTTTCACAAGAGTAATGTCCTTGGTGTGGTTACGCAAGGAAAAAATTCATCAGTGTGGTATTTTAAAGCTTTAAATGTTTTAGGGAGTCACATAAATTTTATTTTAAAACTTCCTTCAAAGGGAGGAAAAAGTTTGATTCTTGTGTGATGACCTCAAGGTCGATTTTTTTTTTTTTTGGGAATTCAAACTATCGATATTTCATTTTCATCTTGTATTATAGGTTTTCAAAATACGATTAATAAACTCAAATGAGGTCTACAAAATGTACTCAAGACGCGACTCTCGCTTTCAACTTTTCGGTTTCATGGTTGTTAATCAAGAAGTACGTGGTGATGTTCTCGTTATTTGGGTGGTAGTGCCCGGTTTTATGATTAAAATAGTGATGTGAATGCTAAGTCGTTCGGTATGTATGATTTGAGATAGCCCTCTTTATTGAGAGGTGAGATTTCGGTTTTGATTGACAATTGTCTTTTGATGGTTGATCGTGAGGTGTTGTAATTATGTGAATTGGTGGCATTTAGATTCGTATGTTGTTGTTGTTGTTGTTGTTGTCTATTTGTATTTTGTAACCTTCGGTTCTAGTAATGACGTATATATGTTCACAATCATGTTGTTGATTTAGTTAGCGCACGCTACGTAAGAGGATAGCGCGCGCTAATGTGGCATGAGTAACGCGCGCTAATCAGCCTGGCCAGAGGCTATGGAATCGCATTTTTAGCCGTCAGGTCTATCTTTTGCAGTCAATCGCCTGTGACTGTATTCTATGTGTGTTGTCTAGTGATGACAACCATTGTGTGGGAATATGTGTTAGGACTTTTTATAGTGCTAGGTGATAATTAATTTATGTTTGATGAATTGATAAATTATGTTTGTTGTGTGTGTGTTCGACAACGCTTTCCTGA
The DNA here is from genome assembly GCA_033398695.1 of Orobanche coerulescens. Taxonomy (NCBI): domain Eukaryota; kingdom Viridiplantae; phylum Streptophyta; class Magnoliopsida; order Lamiales; family Orobanchaceae; genus Orobanche; species Orobanche coerulescens. The sequence goes on from CM065810.1 coordinate 9,468,348, forward strand.
AAATTTCATAAAGTTTTGACGGTTCGATTAATCGGCGGCTCCGTGTGTACTTTTGGAATTGGCGAGTCGGTCTCGGATTCTCAAATAAAACCTCGACGGTATTTGAAAGAGTTGCTTTAAAGTACCTTTAGACATTTTGTAAAATGTTACCGTCGTTGATTTTTATGTACTATTGAGAGGATTTTCGAAAATAATTTTTTTTAATTGTTGTATTTTCTACTAATTCGAGTACATGATTTTCAAAAATCTTTTACCATAAAACTTTTTATATTTCAAAGTCCAAAACGATTTTTATTTTACAAAAATATATAGTGAATGATGAAAAATCTTACTCGATTTAAATTTCAAACTCGGATTTGGAGAAGTTTGAATAACTCCAAAATGATTGTTGATTGGTGGAAATATTTATTGCATATGCGAATGGTTTGATGGTATTGCGTGGTTACCCTATTTGATATTAACGATAATGATGATACTAATTACAAGGGTAATTGATATTCCGAAATATTATTTTGCAAATGATTTTAAAATGAGACGGTTAAGGTCTTTTGTTTATAAGTCGTGGTAAAACAGCCCGAGATACCAAAAGTACTTTCAAAAATTCTATTTCGACTAAGCATACAAATTCAAATATTTTTTTTATGATATCATTTAAAAGGATTCCTCGTGGATCTTCTTATCGTATTGCTATTAGATACCTTATGTCAATATGTTGTGCTACGTTGGCATTCTAATGTATCGTTTTGAGATGTTGGGTTTCATCGTGCCGAGTGGTTACTTACTCAGTATGCCGAGGGGTAGAGGCCGTGGTCGTGACTATGGTACCGATGGTCGTGGAGACTAGATGCGTAACCAAGAGAATATTGTCGGGAAGGTTGCTATTCTAGTTCTTCGTTCTCGTTGTTTAGGTTTCGGGGACGAAACCTCTTTTAAAGGTGATATAGTGTAATACCCATATTTTTTCACGTCCGTTTTGTTTGACTCTATCGACTCGTTTGTGTTCGCTGATGCTTTTGACCTTGTGTTGTTTTTCGCCTTTGTCATTCGAGCGAGTTTTGATATTGTCCCGGATTAATTAGTTTATCGTTATGACCTTTTCGAGTTCGGTGCAACTCCCCTGAACCCTATGCGTATGAGCATCTTGTAGTAAACTTCGGCGTTGTGGTCCGATCATTGTTGTTCGATCGTTGTTGCTCGACCGTTGTTCGACCGTTTTTGTTCAACCATTGTTGTTCGATCATTGTTGTCCAATTGTTATTGTTCGATCCCGAACTGCGAATATTGAGCATCTGGGCCACTTCGTGGTTTCCTTAAAATTCGAGTAATTGTTCCCGTATGTGATATGTCAAACCTTTGAGTTATTGGAATTACATTCTTGTTCAACGTTGGACTTGTGTTTTGATTGTTGTACTGCTCGGATTTATCAACCGTAGTAGTTCGTGTCCATTGCTTTACATAAATATTCTTGCGTATTGAATCGGACCACATTAGCTCTGTACTGTATGAAGCTCTTGTGCACTGTCAATATCAGATAACGTGTGTTATCTAGGGTCACCTTGCTCTTGTTTTAAGTTTCGGGACGAAACTTATTTTCAGTAGGGTAGAATGTAATACCCGAGATTTTCATTTCCGGTTATTTTAAATTTTATCGGTTGTGCCGGTTATTTTGTTCTGTTAGCAATTACTTGAGATTTTCCCCTATGTTGGGTGCAGCATGATGTACCGTGTTGTGGTGTTCTCCGGGTATGACTTATTGTCGCGTAAGTCGAGCTAATCGTATGTACTGTTTTATTATTATTCATCTTCTTCCGGATCGTTGTTGTGGTTCTATCGTAATTTTTGGATTGTGTCGGAATCGTTTTGCAAGACCAACCTGTAAGACACTGCGGTAGAAACGGCACTTTCGAGCGCCGTGTCCTGCGCCGTTTGCCGAATGGTGTTGCTGAGCGCTGGGTCCTGCGCCGTGTCGGACACGGCCGAGACATACGCGCAAGAGTCTTGCGCCTGGTGTTGCGCCGTTTTGGTCAGGTCGCGCACTGACCCGAAACACGGTGGTGAACACGGCGCTAGTTGGGCCGTTTGTTGCGCCGTGTTCTGCACGGGTATAAATAGGACTGAGCAGTCGGGTTTCACTCATTTTCCCCATTTCACTTTTCTCTCTCGGTTTTTGGGAGATTTGATGGGGATTTCAATCCTTGAGTAGATTATCATTACATTGTTGAAGTCTTGATCATATTTAACATCATCTAATCCATTGTTCTTCGTCGGGTTGAGGTAATTCTTCAAAGATCCTTTTTCAACTATTTCGGGGTTTTCCATTTGATTTCAGTTCTGGGCTTACTATGATGAATTGGTCATGTAATTCTTGTTGTATTGCTTGTAATCTACGGGTTAGAAACTCGTTTATTAATTTCGTTTCACCCGGAATATGATTTTGGCTTTCTTGGAACAAACCCTTGAACCCTTGTAGTTTCTTAGTGTCGATTGGGATTTTGTTTAGTGTTGTTGATTCGTAGCGGTGTTATTCTCGTAGTGATTGTGTTGTTATTGATTTCTCGCAAAGGTGGTCGGTTTTCGAGGATGTTTCGGCTGAGCCTCATTCGTCGAAGTATTCACAAATTGATTTCGAGGCAAGTATCTTGCCCATACATTACATGTTTTGTAGATATAATGGTTGGTAGTCGACGATATGTGCTGAAAGAATGTCTATACTTAACTTTAAAAGGAATCGATATGTTTTTCAGTATTTCCTTAAAGATGACTCGTATGTTTTCGTTGTTAATGCGCTTGTCTAAGTATGTGTATTAGTGTTTAGTATAGGAATATCTTACTTTCGTAGGGTGTCGTTTTGTGTGATTATGTCGTTTGTAGATTTAAAGTTTAACCTTTCGTTGAGGTATGTGCGGGGAACGGGTGTTTATTTATGATCATGTGACATTGTATGATAAAGGTGGTAACTCCTTTATGAGGAGGTTATGCCATTCAACGTGGTTGGAAAGGTATTGTTAGATTGATACCGCCACTAGAAGGGGGGTTGAATAGTGCGGTTAAGAGTATTGTACTCTTTTTCGTGCGGAAGCAAAAATAGCGGAGAATAAAAGTGCAGATAAGAAAGAACACAAGGAATTGTTCGAGAGGTTCGGCTATTAACGAAGCCTACGTCCCCTACCTAGTTTTATCGACTAGGACTTTTCTTAGAACTTGGAATTTGCACTTTCTAGTTTAGTGCCAACTTCTTACAACTTCTTGATTTCCGGGCTCAAGAACAACCTCACAAAAACACTCTTGTTTTTCTAGGTACAAGATAACCAATACACAAAATAAGTGCGAGTAGAAACTCGGCTTTCACGATATATCGCTCTAAGATACAAGAATGAAGATTGGAAATTATAGAACAAATCTTCTCGTATCACAATCTAGAATAAGAATATCTCTCAGAATGTTTGCTTGATATTGCTTGAATATGCTAGTAGGCTCAGAATTCTTGTGTATCTTCAATCTCCATGAAGGTGGCTATTTATAGCCTTCTTGAGCTCAATTTCCCGTTGGAACAGTATGAAGGTTTACGTACGTTATATGATGTCAAGCATGCGTTACGTGACGCATGCGTTATATGAGTCGAGTAACGGCCGTAATGAAAGTGCCGAAACTGTCCAGTGAGATATGATGAAATGCGTTACGTACGTTATGATCCTTGTGGTTACGTATGTAATCTCCTGGTCAAAGATCCGTTGATTTAGACGACTTGTTGCAACGGCTAGTGGCTTTTCCAACGGTCAGAATAATTCAAGCCTTACGTACGTTATATGCTCCCGGTTACGTACGTTACCTGTACAGAAAAGCTTACGAAAATAGTGAATGTTACGTACGTTAGAAAAGTTGTGTTACGTACGTTATCTGTTAAATTTTACGTGCGTTAATGTGATATATGTTACGTACGTTAACTGAAGAGAAAGTATGTTTTAAGTAAATTTTGGTTTTAATAATACATCATCAAAACGATCTAAAAAATATTGTTCCAACAATCTCCCCCTTTTTGATGATGACAAAATTTACTTTATGTGAGTTTTTGAAAAACATGATTTTGATAAAAATTAGAAACTCCCCGAACACGAGCATTGCAAAATAATATGCTCCCGTGAAAACGCACGGTTAGTTCAAAAGTTGATTTCAAAAACGAATACATATTATTCTCCCCCTTTTTGTCATTAACAAAAAGTTGAGAAAACCTGTAAGAGACATCAATGATCAACATAAACCAAGTCAATGATTAAACAAAACGATAACCAACATAATGTATGAAAAGATAGTCATTACAGGCAAGCATAAATATGAAATGTTTGGTCTTTTAATAAACAGGAAACATCATCATTAGAAAGGATAGCCCGACTAGTCAAGGTCCGCCTCCCATGTGTCGGCGGTATCCCGAAATGTGTGCAAATGCTCTTCACCATGATCTTGACCTCACTCATGTCCTTCTCAAGTCTATCCATACGAGAAGCCATCTGGGAAGAGGAGGATTCCGGACGAGGACGGGAGGAACCAAGCTGTGATGACGGACGAGGTCTAGTATGATCGAGCCCCCTCGATGTGATCCTATCCTCCGGTCTCGGAAGAGTGCCCCCATCAATGAGCCGATCATCATCCTTAATATAAGCAAAGTATATCCAGCCACGATTTCTCGTGCGGAGATACCTCATCGTCCGTAACGTCCCTTCAGTGACGAGGCTCCCCCTTGGAATCGGAACCCCGTGGACCCCAGACAGGTCAACTCCAGCTTTCTCAAAAATTTCGGTTAAGATAGAACCAAAAGGCATTCCTGACTTTCTCTGACGATCAACTTTTGCGTAGCTCTTTTTGTGGAAAATTTGTCCCTTTTCCACAAACCATTTCAGCACAATAGACGCGAAGTTGACTTGGTGATCCTTCCACACATGATAGATAATCTCCATGTCGATATTCACAAGTCGAAGTTGAGCATTAACTTTAGGCATAATACAACGAGTGATAGCATCATGAAGCAACCGAATGTTTATCCCAAAGTCATTATTTTCAAACCGCCCGGAATGAACATTTAAAACGGCTTTGTCCGATAAGAAATCACGGACTTTCGACTCGTGAACACTATAGCTTTCATCATCGGAAGATCGTTAAAGACTTCGTCCGAGGAGCAAACTCTCCTTGCAACGAAAACCCTCATTCGGGAGTCCAAAAATCTCCGAAAGTTTCGCTTCATCAAAAGATATTGATTTACCACGCACAAGCGAGTTAACAACGGCAAGTCCGTCGGCATCATAAGTGACAAAGAAATTCGCATAAAACTCTTTCACACATTCTTCATAAATAGGTCGAGCAAGACTAACGAACTTATTGATCCCAAGCATATCGAAGAATTCTTCGATAGCAACACCAGCATTGTTCAGCGATTCAAAATCAAAGTGATGACTCGGAGTTACCTCTTCGTCAATAAGGATTTCGTTGAAGACCTTCATGGCTTGAGCATTCCGAAATGAAAGATCGCCGGAAACCGTGGGGGATGCTTCAGAGGTTTCTCCTCTTCTCTTTTTGCCAGTTCTGGGAGCCATGAGGATTGAATCGGTTGAAAAAAAAATGAAGTTTTGATGAAGTTATTCGAACAGATTCGTCAAATGTCGCTAGGGATTTTGTGGAAATGAACAGGAAACTGACGATGGGTTTATATATGAGATGGTCAACGATCGCTTACGTCGTTATATCCCCTATGTAACGTCGTGGCGTAAAAACCTAAACTCTGGATCAATCCTGTGTTTCGTTTAACGTAACGTAACAACATGTTACGTACGTAAGGTCCTATTACGTACGTAATGGACCGCGTATACCGTACGTAAGCAAGACCAAATGAACAGTCTTTTCCTTTCGATGATGTCCCGTTTTGAATGACCATTTTAATGTGACTATGATGAGTATGCAATATTTAAAAATGATCAGCATGTCCCATTCCTAAATTTATGCGAATAAAGTTGAAAGCTTCTTCGGGTAATGGTTTTGTAAAAATATCCGCCAATTGTTCATTAGTACCAACAAATTAGAGACGAACATTCCCGTTTTGGACATGGTCACGAATAAAATGGTGACGAATTTCGATGTGCTTTGTCCTACTATGCAAAATGGGGTTTTTACTTAAATTAACGGCACTTGTATTGTCACAAAAAATAGGAGTATTTTTAAGTTCGATGCCATAATCAAGTAATTGATTTTTGATCCAAAGAACTTGTGCACATGCACTTCCCGACCACATATTCTGCTTTCACTGTGGAAGTAGCGACACTAGTCTGCTTTCTTACTTCCCCATGAAATTAAACATGAACTCATAAAATGACAAGTTCGGTGGTGCTTTTTCTATCAATTTTACAACCACCGAAATCGGCATCACTATATGCAAAAAGTTGAAAATCAATCTTTGGAAGGATACCATAGGCCTAAACCAAGGTATATTTTAAATATCGAAAAATTCGTTTACATGCTATGAGATGAGATTCTTTAGGGTTAGCTTGAAAACGAGCACATAGACAAGTAGCAAACATAATATCGGGTCTAGATGCAGTTAAATAAAGTAAGGATCCGATCATACCTCGATACTGTTTTTGGTCAACAGATTTACCTTTTTCATCTTTATCGAGTTTAAGAGTGGAAGACATAGGAGTGGATATTTCTTTGCAATCTTCCATCTTAAATTTCTTTAGTAGCTCATTGACGTACTTGGATTGGTGAATGAATATTCCGTCATTGAGTTGCTTAATTTGGAGTCCGAGAAAGTTTTTCAACTCTCCCATCATACTCATTTCGAACTCTCCCTTCATAAGATTTGAAAATTCCTTGGACAGAGTTTCGTTAGTTGCACCAAAAACAATATCGTCCACATAGATTTGACAAATTAACATATCATCATTTAAGACCTTAATAAACAGAGTATTGTCAACATTTCCTCTTTTATAACCATTTAAGATAAGAAAAGAGCTTACGATCATACCATGCTCTCGGAGCTTGTTTTAATCCATAGAGAGCTTTATGGAGCTTGTACACATGATCCGGATGATCATAGTCTTGAAACCCGGAGGTTGCTTGACATAAACTTCCTCTGGATGATTCCATATAGGAACGCACTTTTACATCCATTTGATGGAGTTTGATCTTCTTGTATGCGGCAAAGGCACGAGAGAAGGCGAATAGCTTCAAGACGAGCAACAGAGCGAACGCGTCTCTTCATAGTCCAAGCCTTCTTCTTGATTATAACCTTGGGCGACCAACCTCGATTTATTTTTAATAGGAGACCATCATCATCGGTTTTGATTTTATGAACCCATTTGGTACCAATGATTGATTTGCCCTCTTGGTGCGGAACTAATTCCCAAACTTTATTTCTTTCGAATTGGTTTAGCTCTTCTTGAATAGCAATAGCCCAATTCTCATCATTTATGGCCTCATCGATGTTCTTTGGTTCTGTAAGAGAAATAAATGTAATATTGTTAATACAATCATTTATATTTCTCCTAGTTCGTACACCTTCATCGATTTTTCCGAGAATTTGTTCCATCGGATGGTCTTTCACATTTGCCCAATCTTTAGGAAGGTTGTAAGTATTTTCTTCCTGTTTGTCCGAGCTTACGTCGAGCTTCTCCAATTCCTTTGATACTTCGGATATTTCTTTAGCTGGAACCATACCTGCATCATCATCAAAAACAACCTTTCTCGGGGGTAAAACTGTATCATCGAATTTTACATGAATGGACTCTTCTACCGAGCCTCTTCTACAATTAAATACGATAAGCTTTACTATTAGTAGAATAACCAAGAAATATTCCAATATCCGATTTAGAATCGAATTTACCCAAATTGTCTTTTCCATTATTATGAATGAACACCTTACAACCAAATGGATGAAAATAAGATAAATTGGGCTTTTACCTTTAAAAATCTCATAGGAGTCATCATTTTATTTCTCCCGAGATGGACACGATTTATAACATAACAAGCGGTGTTAACGGCTTGGCCCAAAAGTATTTAGGAAGTCCATATTCGTTGAGCATTGTTCGGCTCATTTCTTCTAGAGACCGATTCTTCCTCTCGACAACTCCATTTTGTTGAGGTGTCCGAGGTGCCGAAAAGTTGTGCCCAATACCATATTTATCGCACCAATCTTCAAAGAGATTAGAATCAAATTCTCCACCATGATCGGTTCGAATGGCGATAATCGGTAATCCTTTTTCCTTCCAGGTAACCTTACACCACTTAACAAACTCGTTAAAAGCATCATCTTTATTGGCTAAGAATTTTACCCAAGTAAATCTAGAAAAATCATCGACAATAACTAAGGTATAAAGTTTACTGTTAGGTGGCATGTCGAGACGGACCAATTAAATCCATATGAATTGATTCAAGAATGCGACAAGTGGAAATTTCCATTTTTGGTTTAAACGAGCCTCTTGCATGTTTACCTTTAATACTGAGCCTCACAAATGTGGTCTTTTCTAAAATTCAATTTTGGTAGACCACGAACAATATCATTTTTGGCCAATTTTGAAAGAAGTGGTAAAGAGGCATGTCCCAATTTTCGTGCCAAACAACGGCATTTTCATCGTATGAAAGTAGACATTTTTCGTTAAACGAAGATTCATCTTGGAGATCAACAATGTAAATATTTCCATAGCGCAATCCAATAAAAACGATTTGGTCTTTTCTCATTGCCGTGCAATGCGTAATTTCAAAAATTAATTTAAGACCGGTGTCACATAGTTGAGAAACACTTAGGAGATTATGGCAAAGTCCATCAACAAATAGAACATTTTCAATAGTGGGTAAAGGTTTCTTACCAATTTTACCTGTCCCTTTTATTTGGCCCTTTTTATTATCGCCAAAGGTAACACATTACGATCTTCCTTTTTCTTCCGTGAAGAGATGTTCATTTCCACTCATGTGGTTTGAACATCCACTATCAACATACCATTTATTTGATAATGTTGTCTTCCTTGCTTGTACCTCGACTTCTTCGTCACTCTCTTCGGATGCGCGGGCCATTAGAGCAAGATTGGTTTGGACTTGTGGTTCATCATCCTCATCATCGTCACTCCATGTGGCGACATAAACCTCCTTCTTTTTGAACTTTTCATGCGGTGGTTTTGATGAACTTATTGGAGCCGCAGCACGACAATCTTTTGCAAAATGGCCTGGAACGCCGCACCTTCGACAAGTGTTGTCGAACTTTTTGTTTTGAGGGAAGTGAGTCTTTTTGGATTCATCCCTTGATTCTTGCTTTATATCTCTCCGGCGCCTTTGAAGAAGATTTTTAAATTTCTTTATGTTTTTGGCATAGAAGGCGGTTTCTTCGTCCTCTTCCTCGATAGGTTCATCCTCTAGGTCGCTTTCTTCTTTGGCTTTGAAAGCGATAGTCCTTTCTCTCTCCTTAGGTTTTGGTTTCGAGCTGCGAGATTTGATGACGATCTCATAATTGATGAGAGATCCGATGAGAGCGCCGAACTCTATTGTATTGAGGTCTTTCGACTCCATAATAGCCGTAGCAGTGGCGTCCCATTCTCTTGGTAGAGACCGAAGGATTTTCTTGGCTTTATCACTACTTGATATCGGTTTCCCGAATGAAGCTAGCCCATTTGTGATTGCCGAGAAACGGTCAAGCATTGTGGTGATGCTTTCTTCTTCTTTCATGGTGAAGAGTTCATAATCGTGAAGAAGCATATTGATTTTGGTTTCCTTCACTTGACTCGTACCTTCATGAGTGATCTCTAGCATTTTCCAGATTTCTTTTGCCGTTTCGCAGAAGAGATTCTATTGTGATCTTACGGATTGAGAGCACAATAAAGCAATTGTGTAGCTTTCTTGTTGAAGTGATCGTTCTTCCGATCGGCATCGTCGTACTCTTGAAACTTTTGAGAGAGCCATCCGATTTCTTAGGAATGGTAGGTCCAAGGGCAATGACCTTCCATATTTCAATATCATGAGCTCGGATGAAGATGGACATCTTCTTCTTCCACGTCATAAAGTTTGAACCATCGAAGAAAGGAGGGCGATTGAGAGCGTTGCCTTCAACGGAGGAGTGGATAAAGGCCATTTGGATCTTTTCTCTAGCGGGTGTTAATCCGGTGGTAAAGAGACCGCTCCGATACCAATTGTTAGATTGATACCGCCACTAGAAGGGGGTTGAATAGTGCGGTTAAGAGTATTGTACTCTTTTTCGTGCGGAAGCAAAAATAGCGGAGAATAAAAGTGCGTATAAGAAAGAACACAAGGAATTGTTCGAGAGGTTCGGCTATTAACGAAACTTACGTCCCCTACCTAGTTTTATCGACTAGGACTTTTCTTAGAACTTGGAATTTGCACTTTCTAGTTTAGTGCCAACTTCTTACAACTTCTTGATTTAGGGCTCAAGAACAACCTCACAAAAACACTCTTGTTTTTCTAGGTACAAGATAACCAATACACAAAATAAGTGCGAGTAGAAACTCGGCTTTCACGATATATCGCTCTAAGATACAAGAATGAAGATTGGAAATTATAGAACAAATCTTCTCGTATCACAATCTAGAATAAGAATATCTCTCAGAATGTTTGCTTGATATTGCTTGAATATGCTAGTAGGCTCAGAATTCTTGTGTATCTTCAATCTCCATGAAGGTGGCTATTTATAGCCTTCTTGAGCTCAATTTCCGTTGGAGCAAGATGAAGGTTTACGTACGTTATATGATGCTGCTTACGTACGTTACGTACGTTACGTACGTTATATGAGTCGAGTAACGGCCGTAATGAAAGTGCCGAAACTGTCCAGTGAGATATGATGAAATGCGTTACGTACGTTATGATCCTTGTGGTTACGTACGTAATCTCCTGGTCAAAGATCCGTTGATTTAGACGACTTGTTGCAACGGCTAGTGGCTTTTCCAACGGTCAGAATAATTCAAGCCTTACGTACGTTATATGCTCCGATTACGTGCGTTACACTGCATGAAAAGCTTACGAAAATAGTGAATGTTACGTACGTTAGAAAAGTTGTGTTACGTACGTTATCTGTTAAATTTTACGTGCGTTAATGTGATATGTGTTACGTACGTTAACTGAAGAGAAAGTATGTTTTAAGTAAATTTTGGTTTTAATAATACATCATCAAAACGATCTAAAAAATATCGTTCCAACAGGTATTTTCTCTCGTTGCTATGTGATTGGTACTAGCTGCATCGTTGGATTACAGTGTTAATTGTATCGTTACTTGGTCGTGAGTATGTGTTGGGCAAACTGGCCATTCTAGTAAGGTACCTCGACTAAATATATTGTGATTGACCGTCAAGGCTTGTGGTTTGCAACTGGAAATTTTGAAATTGCGTGTGTGTGTGTTAATGTTCCTCCACTCGGGGGCGGTTTTACGAGACCTCTGTGGGCCGATACTAAGTGGTACGGCCGCGGATGTGGGCATGTGTGCGTATGTTGTTGTTCTTCCACTCGGAGCGTTCTACGGGACGTCTGGGGGATGATACTAAGGGGTACGTCCGCGGAAGTGGTTTCCCACTCGGAGCGTTCGACGGGGCGTCTAGGGATCGATACTAAGGGGTACGGCCACGGGTTACCAAGTGTGAATAGTTTTGATTTGAGATGTGTTGTTATACTGCTGTTGATGATTTTCGATATTTGTGATATGTCCGGAATATCACAACGTTTTGATCTCGATGTTGAGATACATTATATATAGGATCTTGGTACTTGGCTCGAATGGCATTAGAATGGAGTGTTGTGTGTAATTTGTCCTTGGGCGTGAATTGATATGGATAGTTGGGTCGTGGACCCCGTATTTTGTGAAATGACTTGTATTTGGGAAAACGAACCTTGGGCTGTGACCCTAAGTGGTCTTTGATAAATTGAGGATTATTCGATCCCAAATGTTTTCAAAACTCCCAAGATTTTAAATTGATTTCCAAAATGACCACTTGTTTCATTTATACTTTTTCGATTTGAACTATTTTATTCGAATGAGAAATCTCGGGAAAGCTTTTGTTGTGAATGAGTCATGGATGATTCAAGTTATTGTATTATCTGAATGTGTTGTGTATGGCTCGTATTTACACTTTATACTTGTACTAGCAAAACAGTAGAGTTTTCCTAACCCCCGATTATTCCGGGGGTGGATGTCTGTTCTGGGTCCAGGTACATGCAGGTTTTGGGAGCAAAACACAGGATCGGTGCGAAGGATGACGGAAGACGAATGGTATTAATCACATGAAGGCCAATTTTGGGTCCAGTCAGTCAGAGTTTGTTGCCTGGTCTTTACCGCTGTCATACTTTTGTTGTGAGTGTATTTTACCCTTGCATGGGTATGAGTCTAGACAGAGTTTTGTATATTAGAGTTGTATGATAATGATGTAAGATCAGATCAGTCTATCGAATCTTTATTCTATCATGTCGGTATGTAATGTAATGTGTTGTTTTGATGTCTAGCCTGGTGGATTCTCATGGAGAGGGTATGCGGCGTGTAATATTCCCGGTTTGATTCTGGGGGTGTTATAGATAGAACCAGTAGTATAGGAGGTTCAACTGGGTTAATGCTTCAAGCACAGTCTGTGCATGATAGTTCGATGTATATGCTGAATAATAATGATGCTTTTATTGTTCTTCCAGGTGGCTATGGCACACTCAATGAGATATTCAATATCACGTCATGGACTGAGCGGGACTTCCATACCAAACCTATAGATTTGTTGAATATTAATAATTTCTTCAACAATTTGCTTCCCTTTCTGGATCAAGGAGTATATCACAAGTTTATCTCTCAGCTATCAAGATATATTCTTATATGTGCTGATACAGTTGCTTATCTACTTATAAAGTTTCAGGTATATATTTCAGTTAAGAATTTGAAAGTCAAAGCTCATCAACCACAGAGTATTGGCTCCAAAAGAAAAAGAAGTTTAGATCCTTTATATATTTTATTATAAACCCTGATGACAGGGGGTGGTAGAGTTACGGAATTTTATACTCTCGAGACGCACTCTCTTTTTTATGGGTTTCATATGTATTTTCTTTTTCGCATATCATCGAGTGTTTATTACCTTTTCGGTTAGTTTCAATATTTTTCACTTCGACTGTTATGTGCTTCTTCCAGCAATAATAAGATCATTTTTTGCCTTTATGCAAATACATTATTCTCACAAATATGTGACACATGCTTCTCCATAAATATTTTCATATCAATATGATTTCAATGATCCCACCATGCGGTGTATTTGCATGGAATTTTTTTAATTAATTGATTACTACTTTTGGTATCGTTTGCTCAATTTTCTCCATTCGTATTTTATAATCATGGAAATCTGATATTAATTCTATCAACTACTTCTTCTTTCGAGAGAAGAATTTAAATCATTGATCAGCTACTTCTTTCGAATGGGATTTCTTTCTTTAAACTGCTTCTTCAAGAGCAGGATTTAGATAATCGATCAACTACTTCTTCTGGAATAAATATGCACTTCTTCTAGAGTACATAACTGTTGTGCAAGAACATTTACAGATATTTATCAAATTTGTTTATTTCAATCATTTAATATTCATCTCATAATATTGATGAGCTTATTTTTACATTAGCCATATTAGTGCTATCATGTGATATTATCTCATCATACATTAATATTTTTCTTGTTGGATAATTTATTTTCATCTATCCTTTTAATACAGATAATGGTAACTTCTGGTACCGTTTGATAAACTATTTTTATCAACATTCAACAATCTTTTGATTGTTAACTTATAGTATCATATTATCACTTTAGTAGTGGTAACTTTGGTACCATTTAATGAAATATCAAATAACAATAATATCATATATATTAACAATAATGATACTGGGGTTATACCACCTGTTGTTACCCAAAATATTATACATAATGGTTTGCTGGATATGGATACGGGTGAGTAACAAACAAAATGCGAGAGCACGTACGAAGGAATGTAGATAACACAAGAATTGCCGGGGTTGTTAGTCCCGGGCTTGAATGCTCTCGCGAGATATTATTAATATGAATACTGCTTTGAAGTACAAATATTAATGTTAGAGTACGATTACAATGAGTATAATGACCCTAGTTATCTAGATCTTGAGTGCTGGTGATTGCCGGAAGAACGAGAGCTGATGCTCTGTGAGTTCTTGTAACAAAGATGAAGTGCTGTGTTTTTAGCTGTAGGATTCAACTGTGTGAATTTGAACTGTTTTCCACTGTGTGAAATCGACTGTCTCACTTGTGAAATCTACTCTCTTATCCAAATGCTGGAGGTCTCCTACTTATAGGAGTGGAGGTAGTTGGGATGTCTTAATCCCAAATGGGCGATCGCCTTTCCTGTATTAAAATAAGCGGGCAATCGTCTCAGCACCTGGGTCGATTTCCTTAAAGTCCGCAGATGCCACTGGCAGCCAGCTGTGCGAACCAATGAGAAGACAACGCGTGCCTCACGTCGCAGTCTTGGGAGTTCCCACCTTGGACCTTTCGACGAGTCTGTCGGTAGGTGAGAGGCTGTCCTCATCAGCCACAGCTGGTGAGGGGAAGGAGCCAAAAAGCCTTTTCTTGCGGCGCCTTTTGCGGATCTGCAGGTGGGTCTTCATTCGAGATTCGGTCTTCTTTGACGGATGCTGGCTTTACACGTGGCATAAGACGGTCGTCCTTGGTCGGGCACTAGAGTCGATCGCTAGGTGCCGAGAGACAATCGCCTTGAATGCCGATCGCTCGGTACTTGATCTGGAACCCTCGTTTGATAGGTCTGCCTTGGTTTATCTAATGCTGGTTTTAGTCGCTCGGCCCTTATGCCGATTGCCGTCGAGGCGTATTAATCGCCGCACAACAGTTGCCCCCCCAGCTCGCTCCAATGTTTAGAGACGTGGGGTGAGGTGGTTCTACTGGCGATCGCTTTGAATTAGACGAGTGACTTATCACTCTATGGAATAGATGATCATCTATCGAGCGGGCTGATTTTGAATTTGGACGACCTACTCGGTCGCTGAAAAGAGCGGGAAGTGAAAACTGACTTGAACCGTCATCAGGGCACATGTTCATTAAGTGATATATTATATGTAGAAATGAGACCAAATATTTCTTAGGAATGAGGATAAAAGAGTTACATTATGTGTAGAAATGAGACCAAATATTTCTTAGGAATGAGGATAAAAGAGTTACATTACGTGTAGTATTATATTATGTGTCTAGCATGTGAAACAAAAGAGTTAAAATGACATAATGTGA
Source organism: Orobanche coerulescens (assembly GCA_033398695.1). Lineage (NCBI taxonomy): Eukaryota > Viridiplantae > Streptophyta > Magnoliopsida > Lamiales > Orobanchaceae > Orobanche > Orobanche coerulescens. The sequence goes on from CM065810.1 coordinate 9,483,611, forward strand.
CATTAGGTAATTTAGTAGCATTCTTTCATAATTTCTTGCCACTGCTAGTTGCTAGTCAAATGAGTATCGTATTGTCATTGAATTAAATGAATGATGCTTCGTTATTTGTGTTGCATCACATAAATCCAACACTTTGTGATATATGACAACTTTTATTTTGTAGGCTTCATGTTTTCCGTTATTCTTTATTGACTGTTCCTACTTGGCATTCCATATGGCTGGTTCCACCACTCTACAGGGTTCGAATGACGAAACAATTGAAACTATGTAAAAACAAGATATGCATGTGTTTACCTCTAGGATGACCCAGGATGACCTTGACTTAGTTATTTCTGACTTTGGCATCCCCGAGGATTTGCACCCTCGTCTTCCTCCTCCTGGCTTTGTCATGAGCGATATTAACCCCAATAAAGTGATTAGCCTTTATTACCATTTTTCATCATATCCGGAGTGCGCGTCCCTTTTTCTAAGTTTTTATTGAATGTGATAAAGTTTTTCAAAGTGCATATTAGTCAAATCGTTCCTCTTGGTCTTAACCGTATTACCAATTTTGAGATTTTTTCCGTGCTCTTCGTATTAGGGGTGGACTTGGTTCCATTCGGTTCGATTTTTGACCGAAAACGAGAGTCGAACCAAATATTCGGTTTCGGTTTGATTCGGTTCTTTTTGAAGTTCGGTTCGGTTAAGTTCGGTTTTATAAATATTCGGTTCGGTTTCGAGTTGGTTTGATGTTTTTTCGATTCTTCACAATATAAATTCAAATATTATATGCAATAGAATAAGTTATATATAACAACAAGCCAATAAGAGTTATATATATATATATATATGTGTGTGTGTGTGTGTTCAAGATAAAAGCTAGAGTTGCATAGCAATTTCCAAATATCTCAAAATATATAACAATCGTAAATCACAGTCTCTCAACCTAAATTAATTGAATCACAAATTCATGAGCATATTATCGGTCATGCCCGGGCGGCAGTCTTACTGAAAGGAAAACGAATTATACTAAAATTCGAAACACACCAAAATCACAAAAACAAGGTCATTTTAGTATGTTGAAATTTGACTTCGGTCCATTTCGGTCCGGTTTGGTCCGCTCTACCCCGAACCGAGAACCGAACCAAATTAGTTCGGTTTTGTTTTTTTGTTTTTCGGTTCGGTCTTCTTCGATTTCGGTTTTTCGGTTTTTTTTCGGGTTTTTTCGGTTCGGTTTTGAATTTTCGGTTTCGAAATGCCACCCTTCGCATTATACCTCGAGTGGTCTTGTTTCGTGTTTTCTACACATTGTGCAAGCAAGGTGATTGGTTTTCATTTTCTCGTCGTCGCGGCACACCTCAGTGTTTTTATGAGCGTTGGACCGAGTTAAAAGAGTGGAAAGATCATTTCTTTCTTATTGACCTACGAGCTATTCCCATGGCTATGCCATGGCGACATCGTCATTCCTGCGTTAAATTCCTCGCTCCCAAAGAGGGCGATTATTCTGTTGAAGACGTAAGATTACTTTCCATGTCCCCAATAACCCTTCGGAGACCCCCTCAGGAGTTTCTCGTGAAAATAGGTATTAGTAAAGTGTGGGATGATGATTATCATAGGCCGGTCATGGAAGATGCCGATGGAAAGGGTATGTCCATCCCTGTACTCATTTTCATATATATCATGTTCTCATAATTTTCTATCTATTTTGTTTACCCTCTTTGCAAGGGTCCAAAGTTACTACCAAGCCGATGTATAAAGGAGACCCTACTGGTCGGCCCACCTTTGTTCAGTCGGTTGTAGATCACACTAGGGCTCCTGGCACTCCCGATGATGTTATTCCACCATTGACTTCCGACCAAGCCAGGGTGACTTGACCCGATCCCCAGTCGAGGTCTAAAGGCAAAGGCAATTCTAGTTCCATTCCTCAGTCTAGTAGGCAGAAAATCGGAAGCACCTCGGGGATATCTAATGCACAGAAGGGGGCTTCCAGAAAACGTAAGCTAGCGGTGGTTGATTCTCAGCAAGAAAATGATGATGTGTCGATCGATATTACTGAAGCAGTTGGACACAACCTTGATGTTTCTGATCCTCGAGGTGATTCCTCGACTGAGGAATCTTCAGAGGAGTCTGAGCGTGATCTTTCCCCGAGACAGACTCGTCGTACTGGTAAAGGTACGTCCCTTGTTTGGTTTCCTTCCTTCAGATGAGTTTATTTAATTAAGTGTTTCTCTTTTTGTTTTGGTAGGTTTAGATGTGACCAGGGCATCGACTGAGGATGCAGGTGTGGGTACTTCAAAGCAAGTTGCGATCACATCTAGGAAAGGTATGCGTATATTTCCGTTCTCTTTGTTGGTTACTAATAACTTTAAATATACATCTTAAGCTAACTTCTTTAATCTGTATTTCAGGTTCCGACCCAAATCCTCCTGAGCGTTTTGTGCGTTTTGTGCCAGACTGGGGGGTTACATCAGATGATCGGTATAACACAAACACAACTTGTCGCGAAATGCTCTTACAGTTCTTACTCTGGCGGAGCAGAAATTTCAACGCAGCTTCTCTCATAAGAATGCTCTTCGTCATTGTTATTACAAGCTAGGGACAGCTGTGTCAACTGTTGTTGACCTACTTGACCGGGATGAGGATCTGTGGGTATCCCATGATGAGCTTAAGAAGGAGCTCTTTGACACCACCTATTCATATGTCGAGCAAGTTAGTGCTAGTTATTCTTCCTCTATTACTGAGCTTTTCGACATCCATCCCGAGTTATTCCTGTGTCTGCCTTTCTTTCCTAGTCCTGAGTTTTTCTTCTTGACTATTGCTTGGGATTGGGTTTGACACTATTCAATACTAAATATCTACTCGTGGAGGGAGGGGAGCATAAATGAAACCGCTGATCATTTCATAAAACATATATGCTTGACCTTTCTCGATGCTTTTTTTGGGTGACACACCAACCGACCCAGCAGTGATCGATGACAGAATGGTACAAACAAATCAAAGTCATTGGATTTGGTAGTTCTTCATGGACCGCCCTTGGATTGTTGTTGCATATTCAGCTCCTGTTGCAGCTGCAACTGCTATTTTCTTGATCTACCCAATTGGTCAAGGAAGCTTTTCTGATGGTATGCCTCTAGGAATTTCTGGTACTTTCAACTTCATGATTGTATTCCAGGCTGAGCACAACATCCTTATGCACCCATTTCACATGCTAGGCGTAACTGGTGTATTCGGCCATTTGTGACTATTGGACAAATTTCCCCTTTAGTTTTCTTCTTGTTCTTTGCCATAACGCCCATTCTGGGATGAGTTGGAAGAGGAATTCCAAATTCTTACACGGATGAGACTGCCTGAAAAGTGAGAAATTCTGACACCCATCATTTTCGATCTTTCCCCTTTTTCTTTTGATTTGGAAGACGGGCGTTGCATTTGGTTCAAAAGGCATGGTTTTCAGTATGTCTCCAGATAGTTCCCCCACTAGTACGGCTAGCTAGTGAGTTGCCTTCTCCTGTTCATCAACTCTAACCTCATTCTTATGAAGTTGATGTTACGGATCAGCCTCACACTTCAAGCAGCTTTGCTCAGCATCTTCTGCCGATAGCCTGTTCAGGTGACCTCAGAGGATTCCAGTCACTCGGCACAGCATGTTTATTCTCGACAGCTTACGATCATCGGCTTTGATCATTCCACTAGGCATTTGATTAGGACATTGCACAATGATCCGAACACTTTGTCGCATCTCTTCGATACGAATACAGTAACGATCATAGCGATCTCCTCTGGTTCTTTTTTGAATTTTTCATTCAATGAATTTATAATAAGTCTTCCTCAGACCAATAAAGAGGGCTGAGGTTATAGTTGAAGCCACCAAAACCGAAATAAGTAGTTATATTCTAATAGGCATGAAGGAGCTAAATGAGATACGTTTTTATATAGTTATAATAAATAGAACTCTTTTAAAAAACTTACCTAAGTTTCCAGAACTTTGAACGATATATTTGTGTTACATTAGTGTAAATGGTCTTAAAGTCGATAAATTTTGACTAAGTTGTCTATTTTTTTTACAGATTATGTAATGACAAATGGAGAGATCAACCCAAATTTTTAGAGGAGCTCATACTGAGGCAAAGTTGCAAACTGAGAAGGAAAAGTTAGAGATGGGGATAGAACATAATCACATATTTGCGGAGCTGAAGACTAAAAAAACTCTGCACGGGATGTCTTGATGTTTCTGTTCTTTCTGCACGGAAGTTTTTAAGGTACCTTCAATTTTCCACAATTTTCCTATTCTTTGACAACATTTACGAGATTATGACATCCTGTGGCTTGCAGGTGTGCTTGGACTATTGGATATGACAATATTTACGACAAAAAAAAAACAATGAGGATATGATATTGATCAATGAAGTTACATAGCAATTTTTGTCTATATCTCGTCTGAATAAATTAAGATGTCATCATACACACGTTGTGTAACTTACGCTTGCCTCTGTTCCGTTTCTTGATGTTTGCAACACATTATTGGATCCTTGTTTGTCTACCTCATATGACCATAAAGAATTTGGGAACCCTAAGATAAGGTCGCAGTTCTTAAAAATCTTCAAGTACTCTCCTTATGACAATATACCAGGGCACATACCATTCTCCGGCAGGAAAGCATAATTTACATCTTCGGCACATTGATGTAAGATCTTCTAAGTGGCAATCATATTCCGCTCAGCCATGTAAGCATTCAAACTCTTAAATATTTGTATCATCACTTGAATACATTGGTTCCAAGAATTGAATTTTTGCGCTATATGAGAAGCTTGTAGTAACTCCAAATACCTCCAAAATTGATGTCTCTACTACTTTTCAGATAATTACACCCTTGAATGTTTTAATTGAAGTTGTGGTGTTGTAATGTATAACTACTTAAAGGTCAAGGATGTTCGTGCCGCCCAACTTATGTTGGATAGTATTGCAGAAAGAGCAGCTAACGTCAGTCTTTATTTAGGTGTACCATGTATATATAAACTATATATTTTCTAGGAGCCTTGTATTTTTTTTAAATCTTGCTGTTGGTTTATGATCTACTGAGGACTGAGAAGGATTTTTTTTAATGCTACAAAATGTGTGTTTTCGCTGTCCATTAATAATAGGGCTTCATGGAGAAGAAGTCATCTGACCATTATGTATCTGATAATGGTAACAATAGCAGCAGTTTAGGAAGGAGTAATTTTGGGCCTGATACTAATACCAATAAAGAAGCACCATTAATTTCCTCGAGGATGTTACATCTTGGTAGAAACCAACACAACAACCACAGGTCGTCTCCATGAAAGTTGCAACTGCTATTGCACTCCACCCTTTCGGTAGCATTTATCTCTTTAAATTGGGAATGGAAAGTGTATTGTGCTATTATAGGTTTAGGGGTTTTAGCCTATTCTTTTTGTGAATGAGTAAAATATTTTTCATTTTATGTTGTATCAGTAATTATATAGTATGTACAATTATGGCTCATTACATTGTATTACTTGAATAACTTAATTTGTTTGAATTAGTTTTGTATATAGTGTGGCAAAATTAGGAAATGATCTTCGGTTTACTTTCAAATTTGTAGACTTTTGTTAATTTAGAATAATTCTATACGTATGCGTATTTAAGAAATTTTTATACTTTTCTTTGTAACCATTGTTTGAAAGATAGTTGACCAGTGTATTAAAATTGTAAAACCATTCTGTATAAAAAAAACAGTTTTAAAAACCATTGTCTAATGACAATAAACACAACTGATTACTAAAAGAAAACTATTGTACATAACTATTCTCACAACTGTTATAAATACATAAAGTTTTGTGTAAAAAGAATACAAACAATTCTTCCCTTAAAACTAAATCGTTGCGTGAAATAAACAAGAACAGTCATTTGAAATAAAAAACTGTTGTGTACTTATTTATCCAACAATGGGTCAGTCAAAGATAATTATTGTATAAAGAACCAATAAACAAATGTTTGTCTTAGAGGAACCATTGTGTTCCTTCCTTTCTAACAACAGATGGTAAAGGAAAAACACTTGATTCATTTATTGGTTGACAATGAGTTTAAAATATTGTGTTGTTTTTAGATATTATATAACGTTTTGTAAAACACTGTATGTTGTTGTCAATAAAATCACACAACAATTTTTGTACCGTTGTCTGAGACACGTAAGAGACGGCGTCTCAATGGACAACGGGAAAACAGAGGATTAGACAACGGGCAAAACCCGTTGTCTGATGCAGTTTTTCTTGTAGGCAGTTTTTCTTGTAGTGACCACATAGGACAAAAATTGATTCATTAATTAATTGAGGTCTTCCCCAATTCTAGATCTATTTAAATTACATGTTAAAACAAGTACTTAACAATTAATTAATCAATTAATTAATCCATGACTAATATGCATGTTTCGCCATGGATTCATGCATACCAATTACCAATTAGGTCACAAGATACGTTCAATTAACACATAAACTTGTTTATAACCTAGGGTTTCAAATCCAATTAATATTTAATTCACAAATCCCAATTTTGGATAAAGGAGTAATCGCCCCACCCCTTCCTCCCAAATTTTAGCGTTTCGAGAATTTTTATGAACCATAGATCATAAATTCATCTAAACATGTATCTAAAACATTAAAGATTCGATTTTTATGTGTTTTAGTAATCAATTACATGTTATAGTAGGCTCGTGATACCAATATTAGAATAAATATACCATGACAATCATATAAATTAAACAAGTCAAGTATTAAACAAGTCAAGTAGTCACACATGCAGAAGCGTAGGATCAAGTATAACATATAAAAGATTAGCATAAACATAAACAAGAGCATACCTTTGGATTCTAGCTAAACAAGAATCACTTCAATAAACCTTGAACAATAGATGAACCCTAATTGGGGTTTATATGGATCAATGATTAAACCCATACCGTTTTGTTAATCGATCCAAGATATTAACTATAGTGAGTTAATACCACGTTCTTGTACACACGAACTATAACCAAATTAATGTTAATGCTAGTTAATGTAAACACAATAGTTTGTTGTATAAAACAAACCAATCGAAAACCCTTGTGGGTTTGTATTCGACCGGCCACCAAAAGAAAAGAACAGAGAAACAAGTTTTAGGTTATAGCTGTGCAAAAAAGTCACAAAACAAATAACCTAAGCCTTGTATATATTTTTTTTTTGAACGGTGAATTTCAACTTAGACTCAACCACCCGCAAGACGCAGGCCCTAACCACCACTTGTCCAGATTATGTTGTCTTAACCGGGTCCACGCTGGTGACAAGTGAGGCTTCGGATTCACGAGAAGCTCTCGCCTCTACAAATTACTCACGATTATAACTTGCCGGATTATAACCCCAGCGCTTTGACTAAAGGTTCTTGTCTTCATTGCAAATAACCATCGGGACAAACACCCTTTGACTAAGCCTTGTATATATACTAATGAAAACTTGGAGCACAAGTTGGAGAGGAATGGGCTTCCCCTCCTAAACCACGACCGGCCACAAGGACCCAAGGTCCTTCCGGATCCTTCTCGTGTCCAATTTTCATCCTAGTCCCTTTTCTTTATACGTTAGTCAATTTCCATTAATCACATAATGTCCATTAGCCTTTATTGGCGTTTAATAATTAAATATACATAACATTTAATATATTAATTATTGTTTATTAATTCCTTCATTCATAACGTGTGCAATCTCGTGGTCTCGGGTTCGATACTAGACATATACTTATTAATATTTATCCACAAACTCTAACAGTTTAAGTAGAGACTTAGCTTGCACATGCATAGGTGTTGACATTTAGGTGTCTAGGGTATTCCTTTTTGTTTCAGTTGATGGGATGGGGAAGGGATAGAAGAAGTGATGACTTCCATGAGGGTTGACAATCCTTTGAATATAGGTTTTACACTTTGGGTAATATGACTTGGTAGGAGACACGAGGGTACAAGGTACTTTAGGACGTGATTATCTTTCTAGAAGCACTTAATGTATAGATCTTTAAATTATGCATGTGTATTTACATAGGGTGCGTTTGATATTATTCACCCAGAGGGTGTTTGTTCCGTTCGTATACCACAAAGGCACAACCCCTGTGTTGCGTTTGATTAGTCTGTTAATAAATTTAGTGTCGGTATGATGTGAGCCATTCGAGGTGAAATGTGAGATACGTCTCATAATAGTTGACGAATAAAATTCGTAGATACATTATATTTATAAAAAAAATATTAACGCGAAAATGGTTAATTAATCTTTCAAATTGAATTACTTCGTATTTAACAATACTTAATGATTTGGAAAATTTACGGGATATTACAGATACTATTGTGATATCAGTCTTGAGTTTTTTTTTCTTTTTTTTTTGCCACAAATATGATAATCGTAAAAGGTTAATAAAATTGAAACGCTTATAATGTCTTCTAAAATACTCTAAATAAGATTGTTCATACTAAAATGATCTTTTCATATATCTAATTGCTCGTGTTTAGGGGCCACCTTATAATTATAACACAGGGCCACCAAAATCAACGAGACCGCCCTGGACAGAAGTTAATTAATTGAGAATACTCGGGATAATCACTTTAGTTAGACTCACTTCCTATTCCGTATTTTTTATCACTGTGGCCCAAAGTTGGTCTTTAACCACGACTTAAATATCAACAAGCTAGAGTATAATCTATTCTATATGTTTCAATTATCGATAGTTTACATAAGTGTGTTAAAACTTTTAAAAGAACCAAGCTAGAGTTCAAGTGATTAATAACCACGCGATGTGCTAGTTATTATGATTTTCATTTTGTTAACACTTAGGCTACTGGTAATAAAGTTATGGCATAAATTTGTAATAAAGCACTCGTAGTTCGCCTTAGTAGTGATTTCGTAAGCGGATATATTATAATCGGCAGTGAGACTTTATGCGGGTTCGATTAATTGTGACATGATTAACTTATCAGAAATCTCGAGTTTAGGGAGAAGTACCACCTAGCTTACGATAGAAACTGTAACAACCCCAAAATCATATGGGAATATTACACGCTGTAGACCCTTTTCACGAGGATCTACCAGACTATACCTTACAAAACGACCAAATGCTTGCCCGGCCAGGGTCAAACAATAAAATAGTACAGACCGTTATGGTCACTTACACATGAATACACGGACCGATGAGGTCACACAACTCAATCAACAAACTGACTCAAACAACATTACCCACATAGGGGTCGAAATACAATACAGCGGAAGACTGAAATCAACTCTGACAACACAACAAAAATCAAAACAACTCTCGACTCTTGATTAGTATCGCAGCTCGTCATCCTCTTGTGCCAATCCTGTGACTGCTCCCCTGAACCTGCATGTACCTAGACGCAAAACAGACATCCACCCCCGATTACTCGGGGGTTAGTAAAACTCCACTGTTTTACTAGTGCAAGTATCAAATCATACGAAAAGTAACGAGCAAATATTAATCAAGAATCAAACACAATATTCAAGTATCAAATTATTCCCGGGGGTTTTAATAAAGGTATTTAAGCTATGAAGCATTTCGAAAATAAGTTCATCACCTCGGGAAATTTTGATATTTCAAAATGTTTATAACTCTGAGTCCTGATTCACCAAACCTTTCAAAAGAAGAGTTGAGGGCTTTAACCCAAATCTTGTTTCATAAATCAACAGTTCACAATATGGAAAAAAACATTTACTTAAAGTTTAGGACTCGGTCCAACATTCATTTTTATAAGACTTTTCCTTGCAAACCTTTGATTTGAAAATAATCATGTTCATGACACCGTGATCCACTGTCACGTGTCTCCATAGGTTCAACAGCCCACACGGACTACACCAGGCACAATTAAACAAACATAATCAATTCTGACACCGTGATCCACTGTCACGTGTCTCCGTAGGTTCAACAACCCACACGGACTATTAACCAAACAAACCAATTCCGACACCGTGATCCACTGTCACGTGTCTCCGTAGGCTCAACAACCTACACGGACTATATCAATCACAACAATCACACACACAGTCCTGACACCGTAGTCCACTGCCACGTGTCACCGTAAGCCCCGTCGAGCTCACCCGGTTGGACGTACTGTGTTCGAAACTCATGGTCCACTGTCATGCGTTATCGTAGGCCTCGTCAGACCAGCCCGATTGGACCTCAGTACCTCACTAAGTTCTGACCCCGTAGTCCACTGCCACGAATCCTCGTAGGTCCCGTCGAACCAACACGAGTGAACTTAGCGGTCACACACATATTCACATTCACATTACACACGACAATGAGCACAGTTAATCAATCATGTTGATCACCACAAAATCGTACATCACACGCACATAACTCAATCTCAACACTCGCAACAACTATCATCAATTAACATAACACACGATCAGTACACAATACATTGTACAACCAAGTGTACAACCATCCCATATGTACGTCGCAATCCTGCACAAATGGCACAACACCTAACACGTATACCAATATAACACTATTATCACAAAGCCTTCAAATTGCGGAATACACAACCAATTCAAACGGAACATATTTACGAAGGCAAGCAAAAATCCTTATAAATCTCATACGTGATTACTAGTCGCAAGATACAAGTCGTATAATAAGATACTTACCTTAATAACCGTTACCGAATACCCTGAAGAACACGGTTCGACCGGGAAGCTTGTACCACGAAGAAGACAACGAACGGAAGGGTTCCGACTCGAGTTCTTCACAAGTAAATCTGACCCTAACATCATACCATCAATAAATTAACGAACAAACAAGGAAGAATAATCGGAGAATGCTCGGATTCTCTTTGTGATATTTTATCGAACACCTTCAAGGCGTTGATAAGATACCCAATAAAACGACAAATCCAAGGCAATCCAACCGTGGAATAACAAGGAATTCGATATAATATAGCTTAACAATCATCAATCCATCACTATTCTGAGTTAAAACGGATTAAACGGACAAATCGAACAAAATCCCCAAAACTAGATTTTAAGAAAACTTACCCTGATTCGGTCGATCGAAGCAAGTTATGGAAGGATTAATCGATGTTATGGACTCAGGAATTTCATGGATTTACAGTGGAACAACATCTCCTCGTGCCCCCCGAATCCCAGCCGCGTAAAGGAAGTGAAGAAATGAAAAAATAGGTGTAAACCCGACTGCTCTGCCATATTTATACTCCTGCCGAACACGGCGCAGTAAACGGCCCACACCAGCGCCGTGTGTCTCGGCCGTATCCGACACGGCGCATCACTCGGCGCAAATCTTGCGCGGGTTCTCGACCGTATCTCGGCAGGCTTGCTGGTCCTGGCCGATCCGGCGCAAGACACGGCGCTCGGCAGTGCCGTTTTCAGAGCCGTTTCGCACAGGTCCGGCCAGCCACCTCCAGACACAAACCGAATATAACGACCGAACCAAAACGACGATCCGAACGATCCCGAAACCCGAACCTGAATACAAATCGGAGATTCGGTTATGAAGTACTCCCAAAGATGAATTCGAGCACTAAGAGAACACACGATTCCGACCACCCGAATGCTCGAAATTCGACAACGGAAGGTAATTACCCCAAACTTTGGGAAATTACGAAGATGGCCCAAAACGTCCGAAAATCACGATACGTAATCGAATAACCAAACCCAAGTTCACAACACGTCTAACAAAGTTAAATGGACTTACGGGAAACTCGAAATAGTAATTTCGAACGAGATTCACAAGAATCGAACTCGAGTGCGGAAAAGTTGTTAAGAAACACGGAACTCAACAAAACAATACCGAAACGAACTCAGATGTCAAAAAGTGCAGAATTAATCATTCTCAGAATGATGAAACGGTCCCAAGAGAGTCATCGAAATGGACCTCCGCCGGAAAAAAGAAAATTACCGAAATTCGAAATTGCGGATATTACATTCTACCCTCCTTAAAAGAAGTTTCGTCCCGAAACTTAAATCAAGTAGGGAGAACCAATATCCCGCCAGGTAAACTCAACGAGATACACAAGGACCGAAAAAAATCGCGCCTAACGGTGAAACATTACAAGCAACACAAAGGAATATACGGCGTGAAAACACACCCCATGACGACTAACGCAACGCCACCGACTATGATTCAAAATAACAACGAGTAATTAACAACAGATCACATGCACACATTTAATCAAAGAAACGCACGCGACAACAAGTCGCACCCGACCACAACAACTATGCGGTAGAAACAAATATAGTATTACGATAGAATTCACTCTGATTCTCGTCAACAAAAAAATGTCCGACGTCAAGACACAAACAATTCAAGATAACAGAAAATGAGAATACCGGATATTACATTCTATCCTATTAAAAATAAGTTTCATCCCGAAACTTAAAATAAAACATCATGGTAGAATACAAACAAGATCAAAAAGTTCACGCAACAAATATCAATCTCTACACGGATCACAGCACAAAGTACGATACACAACTACATCATTGGACACCACCGGGCACTCCCCGAGTAGGAACGAAAACCCGATTCCCGAACATCTTGGCAACGGTCTCACAATGCACCGCTTGGTGCCCCAGTTGGCCACACTTAAAACAATTAACCGGTGGCGAACGACAATTCTGTCTCGCATGGCCCACACGGCTGCAGTTAAAGCAGGTCTTCACACCGATCGTCTTACTCGCCTCTGGAGTAAGGTTCTTAGACTGGTCAACCGAACGAGGAGTGCTCCCAGAAGGAAACTGCAAAGCAACAGGCTCACGGATCTCACTTCTCTGGCCTCTTGAAAAATTACTCGAGGTCTTCTATCTCTTACTCTCTGAACCAGATTCCGTCACAGAAACGGCCATCTCAATGGCTAAAGCTCGGTCCTGATATTCCTTCAGGGTGGTACACATAAGCAGAGCCATACTCTCACGGATATGGGGTTTCATGCGCATATTGAAGTATCGGACCTTGTCCGCTTCACTTCTCACTTGATCACGAACATAAGCCAACTGTCGATTATAATCGACTATCGCCTGGGATATTGATACATCCTGGGGCGTAGCGGAGAAAAACTCAACGATCCTGCGTTCACCAACAGGCAACGGGCAATATTCTGCCTCCATGGCGATCTTAAACTCAGCCCATGTAGGTGCACGGTCTGCAGGCACTACAACCTGCCACCAGTCTGCAGCTTCTTTGTCGAGCAGGTACTGAGCAATGGGTACCCTCCTTTCATCCGGACAAGCTACAAAATCAAACATTCTGTCCAACTGGAAGAGCCAGTTTTCCCAACCTAACAAGTCATACGAACCCACAAAACAGGGCGGCTGCATCCTCATCACATCTCGTAACCACTTACTAGCTCCGTTATCCCCATTTGGGTTCTCTTTACGACGTACGGCCTGATTCATCTGCACTAACTGGTTAACCACCTGACGAAGGCTGGTGGAGGCGCCAACGTCATATTAACGTTGGCTGAATGAGAATGTACCTGATCTGTACCGAGCTGATTGGTACTCGGCAAGGAGTGCGTCGCCCTCGCACGCTCCTGATTACGACCAACACCACGACCACGGCCTCGGCCTCGACCCCTCAGCATACTGAACGGGCAACCATTCAGAACAACAAAATAAATACCACATAGTCAACAAAGGGCAACAACTAATAGCACAATAAAGTATTCACTCCAAGTCATCACACGAGTACACGAACTAACAATGCAATAATAGACTTAAATTCATAAGTAATTCGCACGGTTGCACCAATAGAGGTGCACGAATTTTACCAAAATAAACACGGTCGAGACCACATACATGTCATTTAGACTAGACACTTGTAACATTCTCTAAAAATAAAATTTTTCCGAGGTATTTATTTAAATATTAATATTTTAAGATTCGCGAGTTCCGAAAAATTTTACTGGGATGAAATTTTGAAAACACTTTATTTAATACCTCGGTCATTGAAGCGGGGAACGATACCTAACAACGTATCCCGCCACTTGGGCATACAACCCAAATTTTCTGACGAGAATAATAACATAGCAACTCACTGCACGACTTAACCTCAATACATAAACACATAACGTTCTAATTTACGAAAGCCAAAGTTGTTTTGCAAAACAGAAATTTTCCAAAATCCTTTGGTTCATAACCAAAACGACAGTGATATTTCACAATATCCTAAGTACTTCAAAACACATTTTTCAAATACCATCTGATGGTGTCATTTGAAAATATACGACAAATTTGTCAAAAATTTAACCGATTTTAAAATCTATATAAACCGTGGTTTTAACCGCACCATCAAAATATTTTAAACGGTAGCAAACGATTTCCACAAAATATTCAAACTCGTAAAGTCCTCCAGGAAGAACATTCTAAAACCTACCCGTAACGGCATAAGCATAATAATCTAAAAAAAACAATCAAACTAAAAATCACATGCCCAAACGGCAAATAGGATCGCCAATCCAATTGAATACATCACACAACATCAAGTTTAGACATACAACAAAACCATTCATCGGAGTTTCTCACGAACTCAATCGTAGATACCTTATTCGAAACCCATCAAGGTTCTCAATTTTTCACACCATACCACCCCATACGGTGGTTCAAAGGTAAGACGACAATACGCCCAATTTTTATACATATACTATGTGTCACAAGTATTATATACAACTATATTACACAACACCGTGTAAATAAAATTATGCACCGCAATTAACTCACTAAGAAAAAAATCATGATACACGGGTACCTCGCATAAAAGAGGAGACTTACGTCCACAGGCCGCATGGAGACGACGGTCGCCCACGATACTAATCTCGTCCGACAACATATCCGACACGTTGTGACTACGCACAACTCAACTTGTCACCCGACATCTCGAATGACAAAACCACACAATACTCGACGAATCACGACTCGACTTGACCCGACAGCCTAGGTGTCCACAACCTAAGCTCCGATACCATAAATGTAACAACCCCAAAACCATATGGGAATATTACACGCCGTAGACCTCTTTTCACGAGGATCTACCAGGCTATACCTTACAAAACGACCAAATGCTTGCCCGGCCAGGGTCAAACAATAAAATAGTACAGACCGTTATGGTCACTTACACATGAATACACGGACCGATGAGGTCACACAACTCAATCAACAAACTGACTCAAACAACATTACCCACACAGGGGTCGAAATACAATACAACGGAAGACTAAAATCAACTCTGACAACACAACAAAAATCAAAACAACTCTCGACTCTTGATTAGTATCGCAGCTCGTCATCCTCTTGTGCCAATCCTGTGACTGCTCCCCTGAACCTGCATGTACCTGGACGCAAAACAGACATCAACCCCCCGATTACTCGGGGGTTAGTAAAACTCTACTGTTTTACTAGTGCAAGTATCAAATCATACGAAAAGTAACGAGCAAACATTAATCAAGAATCAAACACAGTATTCAAGTATCAAATTATTCCCGGGGGTTTTAATAAAGGTATTTAAGCTATGAAGCATTCCGAAAATAAGTTCATCATCTCGGGAAATTTTGATATTTCAAAATCTTTATAACTCTGAGTCCTGATTCACCAAACCTTTCAAAAGAAGAGTTGAGGGCTTTAACCCAAATCTCGTTTCATAAATCAACAATTCACAATATGAAAAAAAAAACATTTACTCAAAGTTTAGGACTCGGTCCATTCATTTTCATAAGACTTTTCCTTGCAAAACTTTGATTTGAAAATAATCATGTTCATGACACTGTGATCCACTGTCACGTGTCTCCGTAGGTTCAACAACCGACACGGACTACACCACGTACAATTAAGCAAACATAATCAATTCCGACACCGTGATCTACTGTCACGCGTCTCCGTAGGTTCAACAACCCCCACGGACTATTAACCAAACATAACCAATTCCGACACCGTGATCCACTGTCACGTGTCTCCGTAGGCTCAACAACCCACACGGACTATATCAACCACAACAATCACACACACTGTCCTGACACCGTAGTCCACTGCCATGTGTCACCGTAAGCCCCGTCGAGCTCACCCGGTTGGACGTACTGTGTCCGAAACTCATGGTCCACTGCCATGCGTTATCGTAGGCCTCGTCAGACCAGCACGATTGGACCTCAGTACCTCACTAAGTTCTGACCCCGTAGTCCACTGCCACGAATCCTCGTAGGTCCCTTCGAACCAACACGAGTGAACTTAGTGGTCACACAAATATTCACATTCACATTACACACGACAATGAGCACAGTTAATCAATCATGTTGATCACCACAAAATCGTACATCACACGCACATAACTCAATCTCAACACTCGCAACAACTATCATCAATTAACATAACACATGATCGGTACACAATACATTGTACAACCAAGTGTACAACCATCCCATATGTACGTCGCAACCCTGCACAAATGGCACAACACCTAACACGTATACCAATATAACACTATTATCACAAAGCCTTCAAATTGCGGAATACACAACCAATTCAAACGGAACATATTTATGAAGGCAAGCAAAAATCCTTATAAATCTCATACGTGATTACTAGTCGCAAGATACAAGTCGTATAATAAGATACTTGCCTTAGTAACCATTACCGAATACCCCGAAGAACACGGTTCGACCGGGAAGCTTGTACCACGAAGAAGACAACGAAAGGAAGGGTTCTGACTTGAGTTCTTCACAAGTAAATATGACCCTAACATCATACCATCAATAAATTAACGAACGAACGAGGAAGAATAATCGAAGAACGCTCAGATTCTCTTTGTGATATTTTATCGAACACCTTCAAGGCGTCGATAAGATACTCAATAAAACAACAAATCCATGGCAATCCAACCGTGGAATAACAAGGAATTCGATATAATATAGCTTAACAATCATCAACCCATCCTTATTCTGAGTTAAAACGGATTAAACGGACAAATCGAACAAAATCCCCAAAACTAGATTTTGAGAAAACTTACCCTGATTCGGTCGATCGGAGCAAGTTATGGAAGGATTAATCGATGTTATGGACTCAGGAATTTCATGGATTTACAGTGGAACAACATCTCCTCGTGCCCCCCAAATCCCAGCCGCGGAAAGGAAGTGAAGAAATGGGAAAATGGGTGTAAACCCGACTACTCTGCCATATTTATACTCCTGTCGAACACGGCGCAGCAAACGGCCCACACCAGCGCCGTGTGTCTCGGCCGTATCCGACACGGCGCATCACTCGGTGCAAATCTTGCACGGGTTCTCGGCCGTGTCTCGGCAGGCTTGCTGGTCCTGGCCGACCCGGCGCAAGACACGGCGCTCGGCAGTGCCGTTTTCGGAGCCGTTTCGCACAGGTCCGGCCAGCCACCTCCAGACACAAACCGAAAATAACGACCGAACCACAACGACGATCCGAACGACCCCGAAACCCGAACCTGAATACGAATCGGAGATTTGGTTACGAAGTACTCGCAAAGACGAATTCGGGCACTAAGAGAACACACAATTCCGACCACCCGAAGGCTCAAAATCAACAACGGAAGGTAATTACCCCAAACTTTGGGAAATTACGAAGATGGCCCAAAACGTCCGAAATTCACGATACGTGATCGAATAATCAAACCGAAGTTCACAACACGTATAACAAATTTAAACGGACTTACGGGAAACTCGAAATAGTAATTTCGAACGAGATTCACAAGAATCGAACTCGAGTGCGGAAAAGTCGTTAAGGAACACCGAACTCAACAAAACAATACCGAAACGAACTCGAATGGCAAAAAGTGCAGAATTAATCATTCTCAGAATGATGAAACGGTCCCAAGAGAGTCATCGAAACGGACCTCCACTGGAAAAAAGAAAATTATCGAAATCCGAAATTGCGGATATTACATTCTACACTCCTTAAAAGAAGTTTCGTCCCGAAACTTAAATCAAGTAGGGAGAAGCAATATCCCGCCAGGTAAACTCAACGAGATACACAAGAACCGAAAAAAATCGCGCCCAACGGCGAAACATTACAAGCAACACAAAGGAATATACGGCGTGAAAACACGCCCCACGACGACTAACGCAACGCCACCGACTATGATTCAAAACAAGAACAAGTAATTAACAACACATCACATGCACACATTTAATCAAAGAAACGCATGCGACAACAAGTCGCACCCGACCATAATGACTATGCCGTAGAAACAAATATAGTATTACGATAGAATTCACTCTGATTCTCGTCAACAAAAAAAATGTCCGACGTCAAGACACAAACAATTCAAGATAACAGAAAATGAGAATACCGGATATTACATTCTATCCTATTAAAAATAAGTTTCATCCCGAAACTTAAAATAAAACATCATGGTAGAATACAAACAAGATCAAAAAGTTCACGCAACAAATATCAATCTCTACACGGATCACAGCACAAAGTACGATACACAACTACATCATTGGACACCACCGGGCACTCCCCGAGTAGGAACGAAAACCCGATTCCCGAATATCTTGGCAACGGTCTCACAATGCACCGCTTGGTGCCCCAGTTGGCCGCACTTAAAACAATTAACCGGTGGCGAACGACAATTCTGTCTCGCATGGCCCACACGAGTGCGATTAAGCGAGTCTTCACACCGATCGTCTTACTCGCCTCTGGAGTAAGGTTCTTAGACTGGTCAACCGAACGAGGAGTGCTCCCAGAAGGAAACTGCGAAGCAACAGGCTCACGGATCTCACTTCTCTGGCCTCTTGAAAAATTACTCGAGGTCTTCTGTCTCTTACTCTCTGAACTAGATTCCGTCACAGAAACGGCCATCTCAATGGCTAAAGCTCGGTCCTGATATTCCTTCAGGGTGGTACACATAAGCGGAGCCATACTCTCACGGATATGGGGTTTCATGCGCATATTGAAGTATCGGACCTTGTCCGCTTCACTTCTCACTTGATCACGAACATAAGCCAACTGTTGATTATAATCGACTATCGCCTGGGATATTGACACATCCAGGGGCGTAGCGGAGAAAAACTCAATGATCCTGCGTTCACGAACAGGCAACGGGCAATATTCTGCCTCCATGGCGGTCTTAAACTCAGCCCATGTAGGTGCACGGTCTGTAGGCACTATAGCCTGCCACCAGTCTGCAGCTTCTTTGTCGAGCAGGTACTGAGCAATGGGTACCCTCCTTTCATCCGGACAAGCTACAACATCAAACATTTTGTCCAACTGGAAGAGCCAGTTTTCCCAACCTAACAAGTCAGACGAACCCACAAAACGGGGCGGCTGCATCCTCATCACATCTCGTAACCACATTCTAGCTCCGTTATCGCCATTTGGGTTCTCGTTCCGACGTACGGCCTGATTCATCTGCACTAACTGGTTAACCACCTGACGAAGGATGGTGGCAGCGCCAACGTCAACATTAACGCTGGCTGAATGAGAATGTCCCTGATCTGTACCGAGCTGATTGGTACTCGGCAAGGAGTGCGTCGCCCTCTCACGCTCCTGATTAAAACCAACACCACGACCACGGCCTCGGCCTCGACCCCTCAGCATACTAAACGGGCAACCATTCAGAACAACAAAATAAATACCACATAGTCAACAAAGGGCAACAACTAATAGCACAATAAAGTATTCACTCCAAGTCATCACACGAGTACACCAACTAACAATACAATAATAGACTTAAATTCATAAGTAATTCGCACGGTTGCACCAATAGAGGTGCACGACTTTTACCAAAATAAACACGGTGGAGACCACATACATGTCATTGAGACTAGACACTTGTAACATTCTCTAAAAATAAATTTTTTCCGAGGTATTTAATATTTTAAGATTCGCGAGTTCCGAAAGATTTTACTGGGATGAAATTTTGAAAACACTTTATTTAATACCTCGGTCATTGAAGCGGGGAACGATACCTAACAACGTATCCCGCCACTTGGGCATACAACCCAAATTTTCTGACGAGAATAATAACATAGCAACTCACTGCACGACTTAACCTCAATACATAAACACATAACGTTCTAATTTATGAAAGCCAAAGTTGTTTTGCAAAACAGAAATTTTCCAAAATCCTTTGGTTCATAACCAAAACGACAGTAATATTTCACAATATCCTAAGTACTTCAAAATACATTTTTCAAATACCGTCTGATGGTGTCATTTGAAAATATACGACAAATTTGTCAAAAAATTAACCGATTTTAAAATCTATATAAACCGTGGTTTTAACCGCACCATCAAAATATTTTAAACGGTGGCAAACGATTTCCAGAAAATATTCAAACTCGTAAAGTCCTCCAGGAAGAACATTCTAAAACCTACCCGTAACGGCATAAGCATAACAATCTAAAAAAAACAATCAAACTAAAAATCACATGCCCAAACGGCAAATAGGATCGCCAATCCAATTGAATACATCACACAACATCAAGTTTAGACATACAACAAAACCATTCATCGGAGTTTCTCACGAACTCAATCGTAGATACCTTATTCGAAACCCATCAAGGTTCTCAATTTTTCACACCATACCACCCCATACGGTGGTTCAAAGGTAAGACAACAATACGCCCAGTTTTTATACATATACTATGTGTCACAAGTATTATATACAACTATATTACACAACACCGTGTAAATAAAATTATGCACCGCAATTAACTCACTAAGAAAAAAATCATGATACACGGGTACCTCGCATAAAAGAGGAGACTTACGTCCACAGGGAACACGGAGACGACGGTCGCCCACGATACTAATCTCGTCCGACAACATATCCGACACATTGTGACTATGCACAACTCAACTTGTAACCCGACATCTCGAATGACAAAACCACATAATACTCGACGAATCACGACTCGACTTGACCCGACAGCCTAGGTTTCCGCAACCTAAGCTCTGATACCATAAATGTAACAACTCCAAAACCATATGGGAATATTACACGCCGTAGACCCCTTTTCACGAGGATCTACCAGGCTATACCTTACAAAACGACCAAATGCTTGCCCGGCCAGGGTTAAACAATAAAATAGTACAGACCGTTATAGTCACTTACACATGAATACACGGACCGATGAGGTCACACAACTCAATCAACAAACTGACTCAAACAACATTACCCACACAGGGGTCGAAATACAATACAGCGGAAGACTGAAATCAACTCTGACAACACAACAAAAATCAAAACAACTCTCGACTCTTGATTAGTATCGCAGCTCGTCATCCTCTTGTGCCAATCCTGTGACTGCTCCCCTGAACCTGCATGTACTTGGACGCAAAACAGACATCCACCCCCCGATTACTCGGGGGTTAGTAAAACTCCACCGTTTTACTAGTGCAAGTATCAAATCATACGAAAA
The DNA here is from genome assembly GCA_033398695.1 of Orobanche coerulescens. NCBI lineage: Eukaryota > Viridiplantae > Streptophyta > Magnoliopsida > Lamiales > Orobanchaceae > Orobanche > Orobanche coerulescens. The sequence continues at coordinate 9,505,005 of CM065810.1, forward strand.
GTAACGAGCAAAAATTAATCAAGAATCAAACGTAATATTCAAGTATCAAATTATTCCCGGGGGTTTTAATAAAGGTATTTAAGCTATGAAGCATTTCGAAAATAAGTTCATCACCTCAGGAAATTTTGATATTTCAAAATCTTTATAACTCTGAGTCCTGATTCACCAAACCTTTCAAAAGAAGAGTTGAGGGCTTTAACCCAAATCTTGTTTCATAAATCAACAGTTCACAATATGGAAAAAAACATTTACTCAAAGTTTAGGACTCAGTCCAACATTCATTTTCATAAAACTTTTCCTTGCAAAACTTTGATTTGAAAATAATCATGTTCATGACACCGTGATCCACTGTCACGTGTCTCCGTCGGTTCAACAACCCACACGGACTACACCACGCACAATTAAACAAACATAATCAATTCCGACACCGTGATCCACTATCACGTATCTCCGTAGGTTCAACAACCCAAACAGACTATTAACCAAACATAACCAATTCCGACACCGTGATCCACTGTCACGTGTCTCCGTAGGCTCAACAACCCACACGGACTATATCAATCACAACAATTGTAACGCCCCCGAGATATTCAGAGTATATTATAGCGTCGTGGACCCCTGCATGGGACCCACTAGGCTATAACAAGAAAACACCACTCGACTAACCATCTCGGTTAGCGAGGAAACACATTTAAATAATACAACATATAAAGATACGTCCGGAGCAACCGGCGTAATAAACATCAACCGACAATATAGAAATTTAAGTTAATACAAACGAAGTTTGAAATGAAAAGCCTAAGTATTCGCGAGTACAACCTATAAGTTTATAAATGTGGGAAACAACCATATCGAATTAGACAAGAGAAATAAGAAGACTCGAATGCACATGTCAACGACCCTGGCCAACATCCTCGTACTGTCCCAGCGCCCGCTCGTCCGGTAGAACATGACCTAAAATCCATAACAAGAATTTCCCCAAAACGGGTCCCCAAAGGGGTTAGCAATTACGCTAGTACAAGTAATCAAGGCAAACCACTCGCTTACATGTTTCATAGTACATGCACCAATTCATTCAAAAACCCAAAACCAGACATATCTTTTTCGGAAACAAACAGTCACAATCAAATTTGCCTAGGACCGGGACGAAGCCGCAAATCCCACCCGAGGCCTCTAAGGACCCTTCCGGGCTGGCCATATCATAAAACAAATCATGCACATGCATCGCCTAGGATAGGGACGAATCCACAAATCCCACCCGAGGCCTCTAAGGACCCTCCCGGGCTGGCAAGCTAAACAAACTCATGAATCCAGAGTGAAGTCATAGATTCCCCCGAGGCCCCACCGGACCCTACCGGGGTGAGCACAATCACACACAATATACATTACCATTTCACGTTAAGCATAAAGGTTTCCAAAAAATACTTGCCTTGAATAATTGACGACGCAACGAACGGAAAGGAAAATCACCGATGAACGCTATGAACCAACGGAACCGAACCTAACGATTCGAAGAACATAATCACAACCAACTCTAGACGAATACGGAAATGGAATACACCCGAAAACCCGTCTATGATTCATGTATATTCGTATATAAATAATAACAAGGGCGGACCACAACCAAACCCTCTTGATTCCGTAAAAACTACAAAATATACCATGAATCCGTAGGAAAACTAATGATACTAACAAGATTAATCATATTCATCATGAATTAACCAACAAAACGGAACGAATCGGATGAAAATCCAAAAACCCCCAAATCGCCCAAAAGTAGGGTTCTAAGAGATTTCCCTTGGATGGAGGATGAAGAACACAAGTAGGTGTTGTTAATCTACTTCAAAAACTCAAGGTAGGGGATGCCTGAAATAATCGGAGGAAGATATCGCTCGAAAATCGCCTGGAGAAGCTCTACGTTGCGGGGAGGAGAAGAAATGAAAATAATATGTTCATCTGGGTCAACTCCCTGGTATATATAGCCAGGGAGTGTTAGCGCGTGCTAATCCTCAAAGTTAGCGCGCGCTAACGGGACAAAACTCCAGTCCAGTAGCCAGACTTCTGGCCGTTAGCGTGCACTACTCAAAATGTAGCGTGCGCTAATAACCTCTCGGTAGTATGCGCTATTGGCCAATAGCGTGCGCTACCTGGACATCAGCCGAGTCTAGAAGCAACTGTCCAGTACTGGACAGTCACACTAGCGCACGCTACCGGGCATCTCAGCGTGCGCTAGCCCCCAATATTAGCGTGCGCTAGACTAAGTAGCGTACGCTAATCTGCCAGTCCAGAGGGCTGGAATCAGCACTGCTACTCCCAGGGCTTGCTCTCTAGCGCGCGCTACGAAGCAGTCGTAGCGTGCGCTACTAAGGGACCCCTAGCGTGCGCTATGCAAAAAAGATAGCGTGCGCTAGGTACGAAATATAAACGGTCCAAAACACCGGAATATAAACGAAACATCAAACGGAACATCTCAAAACGCATCATAATATAGAATGGATCCACGGCAACTCCGAAACGGTGGTTCCGCACAACAATTACGAGAATCAGATCAATAGATGACAGAAGAAATACACTGAAAGGTACACGAGGGTCGCTACAACTGATAAATACACCGAAAAATGAAAATACAGGGAGAAGAAAAAATGCGGATATTACATTCTACCCCTCTAAAAATAAGTTTCATCCCGAAACTTAAGAAACAAACAACTCAGGGTACCTAGCACGCATGCTATCCTCGGTCTCCCAAGTTGCCTCCTCGACACCATGTCTCGACCACTGCACCTTAACCAAAGAGATGGTCTTATGCCTCAGTCGCTTCTCACGATGCTCCAAAATCTTCAAAAGACTTTCCTCAAAAGTAATATCCTCGGCGACATCAATCTCACCATAATCGATGATGTGGCTAGGATCCGGAATATATTTCCTCAGCTGGGAAACATGAAAAATGCTATGAATGTGACTCAGGCCCGTGGGTAACGCCAAACGGTATGCTAACCCACCGACTCGCTCGAGAATCTCGAAGGGTCCAATAAATCTCGGACTCAACTTCCCCTTTTTCCCGAAACGGAAAACTCCTCTCGTCGGCGATACCTTCAGTAAAACGTGGTCTCCCACCTCGAATTCTAAAGGTCGACGACGGACATCGGCATACAACTTCTGTCGACTCTGGGCAGTCAACATCCATTCCCGAATTAATTCTATCTTCCGCCTCGTCTCTAAAACGACATCCGGCTCGGTCCCGACCAAATCGGACGTCTCATTCCAACAAATCGGTGATCGACATCGCCGTCCATAAAGTGCCTCATACGGTTCCATCCGGATTGACGCGTGCCAACTATTGTTGCACGTGAATTCGATCAATGGCAAATGCTCCTCCCAGTCACTGCTCCAATCGAGAGCACAAGCACGCAACATATCCTCGAACGTCTGGATAGTGCATTCCGACTGTCCATCTGACTGGGGATGAAAAGAGGTACCCAAACGCAAACGAGTACCCAATGCCTTATGCACCGCCTGCCAAAAGTGCGATACAAAATGGCCATCACGATCCGAAACAATAGACTTCGGAGTACCATGAAGTCTCACAATCTGCGCGATAAACACACGAGCCAACTTCTCCGGGCCCCAAGTGTCCTTGATGCCCAAAAAATGTGCCGACTTGGTCAGACGATCAACAATCACCCAGACCATATTCATGCCCGACCTCGATCTCGGAAAACTCGTAATGAAATCCATCGATATATCTTCCCATTTCCATTCCGGAACGGGAAGTGACTGCAAAAACCCGGCCGGTCGCTGATGCTTGATTTTTACCTGCTGACAAGTCAAACACCTCACTACAAACTGTGCGATTTCTTCCTTCATATCATTCCACCAGAAATTCCTTCTCAGGTCCTTGTACATCTTACTTGAACCAGGATGAACGGAGTAAGGTGTAGCATGGGACTCACGCAAAATACTCTGTCTCAACTCTGAGTCGTTCGGTACACAAAGCCGACTCTGGAATCTCAAAACACCATCCTCCTAAATCACAAACCCATGAGACTTTCCTTTAAGAACGTTCTCTCAGATTTGAGTAATCATCGGGTCCTCCAACTGCTTCAGCTTAATTTCGTCGATCAAAGACGACGAAATCTCTAAAGCACAAAGTTTCTCGATAGCTCCAGGCAGCAAAACCTCGACATCTAACTCAATCAAATCTCGTCGAAGCTCAGACTGAGATGTAAGGATCTCAAGCATTCACAACGCAACTGGTTTCCGACTCAAGGCGTCGGCCACGACGTTCGCCTTGCCCGGATGATAAAGGATTTCGAGGTCATAATCCTTAATCAACTCTAACCACCTTCTCTGCCTCATATTCAACTCCCGCTGAGTAAATATGTATTTCAGACTTTTATGATCGGTAAAAATCTGACACGCAGAGCCGAAAAGATAGTGACGCCAAATCTTGAGCGCAAAAACAACTGCCGCTAACTCCAAATCGTGAGTAGGGTAGTTAAGCTCATACGGACTCAACTGTCTCGATGCATAAGCAATGGTCTTGCCGTGCTGCATCAATACGCACCCAAGACCCTGACCCGAAGCATCACTGTAAAGAGCAAAACCCTCGTTGCCACACGGCAACGCTAAAACCGGGGCTGAAGTGAAGGGCCTCTTCAGTTCCTCAAAACTCGACTGTCTCTCGTCATTACAGATGAACTTCTCGAACTTCTGGAGCAACTGTGTAAGTGGCCGAGCTAGTTTCGAGAACCCTCGACGAACCTACGGTAGTAGCCGTCTAGACCCAAGAAACTACGGATCTCCTTCACATTCTTGGGCGGTGCCCAATCCAACACTGCCTCAATCTTCTGCGGATCCACTCGAACTCCCTCGGCTGAAATCACGTGACCCAAAAACATCACTTCCTTCAGCCAGAACTCACATTTCGAGAACTTCGCATAGAGTTGCTCAGTCCTCAAAATGTCTAACACTATCCGCAAATGATGGGCATGCTCTTCCTCATTCCTCGAATAAATAAGAATATCATCAATGAAGACGACGACACACTTATCCAAATACTAGATAATGACTTTGTTCATCAACTGCATGAACACCGCCGGCGCATTAGTTAACCCGAAAGGCATAACTACAAACTCATAATGTCCGTATCTCGTCCGAAAAGCTGTTTTCGGCACATCGGACTCCCTCACCCGGAGCTGCTAGTACCCCGATCCCAAATCAATTTTCGAGAATACCGCCGCTCCTTGTAACTGATCGAACAAGTCATCAATCCTCGGCAAAGGATACTTGTTCTTGATGGTCACCTTGTTTAGTTCGCGATAGTCGATGCACAAACGCAGTGAACCATCCTTCTTCCGCACAAACAGGACCGGTGCGTCCCAAGGCGAGGCGCTCGGTCGAACATACCCCGACTCAAGAAGCTCACTCAACTGCTTCTTCAGCTCTGACATCTCTGAAGGTGCCATGCGATACGGCGCTTTCGAAATCGGAGCCGCGCCCGGCTCTAACTCTATAGGAAACTCGACCTCACGGTCCGGTGGCAATCCCGGTAACTCGTCAGGGAATACATCAGGAAATTCACTAACGACTGGAATCGACGAAAGCTCGACTCCACCATCCTCCACCTTCAAGGCGTAGCACCAATAACCAGTACACCACTTTCGCAGGAGTCTCATCGCCTTCAAGGCGTTAATAACGAACTTCTGGTTTCCCCTCTTTCGCCCCGCGAAAGAGTGCTTGGTGCCGTCCTCGGCTAACATAGTGATGATTCTCGTGCGGTAGTTCATGATTGTGCCATGCCGCTCGAGCCAATCATCCCCGAGAATTAAATACTCACCCTCAATATCAACAACAATAAGATTAGAGAGCCAAGCTCTCTCACAAATAAACACGGAGCAGTCTCGAACCTCTCGATCGCCAACGATCCTATCACCGCTAGGAAGTTTAACGATGAAAGACTCGCAGGGCAACAAACAGTCGAGACTCAAACGGCGCACACACCCCAGCGATATGAACGAATGTGTAGCACCAAAATCAAAAAGCACACTGACGGGATGAGAATGGATATGAACGGTACCTGTCGCCACAGTGGCCGCTGGGTCATCGGCCCTCCTCATCTCATAGATACGCGACTGGGCAGAGCCGATACTGGAAGCTCCTCCTCTAGCGGGCTGATCCCGGCCTCTACCTCGACCGGCACTCGGCGGAGGTTGCGGAGCAAACGAGCCCTGGTTCACACTCGGCTCTCTAAGTGCTGAGAAAGAATCACGGGACTCGCGAAACTGTCTGACCTGATCACAGAAGAGGGCCTTGTGGCCCGACTGACCACAAGTATGACAAGTCAACTTCGGACGAGAACACTGCCGGTTCCTATGGCCCTGCTGGCCACAATTAAAGCATGTGGGTTCACGAACGGAGGTTCCGGCGGCACCTCAAAAACTCCCAGAGAAACGAGCCGAACCGCCCGTAGAAACATTCGCAGCCTGAGATTTCTGCTGGCCTCCACCCTTGGGACTAGAAAAATTTCCGACTGACTTTTGCTTCTTGCTCTCACGAGCCACATCACTATCCGTCACCGACATATCGTAAGCAAGAGCCCTACTCTGATAATCCTTCAATGTAGTGCAGACGAGCTCATACATATAGTCCCGAATGGACAGTTTCATCCTCCTGGAAAAATGGAAAATTTTGTCGCTCTCTTCGACAACTTGGGTCTTCACATAGCCCAACTCCTTGTTAAAATCGGCAATGGCTTGAGATACGGGAATATCCCGTGGTTGAGCACCATAGAAAGCATGGACTCGAGCCTGCCTAACTGGCCACGGGTAATATTCAGTCTCCATCAATTCCTAAAATTCGGCCCACGAAGCAACATGATCTTTAGGCCCAACGGCCTCCCACCAATCCATAGCGTCCCCAGTGAGAAAGTACTAGGCAATAGGGACCTTACGGTCCTCGGGACAGTTGGTGGCGATGAAGACTTTAGATATCTCCTTGATCCACCCCTCCCAGCCGATCGGATCTGATGCTCCCGAAAACTGAGGAGGATGCATCTTGATAACATCTTGGAGCCAACGGTCTGCTCCAACCCGATTAGCATGGGCCTGATCCGGGTTCTGAACCACCTGAGCTATCGCCACCATTTGGTTTACCATTTGCTGCATAACGGCTGCAATACCATGGTCGGCGCGCTCCTGAGAAGAAGCATGACTATGACGGTCACTGGTACTGCCGGCTCCCGAAGAATGCTACGTGGCCGCCCCACCGGATGCCCCACGTCCTCGGCCGCGTCCACGGCCACGACCATGACCACGGCCACGGTTTCCTACGGCATCCATACTGGTGTTAAGAGATAACTGAAGTATATCGATGATGAGTAAGAGAGAAAAAAAAGCAACTACGATTCAAGAAGCGGAAATACAATGCAAGAAACAAAAGGGCCGAATAAGAAAACTTATAAGCACTGGAAGTACCGAGATGCCAGCAGCGGTGTGACAATGTGCAAAACAAAACACGACTAGACCCAAATAACCGACAAGCCTAAGTATCCATAAACCTAGAGCCCTGATACCATTTTCTGTAACACCCCTGAGATATTCAGAGTATATTACAGCGTCGTGGACCCCTGCATGGGACCCACCAGGCTACAACAAGAAAACACCACTCGACTAACCATCTCGGTTAGTGAGGACACACATTTAAATAATACAACATATAAAGATACGCCCGGAGCAACCGGCGTAATAAACGTCAACCGACAATATAGCAATTTAAGTTAATACAAACGCAGTTTGAAATGAAAAGCCTAAGTACTCGCGAGTACAACCTATAAGTTTATAAATGTGGGAAACAACCATATCGAATTAGACAAGAGAAATAAGAAGACTCGAATGCACATGTCAATGACCCTGGCAACATCCTCGTACTGTCCCAGCGCCCGCTCGTCCGGTAGAACATGACCTGAAATCCATAATAAGAATTTCCCCAAAATGGGTCCCCAAAGGGGTTAGCAATTACGCTAGTACAAGTAATCAAGACAAACCATTCGCTTACACGTTTCATAGTACATGCACCAATTCATTCAAAAATCCAAAACCAGACATGTCTTTTCCGAAAACAAACAGTCACAATCAAATTTGCCTAGGACCGGGACGAAGCCGCAAATCCCACCCGAGGCCTCTAAGGACCCTCCCGGGCTGGCCATATCATAAAACAAATCACACACATGCATCGCCTAGGATAGGGACGAAGCCACAAATCCCACCCGAGGCCTCTAAGGACCCTCCCAGGCTGGCTAGCTAAACAAACTCATGAATCCAGAGTGAAGTCTTAGATTCCCCCGAGGCCCCGTCGGACCCTCCCGGGGTGAGCACAATCACACACAATATACATTACCATTTCACGTTAAGCATAAAGGTTTCCACAAAATACTTGCCTTGAATAATTGACGACGCAACGAACGGAAAGGAAAATCACAGACGAACGCTATGAACCAACGGAACCGAACCTAACGATTCGAAGAACATAATCATAACCAACTCTAGACGAATACGGAAATGGAATACACCCGAAAACCCACCTACACTTCATGTATATTCGTATATAAACAACAACGAGGGCGGACCACAACCAAACCCTCTCGATTCCGTAAAAACTACAAAATATACCATGAATCCGTAGGAAAACTAATGATACTAACAAGATTAATCATATTCATCATGAATTAACCAAAAAAACGGAACGAATTGGACGAAAATCCAAAAAACCCCAAATCGCCCAAAAGTAGGGTTTTAAGAGATTTACCTTGGATTGAGGATGAAGAACACAAGTAGGTGTTGTTAATCTACTTCAAAAACTCAAGGTAGGGGATGCCTGAAATAATCGGAGGAAGAGATCGCTCGAAAATCGCCTGGAGAAGCTCTACATCGCGGGGAGGAGAAGAAATGAAAATAATACGTTCACCTGGGTCAACTCCCTGGTTTATATAGCCAGGGAGTGTTAGCGCGCGCTAATCCTCAAAGTTAGCGTGCGCTAACGGGACAAAACTCCAGTCTAGTAGCCAGACTTCTGGCCGTTAGCGTGCGCTACTCAAAATGTAGCGTGCGCTAATAACCTCTCGGTAGCGCGTGCTATCGGCCAATAGCGTGCGCTACCTGGACATCAGCCGAGTCTAGAAGCAACTGTCCAGTACTGGACAGTCACACTAGCGCACGCTACCGAGCATCTCAGCGTGCGCTAGCCCCCGACATTAGCGTGCGCTAGACTAAGTAGCGTACGCTAATCCGCCAGTCCAGAGGGCTGGAATCAGCACTGCCACTCCCAGGGCTTGCTCTCTAGCGCGCGCTATGAAGCAGTCGTAGCGTGCGCTACTAAGGGACCCCTAGCGTGCGCTATGCAGAAACGATAGCGTGCGCTAGGTACGAAATATAAACGGTCCAAAACACCGGAATATAAATGAAACATCAAACGGAACATCTCAAAATGCATCATAATATAGAATGGATCCACGGCAACCCCGAAACGGCGGTTCTGCACAATAATTACGAGAATCAAATCAATAGATGACGAAAGAAATACACTGAAAGATACACGAGAGTCGCTACAACTGAGAAATACACCGAAAAATGAAAATATAGGGAGAAGAAAAAATGCGGATATTACAACAATCACACACACAGTCCTGACACCGTAGTCCACTACCATGTGTCACCGTAAGCCCCGTCGAGCTCACCCGGTTGGACGTACTGTGTCCGAAACTCATGGTACACTGCCATGCGTTATCGTAGGCCTCGTCAGACCAGCACGATTGGACCTCAGTACCTCACTAAGTTTTGACCCCGTAGTCCACTGCCACGAATCCTCGTAGGTCCCATCGAACCAACACGAGTGAACTTAGCGGTCACACACATATTCACATTCACATTACACACGACAATGAGCACAGTTAATCAATCACGTTGATCACCACAAAATCGTACATCACACGCACATAACTCAATCTCAACACTCGCAACAACTATCATCAATTAACATAACACACGATCGGTACACAATACATTGTACAACCAAGTGTACAACCATCCCATATGTACGTCGCAACCCTGCACAAATGGCACAACACCGAACACGTATACCAATATAACACTATTATCACAAAGCCTTCAAATTGCGGAATACACAACCAATTCAAACGGAACATATTTACGAAGGCAAGCAAAAATCCTTATAAATCTCATATGTGATTACTAGTCGCAAAATACAAGTCGTATAATAAGATACTTGCCTTAGTAACCATTACCGAATACCCCGAAGAACACGGTTCGACCGGGAAGCTTGTACCACGAAGAAGACAACGAATGGAAGGGTTCCGACTCGAGTTCTTCACAAGTAAATCTGACCCTAATATCATACCATCAATAAATTAACGAACGAACGGGGAAGAATAATCGAAGAACGCTCGGATTCTCTTTGTGACATTTTATCAAACACCTTCAAGGCGTCGATAAGATACTCAATAAAACGACAAATCCATGGCAATCCAACCGTGGAATAACAAGGAATTCGATATAATATAGCTTAACAATCATCAATCCATCACTATTCTGAGTTAAAACGGATTAAACAGACAAATCGAACAAAATCCCCAAAATTAGATTTTAAGAAAACTTACCCTGATTCGGTCGATCGGAGCAAGTTATGGAAGGATTAATCGATGTTATGGACTCAGGAATTTCATGGATTTACAGTGGAACAACATCTCCTCGTGCCCCCCGAATCCCAGTCACGGAAAGGAAGTGAAGAAATGGGAAAAATGGGTGTAAACTCGACTGCTCTGCCATATTTATACTCCTGCCGAACACGGCGCAGCAAACGGCCGGCACCAGCGCCGTGTGTCTCGGCCGTATCCGACACGGCGCATCACTCGGTGCAAATCTTGCGCGGGTTCTCGGACGTGTCTCGGCAGGCTTGCTGGTCCTGGCCGACTCGGCGTAAGACACGGCGCTCAGCAGCGACGTTTTCAAAGCCGTTTCGCACAGGACCGGCCAGCCACCTCGAGACACAAACCGAAAATAACGACCGAACCACAACGACGATCCGAAGGACCCCAAAACTCGAACCTGAATACGAATCGGAGATTCAGTTACGAAGTACTCGCAAAGACGAATTAGAGCACTAATAGAACACACGATTCCGACCACCCGAAGGCTCAAAATTCGACAACGGAAGGTAATTACCCCAAACTTTGGGAAATTACGAAAATGGCCCAGAACATCCGAAAGTCACGATACGTGATCGAATGACCAAACCGAAGTTCAAAACACGTCTAACAAAGTTAAACAGACTTATGGGAAACTCGAAACAATAATTTCGAACGAGATTCACAAGAATCGAACTCGAGTGCGGAAAAGTTGTTAAGAAACACGGAATTCAACAAAACAATACCGAAACAAACTCGGATGGCAAAAAGTGCAGAATTAATCATTCTCAGGATGATGAAACGGTCCCAAGCGAGTGATCGAAACGGACCTCCGACGGAAAAAAGAAAATTACCGAAATCCGAAATTGCGGATATTACAGAAACCACCAACGAATGTAGTACAATCATTGCATGCGTAGACAAATCTGTCATTTATTTGATAAACTTGGTTAATACATTTTCCTTACTATCGAGCTTGACCTCTTTTTTAGTTTTTGTTTATCTACTTGTGTGTGTTACAAGTTTAATTTACTACTTTAATAAACCTAAAACTTGTGCCAGTCTCTCAGGCTGAAACCCCCTATGCGTTAGTTTTAGTGTAATTTAGGCTAATTTAGATAATTAAAATACTGATAGATTAAGTGTTAACGTACACTCTATGTGATCGGCACCATACTTACCAATGACCTTATAAATGATTGGGTACACTGCCCGTTAATGTTAGTTAATAGGTATAGTCGCTAAAATATAAATAGCAAAACTTGATAACAATTATTACCTACACACAACGACACATCAAAAATGAAGCTTTATATGCCTAGCCTCCAAACTCCTTTACCACCCTCTTCTTAGTACTACTTTCTTGCAAGTCTCTTCGTTCAAGAACGAAGGTTCACTAGGACATAGCATCATTTTCATCCTTAACTCCTGTTAAGAGGTACTTGGGAAAGTAGGAGTGTGTTTATCACACAAACTACAAAGAGTGGTATGCTAAATATGGAAAAGGTTTCTATTAGTAGGAATCAAGATAGGGTTAAAGGATCATCAGGGGCTATTAAAAGGCATCTGAGGCCATTGTTGATGGGAGAGAATCAGGGGAAGTATGGTTTCTCTTCAGTCCGCGCTAAAAATTTGCATCGGGGAGTGTCCGTTGAGTCGTGCAGTTTCTGATCCCCAAGAAACTTGGCTGAAGACAGTTACAACAAAGGAGCAATCATCAAAGATTTTTCCATGTCTTCTCATTTGTTGTAAAATCAGTTTATAAGAAGAAGCTATTATGCACACTTACAACTGATTTATGTTTAACTACTGAATGTCTCTGTATTTTCACCGGGGGAGACTGTTAGGTAGAATAACCACTACCAAAATTCACACTTTAGCCGACGACTTTAAGTGGTCGGCTAAATCCCGAAGTCGTCGGCTAATCACGCCAGCCGTCGGTTAAAAAACCGTCGGCCGATATTCGTCGGCCAAGGTTTAGCCGACGACTTTTTTGGTAGTCGTCGGCTAAAGTTCAAAGTTTAGCCGACCACTACAGTAAGGTCGTCGGCTAAAACCTGTTAAAAAAAAAATTTAGCCGACGACCTTATCAAGTCGGTCGGCTAAAACCTGATTATTAAAAAATAAAAAAAAACTTTAGCCGACGACCTTATCAAGTCGGTCGGCTAAAGCCTGATTATTAAAAAAATAAAAAATAAAACTTTAGCCGACGACCTTTACAAGTCAGTCGGCTAAAACTGTTTATTAAAAAAATTAAAAAAAAACTTTAGCCGACGACCTTGACATATGTCGTCGGCTAAAACCTGTTTTAAAAAAAAATACACTTTAGCCGACGACCGTTTTATATGTCGTCGGCTAAAACCTTTTTTTAAAAAAAATAATTTACTTTTGCCGACGACCTTTGGAAAGTCGTCGGCTCAAACCTAATATAAAAAAAAAATTAATTCAGATTTTGGGATCCCAAAACCTGTATTTTTTGCACCTGCAATTTTTATACACCAGCTCCCATTATCAACAACAATCAACGCGCAACACACTCAACTAATACCATCAATAATATGCCCAACATTATATGCAACACAACGCACAACACATTCAAGAACATTAATTTCATCAACATACTAGTAGCGTCAACAAAATCACTTACACAATTGTAACACAATATATAAATATACAAGAGTACTACAACAACACAACTACCATCCACTATCAAAATCATCTAAATGTCGAAATGTAGTAGTAGAAGGATTACCACCATCCCCTAGATCCTCGTCATGAGGCTGTGAAGATGGAGTCTGTCCGAAGAGAGAAGGCGGTGGATAACACGGTATGCCTGACCCGACCGTGTTAGACTACACGGTCGGGTCATTGTTGGGGTTTAGCCGACGACTATTTGAATGTCGTCGGCTAAAGTATAATATATTTTTTTTTAAAAAACTTTAGCCGACGATGTAGATCTTGTCGTCGGCTAAACCCTCCGATTTTTTTTAATAATATTATTAATATTATATTAATGTTATGATTATTATTGTTACTATTATTTATTAATTATATTTAACATATGAAAATATACATCTACTAAATTTATGGCTCATAGTTTGAGTCATCACTATAGTCTGTCTCATTATCTGAGTTGATATCCGGCAACATATGCCTCAAGTCGTCCACATTATCATCATCAGAATTTTCAAGTAATTCGTTTGTATCAACGTCAACATACCCGCGAGCATCACCACGGAGTCGGACGACTCGTCCTTCAGGAACATTATTCATTGTAATTGTCGTTGATGGTGGAATATTTGCTGTATTTGACTCTTGATAAGCATCATCGTCATCAGTACCTGTTGTTTCCCCCAGTGTAGCAGCACTATAAATATTCCTCGTTGTCACAACGTTCACTATCTTCCATGTGCCTTTCTTCACCAAGTCGTCCAAATAATATACCGACTTTGCTGATGTAGCAAATACAAAAGGATCACTTTCATACCATGAAGTGGAAGTGTCAACAGATAACAGTCCGTAGTCGTCTTGCATATCGGTTCCAAGACTGGTGTCGTACCATCGACACTTAAACAAGTAAATTGTCATGCCTTCCCCATAAATTAGTTCTACCACTTCCAAAAGAACACCGTAATATCCACCATCTATCATAACCCCAGAATTTTGACATCTTCTTTTTTGGTCTCTCTCAAGGCATACGAATGTGACACCGTTGACTTTGGCCATCGAATAAATTCTTGACATAACAGGCTTCACAGAAAGAAGCATAAGTTCACGCGACCAGTTAGGGTGTCCGTCATCTTGTATGTGTGCCATCTGTCGTAAATAAACTTTTTATGTAAAAAAAATATCTTAAGTCCAAAATCAATAGCAACTGAATGTATACGTCCCCATTCTCCAAAATAGTCGGCAAAAGTGTCATTGTGGAATCTAGTGTCACCTCGCACCATATCGCATGACAAGTGGATGTCTTTCCAGTACTGAACTTCTGGACAATTGAGTAATATCCACCAATGTGCAATTCGTGACTCGTACGGGTCTAATTGTCTTCCTGGCAACCTCCCATAGACGTCAACCTCAGTGGATATGATAGAAATATTAAATTGTATTTTATCTGCTGGAATAGAGCGGGAAGGGGGCTCGAAGGTGCCCAAATACAACTTGATATGCGTAATACACTCCGGCGCAAGGTAAGATTCTGCAATGCATCCTTTCGGTGCAGACTTATTGGCCACAGAGTCTTTGTAATCACCGAGTTGCCTGTAATATTGTCATTGTGTTAGAAATCATACTTAATTTGACAATATATATATATCATACAAAATTATGTTACCTTTCAACCGGGTACATCCACGTGTAGTGCACTGGACCAGTGACCAATAACTGCCGGGGAAGGTGGATCATGAGGTGAGGCATGAGGTCAAAAAAGTTTGGAGGAAATATTCGCTCAAACTTGAACAAGATATAGATGATCTCATCTTGAATTTTACGCAAATCAGATCTCTTCACTTCTCTCGTACATAATTTCTGGAAAAATCTTGACAATGCAACACACGGCTCGACCACCTGTTTTGGTAAGTACAGTCGAATAAATACCGGAAACAGGCATTGGAGTAGGATATGACAATCATGACTCTTCAAACCAGTTAACTTGTTCTCCCTAAAATTAACACATCTTCCTATATTTCCAAAGATACCCTAGGATACCTAGCGATCTTTATCCAAAGAAAATATCTCAACTCTCGCTTCTACAGTGATGGTGTAAGCTGCCTTATGCATTTTTTGTTTTCCCTTGACAGTTTTCAACCACAAATGTTTTCTTATGCTCATTTCTTCCAAACCTTTGCGTGCTTTTGGCCCATCTTTGGTCTTTCCATCCCAACCTAAGGTTGTCCCAACCACACTTTCGCAAACATTCTTTTCAATGTGCATGACATCCAAGAAGTTCCTTATCAGTAACTTGGACCAGGAAGGCAATTCCCAGAATATACTTTTGTGCGACCAATACTTATACCTGTCGGGCCTTTCAGGGGTTGCTGCAATCACATCAGGATGGTTGCTAACCTGACCAAAATCGTACTCATTAAGAATCGATAGTATTTCATCACCTGTCCACTGTCGTGGTGGCTCACCCATTTCTACAGTGCCATCAAATGCTGCAGCATCCATACGCCACTCATGTTCCCTCTCAAGCCATATCCGATGACGCATTCGGATAACTTTCCTACAGTGGTACCTATCACAATCTGCATTCAAACACACTGGACAACCTCTATATCCGCTAATAACAGATCCAGACAGCATTCCATATGCAGGAAAATCACTAATAGTGCCGATACACATGGCGTGCAAGTAGAACGTCTCGGATGAATAACTGTCATACGTGGGATGACCTTGCTCCCACAACAATTTCAGCTCCTCTATCAAAGGTCTCATATACACATCGATACACTTTCCTGGATATCCCGGCCCCGG
This sequence comes from Orobanche coerulescens, assembly GCA_033398695.1. Lineage (NCBI taxonomy): Eukaryota > Viridiplantae > Streptophyta > Magnoliopsida > Lamiales > Orobanchaceae > Orobanche > Orobanche coerulescens. The sequence goes on from CM065810.1 coordinate 9,521,176, forward strand.
GACTAACAAGGTCAACATATTATACTCCTTCCGCATACACATCCACGGAGGAAGATGAAAGACTCATGTTACCAAAAGGGTTGAAACCATCATATGCAATCCCGAGCCTCACATTTCGGATATCTGTAGAAAAATTCGGATACTCCCTATCTATATGCTTCCACGCCTCTCCATCCGAAGGGTGTATCATAGTATCCCTGTCATTAGTGTGCGGCTCGGCATGCCATCTCATTGCTTTTGCCGTGTGAGGAGACATAAAAAGCCGTTCCAACCTGTCATTCAGTGGAAAATACCAAAGTACCTTCACCGGTTTCTCTTTTTCCAGAAGGAGTGATCCTATATCTCTCTGTATCACATACAGGACATCTCGTGAGGTCTTCATTAGGATGCCCCCAGAATAGAACACAATCATACATGCAGACGTGGATCTTAATGTAGGAAAGACCAAGATCTTTCAAAATTTGTCTCATTTTTGTATATGTATTAGGAAGATGATGACCCTGTGGAAGCATATTACTCGTAAGCTCCAAGTAATCATCTACAGACTTGATAGATGATCTGTTTTCCACCTTTAATCTCATCGTTTCCATGACACAATCAAGAACAGTCATCTTACACCCTGGTTATAGATGTAACACCCCCAAGTTATTCAGGGTATATTACAGCGCCGTGAACCCCACCGAGAGACCCACAAGGCTAATCATACGCGAAACTATAAAACTCGACCGAGAAGGTCCAAATACAATGAAATGAAAGACGATACAAAGGGTATTCAAACCATGTCCAATGTATCCAAATACATCACAGTACAAAATCAAAACCTCGGCACACAGGCCGGAACATCAAGGAAGATGGAAAACAATACTCGAGTATTCAATTACCATTCCAGTACAACAACACTGAATGGAGAACACAAAACATAACCAGAGGAAAGACACAATATCACACTTGCCCATAATCTTCATGCCGACCCGATACCTGCCTGTCCGCTCTCCTGGAACCTGAAATACATAAAAAGTATTTCCCCCATAAAGGGGTTAGCCGTTGAAAGTTTAGTGCAAGTATATCAAGTATGAAATACAATATTCCTCAACAATAAAGTAAATGTAACCGTCAATTATCAATTCAATACTAGTATTCTGGAATAACTAAATCTCATAGCATCACATCAATACATATATGAATACCGTGGAACCGCACCAGAGGCTACGGAACCCTCAGAGGACTCATCGGTCCATCCCAGAGTGGTTCGTTCATATCATCCGTGGAATCGCACCAGAGGCTACGAAACCCTCAGGGGACCCGTCGGCCCGCCCCAGAGTGAATATAAATAATCATGCCATTGATATATCTTACTTTCAAAGTCGAGAACGCACAATCATAATTATATACTTGCCTTTGAGACTTCGAGAAATCGAACGGAAAAAGGGTATGAGTTCGGTAGGTCCAAGAACGCGCTTCCGGCACCTAAACGATTCGCAAGGAATATGATAATCAATTATCCATATTCAAATTACACGAAGAAACTCCCGAAACCCATCTACGATTCATGAAAATACACGGATAAACAGCTAGAGGTTGGAAAATCGTCCAAACCCTCACAACTCCGAAAACGGCACAATCCAATTCGTAAAATCGTAGAAAAAACATGCATACGGGATAGATACATCATAATATCAAGGTCCTCAAGCTTCAAAATGGATAAATCGGACGAATCTACGAAAAACCCCAAAATTCCCAAAAATAGGGTTCTAAGGATTTTACCTTGATTTGGAGAATAGAAATGTATTAGATGTTGCATAATCCTTGTTATCCAACCCAAGATGACGATATCTGAAGAAGGACTGCCTCAAATCGCCCCAAATCGCCTCTCCCGAGATCTCCCGATCGGAAAAAGTGGAAATGATGTGAAATGACAAGTGCAGGGGTTGACTGTCCCCTTATATACTGTCCCAGTCTAGCGCACGCTACGTCCCAATATTAGCGTGCGCTAACGGGTCACCTGGTAGTCCAGTGGCTACTGTCATAAGACGTTAGCATGCGCTACGAAACATCCCTAGCGTGCGCTAACTAGTGTCCTGCCAAAATCTCAGTTCACTGTCTCAGTCCGCTAGCATGCGTTAACACTGAGCACTAGCGTGCGCTACACAATACATATAGCGTACGCTAGCCGCTGCCTAGCGTGCGATACCTGCTAGTCCAGAAAGTCTGAAAATTCACTGCCTCTGCCGACTCAGTCCGTTAGCGTGCACTAAGGTTCAAAAATAGCATGCGCTACTCACGCAGAATTAGCGTGTGTTAGCATCGGCCTAGCGTGCGCTACCTCCCTGACCCAGAACACTTCTGAAAGGTCTAACTAGCATGATCATGATCTAAACAAGGCATGAAACTCTAGATCAAGGCCGACTACATCACAAAGAGTTTACGGAGCGACAAAACAGGAAGAACGGTAAGGACAAACAGTCAATAAAAAGTACGGGTATCACATTCTCCCCCTCTAAAAAGAAGTTTCGTCCCGAAACTTAAGAAATAAAAAGTTCGGGGTACTCCGATCGCAAATTCTCTTCCGTGACCCAAGTCACCTCCTCGACTCCGTGTCTCGACCATTCCACTAAAACCAATGGGATGGTTTTGTGTCGAAGTTGCTTCCCACGACGTTCAAGAATATTCACTGTTTTCTCTGGATAGGTAACATCCTTGGTTACTTAAATCTCACTATAGTAAAAAACATGACTAATGATATGAACAAGACCCAACACAGGGGACAACGACAAGCGATAAGCTAAGTCTCCAACCCTGGAGTAGGACATGGTCTCCAAAATCGAATTCCAAAGGTCGACGATGAGTATCGGCATACGATTGATACGTTAAAGGGCATCTCAAAATACGAAAAGAAGTCAACTAAAATCGTCTGTACTGTATTCAACAATACCAAGAATTCTCAAAACATTATTCTAACTCGTAAGTGTATCATGAGTTGTCTGTGCTGAATCCTGTCCGTAGGATTGTACCGATAAAGCTCAATATGGACAAAAACTAATAACACACAAAACAATGACAACAAGTCCCGAAACACTGACATACAATCCGAATGCTCACACTATCAAAGACAATGATCAACCCCATAAACCAACCGAGAATATCGTCGACATGATAAACTCCAATGCTATCGGCGAAAGATCCACAATAATCGAGAATACCATCAACATGATAACCTCCAACATGATCAATAAGGGAACAATGACCAAGAGTACCATCAACAAGGTAGCTCTAAACGATCAACAATAATGGATCTCAAGGAAATAACCCCGACTGTCGAACAAACCCTTCGGGCGTATGAACAACCAGTCACAAACAGTCAAACATATCCTGTTGCTACCCAAAATATTATCCGGAGATAGATATTGCTGGAATGGATGGATAGCAAACAAATGCAAGAGCACTTCCGTGAGAAAGATAAATAACACAAGATTTGCCGGGGTTGTTAGTCCCGGGCTTGAATGCTCTACTAATATTCGGGGATACAAGTACTAATGTAAGAATACAATTACAATGAGTGTAAAGATTCTTGTTATCTTAGCTAGTGAGCGTGTAGATTGTCGGAAGAACCAGATTTGATGCTCTGTGAGTTCTTGTAACAAAGGAGATGAACAGTCGCGGCGGTGAGAGATCGACAGTCTCTCACGGCGAGTATTTAGCTAGATGCTTGGGCTCCTCGGCTTATGAATCTCTTGGAATCTGTCTAGTGGAGACTTGCTGCCTCTGCCGATCGTCTTCTGGACGAGAGATTCGGAGAGAGAAGTCCTGAGATGGATTCCGGCGAGAAAGCAGGGAGCTTGATGGTATGTATGTTCTACTGTATTTCTGTTGTTGGTGAAATGAATTCTGAACCTTTTTCCAGTAGGAGGAGGTTCTCTATTTATAGGACTTGGATATGCCGGGCGATCGCCTTTTCTGTATTATAATAATCGGGCGATCGTCTTTTAGCACATGGGCTCGTCTCCTTAAAGTCTGCAGGAGTTGCTGGCAGTCAACCGCGCGGTCCAATGAGGAGCCTGCACGCGTCCTGAGTTGCTGTCACGGGCGGTCCAACTGACAACTTTCGGCGTGCCTGCCGGTAGGTGAGGTAGGTGACAGGCTGTGGTCAAAGGTCTTGTCTGTTAGCGCCTTTTGTGGATCTGCACGTGGGTGCTGTTCTGAGACCCAGTCCTCGATGACTTTGACGGGCGATCATCTCTGCTCGGGCCGTAGGTCGACCGTCCTTAGCCGGACACTAGATTCGATCGCCAGATGCCAAAGGGCGATCGCCTTGGGAGTCGATCGCTAGGTACCTGATGATGGTCTGATATCTTCGATTGGGCGAGCTAGCCATAGTTTGACTGGAGTTGACTTGGTCGCTCGGCCTTATAGTCGATCGCCTGTCGAGATGGATAAATCTTGACACAACAATTGCCCCCCAGCCCGCTCCTATGTTGGAAACGTGGGGTGAGGGGGTTCTCTTGGCGATCGCTGAATTTTTGACGAGCGACTCTGTGTTTAACTGAACTGGCGATCGTCTTTGAGCTGATATATCCTGAGTTCGGACGACCTGGTTGGCCGCTAAACTGCGCGGGAAAAAGCAATGGGCGTGGAAAAGTCTCCGCGCACGTGTCGGGCTCCTATTGGAGGATACCAACGGTCATTAATGACTCCTCGGCTGACGCGTCCTTGAAAAGACGCGTACGCGGGTCTCGAGGGAGTCAATTAATGCGTCGTTTGAGATCCGACCCCTGAGATTTTCCCTTATTGCAAACGGGTCCCTGCTTTCTCCTATAAAAGGGCGCAATGCTGCAGCCTTCGTCCTCACGCGCACTTACTAGAGAAAGAAGGACTTGCTGAAGATTTTTCTGAAGATCTTAGTGCCGATCGTCGTTCGATTTCACCTTCGGGTAAGAAAAAATCCTTTTCTGCTTTCTTTCTCTGAGAATGGTCGGAACCTCATCATCACGTGGAGTGGGTACTAGTTCTGCCGCCGGGACATCGACTGTCCAGGGAGAACCTTCTTCCGACTTCCACCTGGAGACGGCCGCTGAAGCTATTCGGGCCGGAATCGACCCTGTTGAAGTCGAGGCTTTATTTAATGAAGCCGATGTCGCTAAGGAGGCGGCTGCTGAAGAAAGACGATCGCAGATAGAGAGAGATCTGGCGATTAGGGCTTACTGGGAGCAGCATAGCGCTTTCGGTCGGGCCTATAAGGCCTTTGCTGAGATAATGGAGAAGTTGGCCGGTCCGACTCCGAGATTCGATTTCCGGGGATACTCGGTCGCCTACCCTTATCAGCTTCCCAAACGATCGCAGTACCGGGTTGCGCAGCGATCCTTGTGGTCGCTTGGCCAAATACGGAGTTCGACGACCAGGAAAGATCTGGCCGTCTGGAGGACAAGGTTCCATGTTCCTTCAGATGTAGACATGTTCGCGCCGGCGGAGAATGAGCGAGCCGATCAGCCTCCGATGGGTATGGTCGCCGTGAATGAGGCGATTATGGAGACTGGGCTGCGCTTCCCTCTATCTTTTGTTGTCTCCCATCTGCTGGCCGCTTGGAATGTGGCGCCACTTCAGCTGACGCCGAACGCTTGGCTCCAAATTATCTGCACTCTCACCCTTTTCGGCGGTCACCGCCTGTACCGCCTCCCATCGCCGTTGGAGATGAACCATTTGTTCAAGCTGACGGCTCAGAAAGGGTCGGTCGGTGGTTACCATATTCAGGGCCGATCTGGATGCGATCGCTCGTCAGCGATCGGGGAGATCGATGCAGGCTGTTCTCGCCCTTTCTCTCCAGACGGCGACCATGGATGTCCAGGCTGCTCAGGAGTTCGAGGGGCGACCTTCCACTATTCTCCTGCAGGCGGATCTCGAGGCGGCTCGGAAAGAGAACGCCGAGTTTGCTGATAAGATCGTGGCGATGGAGAAGGACTCTCTGGAGGCGGCCAAGCGGGCGAGCCACGAGCTTGAGCTGGCGAAGAAGGAAACCGAGTTGTCTCGTCTGGCGGTTGACCGATTTCGGGACCAGATGCTGAATGCCGTCCGGGCGCAGAAGGTTGCTGAGGATGAGGCCGATCGCCAGAAGGTGACGATCGCTCGGTTGACCCAGTGGCGGAGTCGAAAGAGAAGGTTGCTGCGAGGGAGGCCGAGCTCCAGGGGTCGCAACAGGCGATGGCCGAGCTGAAAGGAGAGGTAGAGGCGACCAGGGCTGATCCCTTTCAAAACTTGGAGTTTGTCAGTGAGTTCGCCTATTATTTGGCGTTCGCTGACTCGATCCGAGCAGCTAAGAAGGGTGGTTTGGAGGTCGGGCCTCTTGCTGAGAACTTCAAGGAGTATGCGTTGGAGCATCCTCTCCATTCAGCTTTCTCCTTGCCGATCTTGGATCTTGCGGACATCGGCGTGGATTTGAGCTGGTATCCATCTCCGGCCAATCTTGCTCATCCCGACGCTCCGGAAGATGAGGGGACCGCACCGGATGCTGATGGGGAAGGCCAGGCAGGGGCCTGAGGCACTTCATTTTTGATGTTTTAGCTTATTTCCTTGTAGTTTTGTAGCTTTCTTTTGTAGCATTTAGGCCTTCGGGCGACCATGTACTCTGATCTTTTCAAGTAATGAAATGAACGTTTGAATTTCTGACTTATCACTTGAATGATGGATATTTTTGAGTCTTTGTTTGACTTTGTACAAATGTGTGAGGAGAGATCGTTGCGAGGGTAGTTCCAAATGAATTGATAAACTCATAAAGATAACTTTTACAACAAATTCGATCGCTGCACAACATCTGAAAAAATGACGATCTCCGTATGTGGTTGAATAGCGACGATCGTCGTATAGGTAGTCCGCACTCTTCCCCCTTGTTTTTATTCACTTAGTGGAAGTAGGGGATGAAAATAATTCGTTGAGTGAGCGGTCTTCAACTTTGTCGAATCCTTGAGGACGGTCGTCCGTCTTGAGGAACCGTGCACGATCGCGGAGTTCGATGGACCGACTCCTTGATCATGTCTTGATGCGCGAAGACATTGAGTGTCTCATGACTCACTTTATTATGAGGGTCCTCTGTTAGGCTGCGCCTCGCCTCGTATTTAAACGAAGGGCGTGCGGTCTCGGTCTAGAGGAGTCCTTGCGCGGGGCAGCGTCGGATGATTCAACTCCACGTCCGCGGCTTGTTTAGCTCTGCTTCCACCTCGGCCCACCATGAAGATGGCGAACCTCGACGGTGTACGTTGAGATGGGGTTTGTGGCACGTCGCATTGCCCGGGTTCACCACGTTAGATGATGAACCTTTGAGGGCGAGCGATCGTGTCCACTGATTAATTTTGGAGGGCCCTCAGACTACGCCGGCCTCGTATTTAAACGAAGGGCGGGCGATCTTGGCCCAAAGGGACCTTGCATGGCCTAAGCAGTCGGTTTCATCGACCACCAGGACCATGGCTGCACTCTTCCACCTTGCATCGTCATGTAGATGCCGACCTTCGACGGTGTACGTTGTGCGGGGGAGGCGATCTCGTGCCTTAGTCCATCATGTTAGATGGTGAATTGTAGATGGCGAGCGAGTCCTCCAGTTTCTTAAATAAGGAGGGAGATCGGGGAGACTTCCGAGGTCTCCTTCTCTTGATTGAAGCATGTAGAGACGGTCGCCGAGGTTGATCCAGGGGTCGACTCATATGAGCTTTCCAGCCTGTTTTGTGTTCGACTCGGACGATCGTGTATAGAGATTGGTAGGGGCTTCGGCTAACCTAATAAGCTGTCCAACTTGCCCTCCTCGAACAATCTCCAGAGCTGTTTGAGGAGGTCGCGGCATTGGTTGGTGCTGTGGCCGGGACTCTTATGGTAGGCACAATATTGATTGTTGTCCAGGTGACCGTGGTCCCTTATCGCCTTTGGCTTTTTGAGCTCTTCGTGCCCCTTGATGGCATAGAAAATATGTGCCGGAGTTCGGTTGAACGTATGGAGGAGATGGGCTTCCATGTCCTCGAAAGCCTTGAGATCTCCGGGTGGCTTGGCGATCGCCTTCTTTGCTTTGGCGATCGTCGTCTTCTGGACAGGAGGTGGCGATTCCTCGCCTAGGTGGAGGGTAAGTAGCCTTTGTCTGGCCAGAAAATTGGCAGCCTTAGCGCGGAAGATCGCGTAGGTTGGGGGAATATCCTTGGAGAGATGTCTAAACATGGGAGATCGACCGTGGAATCCCCCCATGACCGAAAAGAGAGCGACCTCGTCACTGACGGGTTCGCCGGTGAGGATGATTTTGTCTACTCGGTCAATGTAATCTGCGTCGGTTTCGTCTTTCCCCTGCCTGATTTTCATCATGCGGTGGGGGCCTTCTGGTCTGGCGACCTTGCTGGCGAAGTATGACGTGAAGTCATTCGCCAGATTCTTAAAGGAGGTGATTGATCGTGGTGGTAGTGAGACGTACCACCTATGGGCCAGCTCGCCCAATGTTAACGGGAAGATCCGGCACTTGGTTGCATCAGATGCCCCACACCCAGTCATGTAGATTCGGAATTTACTCAGGTGGGTTTCAGGGTCCGATCTCCCCTCATACAGAGGTGTTTTGGGAGGGGAGATCGTTGGTTGTATGGGGGAAAGCTCCATGTGGACCGCGAGTGGCTCGGTCGGCCCGGTGATCTTTTTGCTGGCGCTTGCCCCAGTGTCCAAGAGTGCTTTCATCTCGTCGAGCTGGCGTTGTATAGCGGCCATCGCCGTGGCCTGGCTGCTCGCGGCTCGGCGCTCGGAGCAGGTGCCGAGGCGATTGAGTACTGATCCCCTAGCGATCGGGACGGGAGTCAGTTGGCTGACCTGCGTTCGGCTATGAGGTGGGTAGGCCGAACTCCTGGTGACGGATTCGGATTCCGTCTTTTCAAGGTTGGAAACAGAATGCCCAGGTCGCCAGGATGGGTCGCGCCCCAAGCGATTGAATACGGATCCGTCCGGTCGTGCGAGAGCCTTTTCTCGCGAATTGGGGCTTTCTGACGATCGCTCGCTCAGTAGCTCGTTGAATTTCTGTTTTCCCATGCGGCGGACGATCGAGGGAGTTATCGCGGGCGACGCGCATGCTCTCCGTCGCTCCTCTAGGATGGCCATAGCCTCCTCGATCTGTTCCTCGGTTTGGAACTGATCGAGTGAGAGGTTAGGGCCATCTCTCGGATGCGGGATCGAGAGTCTCGCGTTGTTGCGGCTTCCCCCTGTCGTTGGCTGGGGTTCGGACTGAACCGGGATATGGTGTCCGGCGGTTCGGAGAGCGGATTTCTTCGATGTACCGGCGGATGTCATGATTCTGAAGGTTTTCTTTGAAGCGCAGTGAGTGTCACTTCAAGTATATGCCCCGAGAACAGTGAGTGTTCTTCGGGATAGTAGGAATAAAAGTTTGAGGGTTAGATCCCCTTCTTCTAGCGCCAATTGTTGCTACCCAAAATATTATCCGGAGATAGATATTGTTGGAATGGATGGATAGCAAACAAATGCAAGAGCACTTCCGTGAGAAAGATAAATAACACAAGATTTGCCGGGGTTGTTAGTCCCGGGCTTGAATGCTCTCGCGAGATATTATTAATACTAATATTCGGGGATACAAGTACTAATGTAAGAATACAATTACAATGAGTGTAAAGATTCTTGTTATCTTAGCTAGTGAGCGTGTAGATTGCCGGAAGAACCAGATTTGATGCTCTGTGAGTTCTTGTAACAAAGGAGATGAACAGTCGCAGCGGTGAGAGATCGACAGTCTCTCACGGCGAGTATTTAGCTGGATGCTTGGGCTCCTGGGCTTATGAATCTCTTGGAATTTGTCTAGTGGAGACTTGCTGCCTCTGCCGATCGTCTTCTGGACGAGAGATTCGGAGAGAGAAGTCCTGAGATGGATTCCGGCGAGAAAGCAGGGAGCTTGATGGTATGTATGTTCTACTGTATTTCTGTTGTTGGTGAAATGAATTTCGAAGCTTTTTCCAGTAGGAGGAGGTTCTCTATTTATAGGACTTGGATATGCCGGGCGATCGCCTTTTCTGTATTATAATAATCGGGCGATCGTCTTTTAGCACATGGGCTCGTCTCCTTAAAGTCTGCAGAGTTCTTTGGCGATCAACGCGGTCCAATGAGGAGCTCGCACGCGTCTGAGATTCTTTGCCACGGCGGTCCCACGACAACTTTCGGCGCGCTGCCGGTAGGTGAGGTAGGTGACAGTGTGGTCAAAGGTCTTGTGCATCGGCAAAGATCTTGTCTGCCGGCGCCTTTTGTGGATCTCGCACGTGGGTCTTTGTTACGAGACCAGTCCTCGATGACTTTGACGGTCGATCATCTCTGCTCGGGGCGTAGGTCGACCGTCCTTAGCCGGACACTAGAGTCGATCGCCAGATGCCAAAGGGCGATCGCCTTGGGAGTCGATCGCTAGGTACCTGATGGTGGTCTGATATCTTCGATTGGGCGAGCTAGCCATAGTTTGACTGGAGTTGACTTGGTCGCTCGGCCTTATAGTCGATCGCCTGTCGGGATGGATAAATCTTGACACAACATATCCAATACAACATGGACTATGAACGACCACAACAATAAGGCTTAAGAGGTACATCACAGTATGCCCGATCCGGAAATGTGTCCGTGCACCTGTCCACTCTGTATACGGAATCCAGAATATACGTGGGACAATGTACCTAATTAGCCTCATGGACTACGTCCCGTGTGCACGGTCCAATGCGGAAACATCCATGCATGACCATCGTGTCTGGCTAAAAATCCTACACATAACCAATCGGCACGCAGATATGATTCCAGATATATCATAATGCAACATGACAAAGAAATTCAAAGGATAACACCTCCAATACGGATCATACGACTCACCAAAGTGAACGATGATATATGAATAATGAAAGATCGACACGACCAACAATATCCAACATAACCATCCTGGGATCACAATCCCTGAGGACCAATTAACACGAACAACAATCTGGAAATCCTCAACCCTCAACGATCATAAAACTACCGAGTTCACAAGAATAATAGTGTGCTGCCTTGAGTCGGCCAACACGACAATAATAACTCAAGGATGGGCACCGTCCTCGGCGATCCCAATTCAATACCTTGATTGTCTTAGAACGACCAATCGATAACGACTCAACGGATGGGAACTATCTTCGACAGTCCCAATTCAATACTTCGATTACCTTAGAATGGTCAATCGATAACAACGATTCAACGGATGTCTCGGCACCTTTAATCGGTTACCGATAACAAAGATGATAATTCAAACACATTAATGCCTTCAATCGGCCAATACAATGTCAATAGAAAAACACCTATATCAATAACAACAATCACCACAATATCTCAATGGAACATCAGTCACAATAACGATTGATACGTCGATACCGCGAACCGGCTATCGATAGTAGCTTTACCAACAAGTATCGCAATGCCTTGAACCGGCCATTTACGAACAACAATAACATTTGGCATAATTTGCCGAAGGGTATCGTATCAAACAATCCCTTGATATCAACAAAATCATAAAGAGACCAAGTCTCGAAATGATACACACATTCATACACATATATGATAACATTAATCTCATTGACTAGTACAAGTATAAAACTTGCCTCGATATCAATACAACGAAGTGTTACCAATTCAGTTGATTTCGTCTACGAGTTCCTCAGTCCCGACCAAGGTAATCTACGAACTCTTCAACCTCAACCGCAACACAACAGTCATAATCTATGGTCAAACATCATATCTTATTGTAAAACGAAGGATTAATAATCAACAGGTTCGATGACGACCAATATCAATACAACCAGGCCACAAACTCATTGGTTCCACAATATCTCGATTAAATACAGTCTGAACTATCCAACTCAGACCCTCACGAATCCATGTCCACAATACGAGCCGAAATCCGATGATCATATCAGCAACCAATTCGGACCAATAATAAGGGTCTAAATGTTCCAAACTCAATTCTTAAATACGAATTGACAAGGTTCCCTTCTCGTAAATCCATCGTTAAAATTTATCTATGACCGTCATCAATTCGAACCATCCGACTGGTTCAAAACAATAGATAATCATATTTAAAAGGTTATCAAACAATCCAATCATTCGACTTGAACATTTGCTCCATACGTATGGGCTTCCAAATTCATAGATGAATAATAGTCTCATCAAACTCATAATCACATTCGTATTCCTATACGAATATTATTTCAAACATATAATTTAGCTCTAGATATGAATATTCTATATTCATATTCAAAACATCAACACTTCTTATAAATTTTCATCACCTCGTATAATTCAAGAGTTCATCAAGAACATGAAATATCCGAAATCACATTCAGAACAACATATTCGAGGTATATATCTTCATGTTACCATTTTCCTCACCATGCCATTCATATAACCTCAAGAATCGCAGCAAAACCATTATCATCATATGAAGAAGGTATTAATAATCATATCAATATCCTAAATCTCTTATTACAATTCCAATAAATATCATATAACATTAACACATGATGATCCCAACATGCTCCCTCCCAAGTAGTAATCCTTTAAAAACGAACAACTATCAAAGGGATACGAGGATTACCTTGTATGGACGATCCACGGAGAAGAACAATTGAACTCCATTCCAAGAATTATCAAAAACTTCAAGAACAATACTTAAATCCGAGCTCTCTATCTTAATCTTGTTTAAATGGATCATCTCTCAATGTTTAGGAACTTCAAGTGCCTCCCAAGGCTCTCTCTATCGACTGAAGGAAGGAGAATGGACAAAATACCTCTCAGCACTCGTCTATCCTCTTTATAAAACACATCACTAGCGCGCGCTAGACCTTATATTTAGCGTGCGCTACAGAACTAACGTGCGTTATCCTTCCTTGATAGCGTGCACTATCGGGCAGTCCAGAAGCTACTGCATTGCTTCGAAATTCATCTAACGTACGTAATGCCCATGCATTAGCGTACGCAAACAGGCTTTGACTTGCTACAGTGAAATGCTCAGTAGCGTGCGCTATTCCTCGACCTTAGCACGCGCTAATCGTCGTTGCCCCGACAACCTGTACCTTCCCAGAATATGCCCGGGTCCTACACGCCGAAAGCAACCAATAAAGCCAAGATTCCCTATTGACGATCTGAAATTAGTGTGCACTAACAACATGCATTAGCATGCGCTAATCGCCGATAATAAACAGTCTGGGCCTACCTGTCGGCCACCTTCAGGGCCTTATACAGAATACCTTACGTACGTTAGGGGTCCTCCTTAGCGTACGTAACTCAAACCTCTTAGCGTACGCTAAGTATGCACCGTAGCGTATACCTTGTAGCGTGAGCTAACGTGGCTGCACTTAGCCATTTTCCGCTATTCTTGTCCGTCGTCTTGATATACTAGATGTATATACATGACATACTGAATACATATATATACAACATGATAATATTCTCATATGATATACCCAATATCAACAATACGATAACATGATACACGATATCTTCAAATATAATTGTCGACCAACTACGACAATTATACTAATACAGCTGTCTCAGTCTTCCAATTATTTTATCCATACTGTATAGACACCAATCTATCCAGTATATCTCAGATAAAATAATGCGAAAAATTTATACTGAAATCCGGATATTACGTACTAAAAGTCGGGATATCACACTGTACCCCCTTGAAATAAGTTTCGTCCTCGAAACTTGCAATCCCATCACAGCAAACAAATCAACCAAAATATCCGAACTCATCACAAGAGCAATCGTCGGTCTCCACAAGCGAATAACCAAGACAGTATACTTACAGGTGCGTGAAGTCGATGATCTCCCGTGATACTAGCATGCGACTCCCAAACAAAGTCTCAACACAATACTGATACACACTAATATCGCAATTAGCAATTTGAAAATATCTTTCCGCATCCGCGACCACGGTCTCGTCTCTGTCCCCTGTCAGCAGACATTCTAAAGGATACACAAAGTACGTAAGTACAATCCAAATCGCACATCCTCGAAGTGACCGATTCTCAAGAATATCAAACTAAAAGCAAAGCGGTTAAGAAAATATAAGAAGAGTAATAGGACTTACAAGTACCGGCCGCACTGTGATGATGGAAAAGTAGTGATACTGTAGATAAACAATGACTCAATCGATCCAAAAGACCGACAGCCTAGGTATCCATAAACCTAAGCTCCGATACCATATTCTGTAACACCCCCAAGTTATTCAGGGTATATTACAGCGCCGTGAACCCCACCGAGAGACCCACAAGACTATCATACGCGGAACTATAAAACTTGACCGAGAAGGTCCAAATACATTGAAATGAAAGACGATACAAAAGGTATTCAAACCATGTCCAATGTATCCAAATACATCACAGTACAAAATCAAAACCTCAGCACACAGGCCGGAACATCAAGGAAGATAGAAAACAATACTCGAGTATTCAATTAACATTCCAGTACAACAACACTGAATGAAAAACTCAGAACATAATCGGAGGAAAGACATAGTATCACACTTGCCCACCATCTTCATGCCGACCCAATACCTGCTTGTCCGCTCCCCTGGAACCTGAAATACATAAAAAGTATTTCCCCCATAAAGGGGTTAGCCGTCGAATAGCTAGTGCAAGTATATCAAGTATGAAATACAATACTCCTCGACAATAAAGTAAATGTAACCGTCAATTCATCAATTCAAGACTAGTATTCCGGAATAACTAAATCTCATAGCATCACATCAATACATATATGAATACCGTGGAACCGCACCAGAGGCTACGGAACCCTCAGAGGACTCATCGGTCCATCCCAGAGTGGTTCGTTCATATCATCCGTGGAATCGCACCAGAGGCTACGAAACCCTCAGGGGACCCGTCGGCCCGCCCCAGAGTGGATATAAATAATCATGCCATTGATATATCTTACTTTGAAAGTCGAGAACGTACAATCATAATTATATACTTGCCTTTGAGACTTCGAGAAATCGAACGGAAAAAGGGTATGAGTTCGGTAGGTCCAAGAACGCGCTTCCGGAACCTAAACGATTCGCAAGGAATATGATAATCAATTATCCATATTCAAATTACACGAAGAAACTCCCGAAACCCATCTACGATTCATGAAAATACACGGATAAACAACTAGAGGTTGGAAAATCGTCCAAACCATCACAAGTCCGAAAACGGCACAATCCAATTCGTAAAATCGTAGGAAAAACATGCATACGGGATAGATACATCATAATCTCAAGGTCCTCAAGCTTCAAAATGGATAAATCGGACGAATCTACAAAAAACCCCAAAATTCCCAAAAATAGGGTTCTAAGGATTTTACCTTGATTTGGAGGATAGAAATGTATTAGATGTTGCATAATCCTTGTTATCCAACCCAAGATGACGATATCTGAAGAAGGACTGCCTCAAATCGCCCCAAATCGCCTCTCCCGAGCTCTCCCGATCGGAAAAAGTGGAAATGATGTGAAATGACAAGTGCAGGGGTTGACTGTCCCCTTATATACTGTCCCAGTCTAGCGCACGCTACGTCTCAATATTAGCGTGCGCTAACAGGTCACCTGGTAGTCCAGTGGCTACTGTCATAAGACGTTAGCGCGCGCTACGAAACATCCCTAGCGTGCGCTAACTAGTGTCCTGCCAAAATCTCAGTTCACTGTCTCAGTCCGCTAGCGCTCGTTAACACTGAGCACTAGCGTGCGCTACGCAATACATATAGCGTACGCTAGCCGCTGCCTAGCGTGCGATACCTGCTAGTCCAGAAAGTATGAAACTTCACTGCCTCTGCCAACTCAGTCCGTTAGCATGCGCTAAGGCTCAAAACTAGCATGCGCTACTCACGCAGAATTAGCGTGCATTAGCATCGTCCTAGCGTGCGTTACCTCCCAGACCCAGAACACTTCCGAAAGGTCTAACTAGCACGATCATGATCCAAACAAGGCATGAAACTCTAGATCAACGCCGACTACATCACAAAGAGTTTACGGAGCAACAAAACAGGAGGAATGGTAAGGACAAACAGTCAATAAAAAGTACGGGTATCACAATAGAGGGGTCTGTTGGAGTTGAATTAGCTTGTTGTACCTGTCAAGCCCAGCAATATTGCAAGGCAACGGTCTACGGGGTCATGGGATTGGCTCAGTTGGTACAAACGTCTCGGAAAAACCAAACACATCATCAATCAACCTCCTCTTCGGATCGGTGAACCCGTCGTTACCACTAAATTGTCCATGATCATACGGAATAATAGAATTCGGTGCTTCACCATGGTATATCCAACATGTATATGTAATACCCATAATTTTGATTTCTGATAATTTCTTTTTTTCGGCGGAAGTCCATTTTGACGACTCCCTCATGACCGTTTCGTCATTCCGAGAATGATTAATTCTGCACTTTTTGTCATCCGAGTTCGTTTCGGTGTTGTTTTGTTGAGTTCCGTGCTTTTTGGCGACTTTTCCGCACTTGAGCTCGATTCTTGCGAATCTCGTTTGAAACTGCTGTTTCGAGTTTCCCGTAAGTCCGTTTAACTTTGTTAGACGTGTTGTGAACTTCGGTTTGGTTATTCGATCATTTATCGTGATTTTCGTGCGTTTTGGGCCATTTTGTAATTTACCCATAGTGGTGGATATCCATATACGTATTTGTTGTCTCGGCCCTTTTTATGGTCGTGTGTGAGTTTGATTGTGACTCAAGCTCTTAGTATGATCTTCTTCTGGATTTTTCTGTGCGTATATTGAACTTGGTGTTCCGATCGGAGGAATCAGTTGTTGTAATCGGCTTTGAGAGCACTATTGCTGTCCTTTTGAGTCGATAGCGCACGCTACACCTATTGGTTAGCGCGCGCTATGGTGCGGTTGTTAGCGCACGCTACAGGTTTAGTAGCGCACGCTAACCGGTGGTGCAGAATCAGTCCAGAGGCTACTGGACTGGGTTAGAACGTTGGTTAGCGCACGCTATGTGGTAACGTAACGCGCGCTAGGGTGCATTGGTAGCGCACGCTGGGGGAGGATAGCGCACGCTACCCAGTAGTTCAGGGCAGTCCAGAGGCTACTGGACTGGGTCTGGGGCCTCGTTAGCGCACGCTAATTTTTTTAGCTAGCGCGCGCTAACTGTACATGTTGGCAGAACGTTTTGTTCTGATGCTTCGATAGCGCACGCTAATCAGGTAGGATTAGCGCACGCTAAACATCGATATATAACCGGACAAAGTCTTTAATCCTCATTTTCTTCATTTCTTCTTCTTCCTCCGTGGGTTTGAGACGTGGCGACTAGGGTTCACGACCTCGGCTAATTTTCGTCCATTCCAAGGTGTTTAGAGCATCCTAGGTGATTATAACATCATCTAATCCATTGTTCTTCGCCGAATCAAGGTATTTTTCTTGAATCCCTAGAGTTGACTTTTTAGGGGATTTATTCTTGATTTCGTTTTCCTTTTGGTTTTGATAGACCGATTGTTATTTAATGATGTTGTTAAACATATTCTATGGATTGTATATCCATATTTCGACTCGGAATTCCGTATTCGTGTTTTGTCGGGACGAATCGTGTTCTTGGCCGTTTTGGGGGAAACATTTGAACTTCCATCATTCGTTCTTTGAATTCAACGGCTTTAAGTCGTGCTATGGAATTCATTTTCATTATTGTTATTGTTGTTCGTAGTTTATTGGCGCGGATTAGTGCTCGGTGGAGTCGGCGGGTTCGTAATCGGTTCGTGCCAACCTACTTCGATTGGTTCTTCGCGTTTGTGGTTACTAGAGGCAAGTACCTTGTCCATACAATTCTTATTTTTTGGATACGATAATTAGTGATCGTCTAAATGTGGTTGTTTGGTCGTTTGAATTGAACTTTCAAAAGATTCGATTTAGCCTTGTTAAAGGCTTGCTTTCAAAACGCGTGTGTTTTGTGAACGGTGTGGTTTATGAATGACTATGTGAATTCTATGGATATGTTTGGTGTTGATGTTGCACTTGGTATTGCGTGTGGACATATATTATTTCATTTCGGTGCATTATGGTTTGACGTGGTGTTTTGCTAAGTGTTTGATGCCTCTGAGTGGATTGTTTGGATATCTTTGTTGTATTGTGCTATATATGTGATTGTGTGGATGTGGGCGGGGCCTACGGTGGCACATGGCATGTGATCATGTGGCCAGGATGCAACAAGCGATTGATCCAACCGTGAGAGCCTAAGAAAAACTACGGTGGCACATGGCATGTGATCATGTGGCTAGGATGCAACAAGTGATTGATCCAACCGTGAGCGCCAAAGTTAATCTACGGTGGCACATGGCATGCAATCATGTGGCCAGGATGCAACAAGTGATTGATCCAACCGTGAGATGTTGTGATTTGTTTCGCTAGCCAGCTCGGGAGGGTCCTTCGAGGCCTCGAGTGGGATTTGTGGCTTCGTCCCGGTCCTAGGCGATGCGCGTGTGCGATTATGTTTTGTTGATTTTATGTCCGTCGAGGACACGTGATGTTGGGCTTTGGCCCTGTGAATTGTTGTCGGTTTTCTATTTGTGAAAACAAAACCTTTGGGTTGTGACCCCTGTTGATTTTTGGAAAGATAAGGATTTGGTAATCCTAATTTGTTTTCTATTAAAACTCCCGAGGGTATTTTAAACCATTTTGCAAACCGTTCTCGTTATTTGTGATCTTTCGGATTTGGAAAGTTTTACTCAAACTCTTGCCTCGGGAATTTTTCGTTTCATTGTATTTTAATCTTTTAGGATTCCTGGATATTGTTATTCGTGGAACTTGAATTGTATGGCTTGTATTTGCACTTTGTTCTTGCACTAGCAAAACAGTGGAGTTTTGCTAACCCCCGAGTATTCGGGGGGTGGATGTCTATTTTTGCATTCAGGTTTGGGAGCATAACACAGGGTCGGCACGAAGGATGATGAAAGATGAACGATACTAATCACACGAGGATCCATATGAGGTCATTGGTTTAGTTATAGTTTATTTTCCACTGAAGTATTCTTTTCCGTTGGAGTGTGTTGTATTCGACCCCTGCATGGGCATGTAATGAGTTTGAGTTGTATGTTATTATTGAAAGACCAAATCGGTCTACTGAGTCATTTTAGCCTTAAAGGCGATGTTTAGATGTTTGATTTTAGTTATCAGTCTGGTAGATCCTCGAGGAGAGGGTCTACGGCGTGTAATATCCCTGAGTGGATTGGGGGTGTTACATAAATGGTATCGGAGCTTAGGTTGTGGAAACCTAGGCTGTCGGTTCAAGTTGTGTTGTTTGAGTCTTGTTTCGTCGGATTTTGTCTGACTGAGTCGTGTCGCGACGTGTCGTCTGAGTTTGTTGGTCATGATTAGTATCGTGGGGCGATCATCATCTTCGTGCGACATGTGGATGTAAGTCTCCCTTCTTTGTGTTGTGCCTCGTGTGACACGAGCTATTTTTATGATTATTTGTTCAGTGACGGAATCCTCTTATGGATTTTGATTTCTTGATACGTGGTTATTTGACTCTCATATTTCGTTCATATGAGGAGTAGTGTCGCTGGATCGTTCATGTTGGACTGTATTTCTTTTATCCGCTGCGTGAGTTCTTTTGTAATGGCTTTCGGTATTTTACCGACTGAGTTTTATTTCGAAAACCGATTCCCTTAACCGAGTTTGTGGCATTATGGCCTTGATCGTTTTGGTGAAATTCTCATGACGGTATTTAGTATTTTGTAAATGGCTTTTGTGAGTTTTTGAAATATTACCGTCATCAGCCTTCTTAGCGTTTTTGTAAATAGTTTTTAGCCTGGTGGGTTCCGACGCGGGACCCACGGCGCTGTAAAGTTTTGTGTAGTTACTTGAAATTTTTGGGCATTCTAGCCCATTGAATTATCCTTGAAAACCTTGAGTATCTTAGGAAATAAATTTTGAGACGTACTTTTAAAATGAATTATTTTCTCGTGGAACATCCAAGGTGCCACAACATGTCTCAAAAATTCTTCTACCTCGAGGACCAAAATGTTTTGAGATATTTTTGATGTTTAGAAACACTTATACTTAGACCCGAGGGTCGGATATTCTGAAAGTTTTTCACTAAAAGAAAGGTGTCCCCATTTTTGTTCAAACGCAAGATGATTTTCAAAGTCTCGAAAATGATGTTTGTTCAACTTTTTGTAAAATGATACTCAAGATCAACTGATGTTTCCAAACTGTTTTCAAAAGGTGGTTTTCGTTTTTAAAACCTATCCATTCCCGTTTGAGGGCTGGGTATGTATGTATGATGTTCGCGTTGATATTATGATGTTTGCTCCCGAGTATGATCGAATTGGTGGTGTGAACGTTGAGTCGTTCGCCACACATATGTTTTGTTAACCCTTTGTGGGAGGTGTGATGACGATCTTTAATGTTGTCATTTCATGGTAGCTTGCGTGTTATCGCACCTGTGTGAGCTGTTAAAGCTTGGGTTTGTACGTTTGTGTACGTGTCTGATTGTTTCATGATGTTTGTAATTATGTGCTGGCTATTGTTCGGGCCGTTGAGGTCGCCGAACGATACCGTCGTTGCTGTATTGTTTGTGTGTGTATTACTTGACGATGGTAATCGTTGTATATAATATGTGTTATGATTCTTTGTTGTGCTGAGTTGGCATCTCCGCTATGTTGTTTTGCGACGTTATGCCCCATTGTATCTAGCATTTGTATTTTCGGTATGCCGAGCCGAGGCATTTCAACCGTGATGTGCCGGGGGAATGTACGTGCAAATTGTCCTTCTCGTCAGTAACGCATTGGAAGTGCAGACTTGTGGGACACATAATTCAGTTTTGAGAATTGGCTACCGAGACTTTCGGAGTTCGCGCTTCGGCATAAATATCAGGATCGGCTCTGAGAGGCCCATGGGAGATTTTTCTATTGATTGCTTTTTGTGTTGTTACCTTGTTTCCGTTGTTGTGAGTTGTGGGGACGACATTTCTTTTATAAGAGGTCGAATGTAATACCCGCATTATTTTTGGGCTTCTGCATTTCCTCTTTCTCAGGTATATCGACTCGCTCGTGTTCGTTGATACTTTCCGGACTTGTTCTGTATTTCGGTTTCGTCGTTCGAACGAGCTGTGATCTTGTTTTGGGTCGATCTGGTTATCGATGTGACTTTTCCGAGTTCGGTTCGATTCTTGTGAACCTTGTTCGGAAGTAACATCTTTTGGTTCTACTAATTCTTTTATTCGAAGTAGATCGGATTTGGAACTTCTATATTTTCGACTTTGTCGACTCGTTTATGTTCGTTGACATTTTCTGAGCTTGTCCTGTCCCTTGTTTTTGTTGATCGAACGAGCGTGGTATTATTTCGGAATAACTCGATTGTCATTGTGACTTTTCAATTTTTATTACCTTTCCTGTGGATCTTATGTGAATGCACATGTTGTTGTTTTCACCGGATCATATATTATCTCGAGTCGAGATGTGAACCTTGGAGTTGTTGTTTGAATTTTATTGTTCTTCGTGATTCGAACATGATTGTTCTATTTTTGTTGTCTCGATCGTTGTGGTTTGATCGTTTGATTGTTCGGTTTTTGTGATCGTTCAGACTCCTTCCTAATTCCCTTAAGTTCGGGAAATTAGTCTCGTTTTCGATCTTCCAACCCTTGGGCGGTGGCATTCCGTATTTGTTCAGCGATTGACTCGCGTTTTGATTGATGTACCGTTGGGTTGGTCAATCGTATTGATTTTCGTTCGTTGTGTTTTGTGATTGTTCGGATAATTGACTTGATTGCATTATCCATTTGATGACGCTTGTCACTTGTTGGTTTTATTATATCCCTAACGGCGACGTTGTGTTGGTCGTCGTGGAGCGTGTTTTCACACTGTATATCATGTTGCGTTGTTTGTAACGTTTCACCGTTGGGCATTAGTTACGCGTTTCTTGCGTATCTCGTTGAGTTTTCCTGGCGAGATATTGCTTCTCCCTACTTGTTTTAAGTTTCGGGACGAAACTTCTTTTAAGGAGGGTAGTGTGTAATACCCGTAATTTTGATTTCCGGTAATTTCTTTTTTTTTTCAGTGGAAGTCCGTTTTGAAGACTCGCTCATGACCGTTTCGTAATTCCGAGAATGATTAATTCTGCACTTTTTGTCATCCGAATTCGTTTCGGTGTTGTTTTGTTGAGTTTCGTGCTTTTTGGCGACTTTTCCGCACTTGAGCTCGATTCTTGCGAATCTCGTTCGAAACTGCTGTTTCGAGTTTCCCGTAAGTCCGTTTAACTTTGTTAGACGTGTTGTGAACTTCGGTTTGGTTATTCGATCACGTATCGTGATTTTCGAGCGTTTTGGGCCATTTTGTAATTTACCCAAAGTGGTGGATATCCGTATACGTATTTGTTGTCTCGGCCCTTTTTATGGTTGTGTGTGAGTTTGATTGTGACTCAAGCTCTTAGTATGATCTTCTTCTGGAGTTTTCTGTGCGTATCTTGAACTTGGTGTTCCGATCGGAGGAATCCGTTGTTGTAATCGGCTTTGAGAGCACTGTTGCTGTCCTTTTGAGTTGATAGCGCGCGCTAACCAATAGGTGTAGTAGCGCACGCTAACGGGTGGTGCAGAATCAGTCCAGAGGCTACTGGACTGGGTTAGAACGTTGGTTAGCGCACGCTATGTGGTAACATAACGCGCACTAGGGTGCATTGGTAGCGCACGCTGGGGGGAGGATAGCGCACGCTACCCGGTAGTTCAGGGCAGTCCAGAGGCTACTGAACTGGATCTGGGGCCTCGTTAGCGCACGCTAATTTTTGTAGCTAGCACGCGCTAACTGTACATGTTGGCAGAACGTTTTGTTCTGATGCTTCGATAGCGCACGCTAATCAGGTAGGATTAGCGCACGCTAAGCTGTCCAGTATATAAACTGGACAGCAGTCTTTAGTCCTCATTTTCTTCATTTCTTCTTCTTCCTCCGCGGGTTTGAGACGTGGCGACTAGGGTTCGCGACCTGGGCTAATTTTCGTCCATTCCAAGATGTTTTAGAGCATCCTAGGTGATTATAACATCATCAAATCCATTGTACTTCGCCGAATCAAGGTATTTTTCTTGAATCCCTAGAGTTGACTTTTTAGGGGATTTATTCTTGATTTCGTTTTCCTTTCAGTTTTGATAGACCGATTGTTGTTTAATGATGTTGTTAAACTTATTCTATGGATTGTATATCCATATTTCGACTTGGAATTCCGTTTTTGTGTTTTGTCGGGACGAATCGTGTTCTTGGCCGTTTTGGGGGAAACATTTGAACTTCCGTCATTCGTTCTTTGAATTCAACGGCTTTAAGTCGTGCTATGGAATTCATTTTCATTATTGTTATTGTTGTTCGTAGTTTATTGTCGCGGATTAGCGCTCGGTGGAGTCGGCGGGTTCGTAATCGGTTCGTGCCAACCTACTTCGATCGGTTCTTCGCGTTTGTGGTTACTCGAGGCAAGTACCTTGTCCATACAATTCTTGTTTTATGGATACGATAATTAGTGATCGTCTAAATGTGGTTGTTTGGTCGTTTGAATTGAACTTTCAAAAGATTCGATTTATCCTTGTTAAAGGCTTGCTTTCAAAATGCGTGTGTTTTGTGAATGGTGTGGTTTATGAATGACTATGTGAATTCTATGGATATATTTGGTGTTGATGTTGCACTTGGTATTGCGTGTGGACGTATATTATTTCATTTCGGTGCATTGTGGTTTGACGTGGTGTTTTGCTAAGTGTTTGATGCCTCTGAGTGAATTGTTTGGATATCTTTGTTGTATTGTGCTATATATGTGATTGTGTGGATGTGGGCGGGGCCTATGGTGGCACATGGCATGTGATCATGTGGCCAGGATGCAACAAGCGATTGATCCAACCGTGAGAGCCTAAGAAAAACTACGGTGGCACATGGCATGCGATCATGTGGCCAGGATGCAACAAGTGATTGATCCAACCGTGAGCGCCAAAGTTAATCTACGGTGGCACATGGCATGCGATCATGTGGCCAGGATGCAACAAGTGATTGATCCAACCGTGAGATGTTGTGATTTGTTTCGCTAGCCATCTCGGGAGGGTCCTTCGAGGCCTCGAGTGGGATTTGTGGCTTCATCCCGGTCCTAGGCGATGCGCGTGTCCCATTATATTTTGTTGATTTTATGTCCATCGAGGACACGTGATGTTGGGCTCTGGCCCTGTGAATTGTTGTCGGTTTTCTATTTGCGAAAACAAAACCTTTGGGCTGTGACCCCTGTTGATTTTTGGAAAGATAAGGATTTGGTAATCCTAATTTGTTTTCTATTAAAACTCCCGAGGGTATTTTCAACCATTTTGCAAACCGTTCTCGTTATTTGTGATCTTTCGGATTTGGAAAGTTTTACTCAAACTCTTGCCTCGGAAAATATTCGTTTCGTTGTATTTTAATCTTTGAGGATTCCTGGCTATTGTTATTCGTGGAACTTGAATTGTATGGCTCGTATTTGCACTTTGTTCTTGCACTAGCAAAACAGTGGAGTTTTGCTAACCCCCGAGTATTCGTGGGGTGGATGTCTATTTTTGCATTCAGGTTTGGGAGCATAACACAGGGTCGGCACGAAGGATGATGAAAGATGAACGATACTAATCACACGAGGATACGTATGAGGTCATTGGTTTAGTTATAGTTTATTTTCCACTGCAGTATCGGGAGTGTGTTGTATTCGACCCATGCGTAGGCATGTAATGAGTTTTAGTTGTATGTTATTATTGAAAGACCAAATCGGTCTACTGAGTCATTTTAGCCTTAAAGGCGATGTTTAGATGTTTGATTTTAGTTATCAGCCTGATAGATCCTCGAGGAGAGGGTCTACGGCGTGTAATATCTCTGAGTGGATTGGGGATGTTACAGTATATTTACTCCAAAAACCATTCTTCTTTAGGTGTTCCCAGACCTTATCAAATGGAAAACGAAACATATCACTGCGACATCTACATTTACTACACAGACAGTAGTGCAACGTATTACTATTGTCGTGCTATTTTACAAATCTCATAAACTACTTCATCCCATCCATTACACTTGGATCCCATTTTCGCAATCCAATCCAACTCTTGTCCATCCTGAAAATGTATAAATTTTCCAATATTAATCCAACTAACTAGTATTGTTCAAATTATAAATGAAATCACAACAAACAATTAATCATAATGATTATCATCATAAAACTTAATCGTTATACATAAAAGCTTTCGAATGTACAACATGAATAATAGAAAGTTTCGAAATCACAATAAAAAATACAATAAAATACGTACCTTAATCGAAATGGTGATTATAACAACCGGTAGAAACCTTCGTCATTCCAGCTAGCACAACTCAAAGTAGCAACTCACAAGCTTTTTTCGGGAATAACTGACAGGATCGGGAATAGAAATGTGCTCTTTAGCGGGGAGAGGGGCAAGATTGGGTTGGTGTTCCGTGAACTATATATAATTTTCACTTGGAGGTTTAGACGACGACTTGATCTAGGTCGTCGGCTAAACCCCATTTTTTTTCGAAAGGCTTAAGCTGACGACCTAGATCTTGCCGTCGGCTAAAATGTGATTTTTTTTTGGGAAAGAGTTTTAGCCGACGACTTGATCTGGGTCGTTGGCTAAAACCTTTTTTTTTGGAAAAGGTTTAGCCGACGACCCAGATCAAGTCGTCGGCTAAAACATTTTTTTTTTCGTCGGCTAAACATTATCTAGGTCGTCGGCTAAACCTCTTTACTATAGCCGACGACTATGTTGTACTTTAGACGACGACCTAGATCAAGTCGTCGGCTAAAATTGTTTAGCCGACGGCAACCCGAGTCGTCGGCTAAAGTGCAAAGTTTAGCCGACGACACTTTAAAGTCGTCGGCCGTTTTTTTTCGGGTCGTCGGCTAAAGTCCTTTTTCTGGTAGTGAGCTGACCAAACAATCTCTGATTACTATTTAAGACAGCCAGTTACAATTCTAAGGAAGCTAAACCAACGACGACTCGGACCTATGACAATTGATAGTTCAAGGTCCAAGTCTATATCATCTTCAATAACAATAAGGAAGAATACTATACTTGTTCATTTTTCCTTATTGTAATTCAGTATGTAAGAAGAAGCTGTTATTGATGCAACTACAAAACAAAGATCAAAACACAATAATAGGAATGAATAAATCAACAAGATTGTTTGGAAACAGAGGTGAATAGTTCAAATGTCGGAAGTCTGAGTTTGGGCAGTCGAATTTGCAGCCCACGAGGAGGTGGTGGCGCGTTTTTGGTGGTGGCAGCTAATGCGTTCGTGCATTATTTCAAGCAATGTTCGAAATGAGGGTAGCAGTTTGTTCATATTGTGCCGTGAGTTGTTTGATTATGATATCGAGTTGTGAATATTGTGAAGGTGGCCCTAATATTATCAATGTTGGAATTAAATAATCATGGCAAGTGTATTATTAATAAATCACATAGAGCATGCAACGGGAGACTAGAATCAATACTTGTAATTAATTAACCATAATATAGATCGTAAACGTACCTTTTAGCAATCCAAGCAAACAAATCAAATCATGAAACCCTAGTTAGTGTTTGTAAAAGTCGGCTACTCCAAAAAGTCGACTAGGGTTTATAATAATCCAAGTGGGATTATTACCATGAGCTTGTACACACGTATTGGTAGCGATTCGATGCGATTACTAGTTCCTTAATCACAATAGTGTAATGCCCGAGATTTCTGATGTGTAATTGAACCTTGTGATATTGTATTTGTTGCATTATGATCTGAGTATTATTCTCCGTATTTCATGATCCGGTGTTGTTGAGCGCATGATTGCATGAATGTGTTCTAAGTGGTGATTTTCGCACATGTAGCGCACACTATCGACATAGCGTAGCGTACGCTAAATTGGATTCGTAGCGCACGCTACTTATGCACCTTAATGCACGCTATACGTAGTCAGCATGATTAAGATAGGGTGGTAGGTGAGATCAGCCGCGGATCTTGGTCGGATTATGTCGGGATGAACCTGGACGGCTTTCGGGAAAAGCCAAGTCAACGCGGTAGCGCACGCTAATGATATGAGGATAGCGCACGCTAAATGCTGAGTACAGTGAAGTCAGTAAGTTTCGTATGACCGTTAGCGCACGCTATGTATAAAGACTAGCGCGCGCTAATAACCCTTTTCTATATATAGGACAGCACACTTTTTCATTTTTCAGATCTTTTCACTTCCCAAATCCGAAATTTTGAGCTTAGAGAGTTACTTCCTCCATCCTCAACCTCTCATATCATCCTCCTAGCACGAGTTTGAATATTGTAGATCATTGGAGATTGGTGTTCAAGCCCTCAGTGTTGGATTTCTTCAAGTTCCTTCGTGTTCTTCGCTACTTTGAGGTAGGTGATTCTTCACCAATATTAGTAGTATTCTGAAGGAAGTTTTGATCATGATTTGGGATTATCTAGTCAGTTAAATTCGTAAGTAGTCGAACATCATGTGTTAGAAGGATATTTTCGATGTTTCGGTACTTCTTCATCGTATAAACTATTGAACCTTTTAATGTTTGAACTCCTAGCATATTCATGAAGCTTCAAACCGATTGTGACCAGTATATGGAGATTATCAAAGTTCTTATGTCTTTACATAATGGAATCATACGTTTTGGGACATGAAATGGATTGAACTTAGGATATTTCCTTGAAGATCAAGATGAATTATGGTGTTGTGATGATTATAAAT
Source organism: Orobanche coerulescens (assembly GCA_033398695.1). Classification (NCBI taxonomy): domain Eukaryota; kingdom Viridiplantae; phylum Streptophyta; class Magnoliopsida; order Lamiales; family Orobanchaceae; genus Orobanche; species Orobanche coerulescens. Next base: position 9,548,885 of record CM065810.1, read on the forward strand.
ATCCTTGTATCTCGTAGTCGTTTAATCCGTAAAGATATTTCGCAAACCGTATAAGCTTGATATGCACGGAGATGACATGTTTTAACACTGAAGATTTCATGAGTTTCATCACCATTAGATTAAGTCTACTGCCCAGTAGTAAACTGCCATGCACGGTTAGCGCACACTAAGATAGGCATATTAACGTGCGTTATCGGGAATGAGTAACGTACGCTACGTTTGGTACGTAACGTACGTTATGTCATCAAAGGGTCACCGGCCGATCGAGAGGATCGTTAAGATATAGTTAGCGTACGCTAGACTTTGTTGTTTACGTACGCTAACGGGCAGGCTTAGCGCACGTTACGTAGAGAACGTAGCGCACGCTAAGTAGTTCAGGCAGATTACATTCTTTTAGAGTTTTCGGCCGTAGACCGGATTGATAGGCATTCGTACGAGTTGAGATGAATTCTTTATTATTTCTTTTGAACAAGGTATGAGCCTTGCATAGGGGACGATCGAGGGGCGGTGGCATACGGACACGTGACATTTGTTGGAGTATTTCATTCTTGCCATTTTCGAGGCAAGTATCATATGTTGAATTTGTTTTGTATTGGAACTTTGAACAGGCATATGGTTTTGTTCATGTTGTCGAGTATGAGATTAATTTCTTTCTCGTGGTATTCATTGTTAATTGTTCGTATTAATGGACATATTGAAATGCATATTTGTATGCATGATTGCATGGTTTATATTGTAAATGATCCGAGGGGGGGTCATGAGGATCTATGCTGAGGGCGCTGGATTGAATGTCCACCATGCGTTGGTCCGACGGGATCATTATGGGGATCTATGCTGAGGGCGCTGGATCATTGGACGAGTTTTCCACCATGCGTTGGTCCGACGGGATCATCATGGGGATCTATACTGAGGGCACTGGATCGTTGGATTACCCTGTATTGTGTTGATGGAATCGTGAGGATTCGCATCGTTGGATTCCGGTGACGGAAGTCCGTTTTGTATGTTTTATAATGCATTGATGAAATTTGTATTCTGATACTTGTACTAGCATCGTTTTGCTAATCCCTTCGGGGGTGGACATTTGTTTTGATGTTCAGGTAGCCGAGGAGCGGGGAGGCAGCCACAGTACCGGCATGACGATGAAATGGCTCAGTGATGTGGTTTATGTTTGTTGTTTTTGTGAAATGGCTCAGTGATGTTCATTTTCAGTACTCGAGTACGCGTGTCTTATTAATATCGTTTCGATATGGTTGTATTAATTAACTCAATGGATCAGTTGGAACCGGTTTTGTAATTTGAATTTCTGTGGTATTGTTGGATTATTTTCACACTTCTTTTAATTAGCCTTGTAAATCCTTAAGGGTTTACAGCGCTGTAATTATTCCGAATATCTCGGGGTATTACAGAATATGGTATCGGAGCTAAGATTCATGGATATCTTGGCAGTTGGGTTTTGGTTGGGTCTGTTTACGTCGTTTGATTACGGGTCGTTTGTAACATCACTGTTAAGCCAGCATCGTCATGTGGATCGTGGTTGTAAGTCTCCTAATCTCAATTACTACCGTTTTATTTAATTCCTTTTTGTGAATATTGACGGACTTTCTTTTAGAAAAGTTGCCCTAGATATTGAGTATTTGTGTTTACAGTATGTTGAGGGGAGGTCTTGGACGCGGACGTGGTCGTGGACGCAGACGTGGAAATGCGAGACAGGAAGAATCGGTGTCTACCCCAGAATTAACCGCTAGTCGAACCGATTCCCATTCCGGAGGGCAGCAGGGATCAGCAAATAATAATGCAGATCCTAACATGCCGGGAGTGCTTCAACAGGTGGTTGCTCAGATAAACCAGTTTGCTCAGGTTGTTGATCGCATGCAGACGGCGATGGGATAGCATCATAACGAGGATAATCGGGGGGACAAATGGCTTACTGAGGTGGTCAAATTGCACCCTCCAAAATTTGACGGATCTGTTGAGGCACTTACTTGGGATCATTGGCTAAAGAAGTTAGAAAAGATATTTGCGGGTATTAACTGTCCCGAGGACCGAAAAGTTTCTATTGCCCAGTATTTCCTGACTGGGGAGGCTTTTGACTGGTGGGAAACTATCCGACCTGAGAATCATAATGCTGACTGGACGGAATTCAAACAAATGATGGAAGCACAATATTGTCCTCGTCCAGTTAGAGAGGCAAAAATCCGAGAGTTTTTCTCACCACAGAGTTCGGAAGCATCTGTGACAGATTCAATCAAAACTTTTAATCATCAGCTGACTTGTGTGCGACACTTGGTCACAACGGAGGCAGAAAAGATTTTTCATTTCGATATGTGGATGAAGCCGGAGATTCAGCAGTACATGTCTGGATTCGAGTGTACTACGCTGCGACAATATCAAGACAAAGCGCTGGCCTACGACATGAAAGAGGCGTCGGTGGAGAAGTTGTAATACCCGAGATTTCTATGTAATTAGAACTTGTGATATTGTAATAATTGTACTTTTGTCTGAGTACTATTCTCCGTATTTCATAGTCCGATGTTGTCGAGCGTTTAATTTCATGGTTGTGATTTAAAGATTGTAAATCTGCGCATGTAGCGCACGCTATCGGATGTGTTTAGCATGCGCTAACGTAGATTCATAGCGCACGCTACAGAGGGTCATTAGCGCACGCTATGCATGGTCAATTTGATTGAGACGTGCGGTAGGTGAGATCTGGCCGGGGGACCCCTGTCGGATCGTGTCGGATGTACCTGGACGGCTTTCGGGAAAAGCCGAGTCAACGCCTTAGCGCACGCTACAGGTATATGCGTAGCGCACGCTAAGTGCCGAGTACGCTTTAGATCGTGAGCGTTAGCGCACGCTACGAACAGGGTCTAGCGCGCGCTAATAGCCATTTATTATAAATAGGACAGCATCCTATTCGAGATTTCAGTTCTCTCTACTCTCATTACCCGAATTCCTACACTTAGAACATAACTTCCTTCACCCAAAACACTTCATATCAACAACCTGATTCGGGATTGAAGATCGTATATCATTGGAGATTGGTGTTCAAGCTTTCGGTGTCGGATTGCTTCATTTTCCTCCGTGTTCTTCACTACTTGAGGTAGGTGATTCTTCACCAATGTTAGTAATGTTCTTAAGGACGTCTGATCATGTTTAGATAGCCAGTTATTTCGTTTATGATCGGTCATCACATGTTAGAAGGATATTTTCGACGTTTCGACACTTATTCATCGTATGAACCTTTGAACCATCTTAGTAGTATGGACTCCTAAGCGTTTTCAAATCGATTTATGATCAGTAATCGGAGATTACCTAGTTCGTATGTTTTACGTAAGGAATCATATGTTTTGGGACTTGGAATAATCGGAACTTAGAATATTTCTGAAGATCGAAGATAAGATTATGATGTTGAGTTGATTATCCGTATATTTGTACCTCATGATCATGGAACTTCCACAAAACCTTATTAGCGTGACGTGCTTGAGGATGACTTGTTGTATCGTCATAGAATTCATGAATTCACCACCTTTCGACCCAGTTTTTCCGTTAGCAGTGTTCTGCCATGCAAGGGTAGCGCACGCTAACATATGTGAGTTAACGTGCGCTATCGGGGTTCAGTTAACGCACAGAACGTACGTAGCGTACGTTATGTATCAGCCGATTCGAATCGCGCTGGCCGTAGCTAGCGCACGCTAGTCTTACACGATAGCGCACGCTAAAGCCGCTTAGCGCACGTTACGTAGTACGAGCGCACGCTAAGCACTGTGCAAATTGTTTATTTTGAGCTTTTCGGCCGTAGACCGAATTGTTAGGCCATCGTTCGACTTGAGATGATTTGTATATCGTTCCTTTTGTTAAGGTCCGAGCTTGTTACGTTGATCGAAGGAGGCGGCCTTCGAGTGGGTCGAGATCATTGAAGTGTTTCGTCCTTGCCATTTTCGAGGCAAGTATCATATGTCGAGTTCGATTTATCATGCTTGTGGTTTTGTTCATATTGTTGAATATGAGATGTATTTCTGGAAATTTTCGTGATATTCGTTGTTGTTTGTTCGTATTGATGAACATATTGAAATGCATATGTGTATGCATAATTGATTGACTATGGTATAAATGATCCGAGGGGGTCATGAGGATCTATGCTGAGGGCGCTGGATCGAATGTCCACCATGCGTTGGTCCGACGGGATCATCATGGGGATCTATGCTGAGGGCGCTGGATCGTTGGACGGGTTTTCCACCATGCGTTGGTCCGACGGGATCATCATGGGGATCTATATTGAGGGCGGTGGATCGCTGGATTACCTTGTATTGTGTTGTTGGAATCGTGAGGATTTGCATCGTTGGATTCCGGTGGCGGAAGTCCGTTTTGCATGCTTTATGATGCATTGATGATTTATTGTTTGACGACACTTGTACTAGCATTGTTTTGCTAACCCCTTAGGGGGTGGACATTGTTTTGATGTTCAGGTAGCCGAGGAGCGGGGAGGCAACCACAGTACCGACAGGACGATGGAATGGCTCAGTGATGTGATTGATGTTATTGTTATTGTAATTTGTCTTCTTGGTTCGTTTAGTACTCGAGTACGTCTGTTTTAATAAAGTCAATTCGATATGGTTGTATAAGTTAACTCATTTGATCGGTTGAATCAAATCTGTATTTGAACTTCAGTTGTTCGATTGTATTGTTTTTACACTTCTTCTAAAATTAGCCTTGTAAATCCTTATCTAAAGGGTTTACGGCGCTGTAATTATTCCGAATATCTTGGGGTGTTACAGAATATGGTATCGGAGCTAAGATTTATGGATATCTTGGCAGTAGGGTTAGTTCGGTCTGTTTACGTTATTGATTATTGGTCGTTCGTAACATCACTGCTGAGCCAGCATCGTCGTGTGGACTGTGGTTGTAAGTTTCCTAATCTCGAATACTACTGTTTTATTTAATTAATGTCTTGTAAAATGTACTTTGAGAAAGTTTGTCCTGGATATTGAGTATTTATGTTTACAGTATGTTGAGAGGAGGTCGTGGACGCGGTCGTGGACGCGGACGTGGAAATGCGAGGCAAGAAGAGTCGGTATCTACTCCAGAGATAGCCGCTAGTCAAACGGATTCACATTCCGGGGGACAGCAGGGATCGGCAAATAATAATGCAGATCCTAACGTGCCGGGAATGCTTCAGCAGGTGGTTGCCCAGATAAACCAGTTTGCTCAAGTTGTGGATCGCATGCAGACGGCGATGGGACAGCAGAATAACGTGGATAATCGGGGAGATAAATGGCTTACCGAGGTGGTCAAATTGCATCCTCCGAAATTCGACGGTTCCGCTGAGACGCTTTCGTGGGATCATTGGCTGAAGGAATTAGAGAAGATTTTTGCGGGGATAAACTGTCCCAACGATAGGAAGGTTCCGGTCGCCCAGTATCTTTTGATCGGGGAGGCTTTCGACTGGTGGGAGGCCATCCGACCGGAGGAGCACAATGTTGACTGGACGGAATTCAAATTGATGATGGAGGCGCAGTATTGTCCTCGCCCAGTTAGAGAAGCCCGAGTTCGGGAGTTTTTCTCACCACAAAATTCGGAAGCATCTGTGACACACGTGATTAAGACTTTTAATCACCAAATGACTTATGTGCGCCACTTGGTCAGACCGAGGCGGAGAAGATTTTTCATTTTGACATGCGAATGAAGCCGGAAATTCAGCAGATATGTCCGATTTGAATGTACCACCTTGCGACAAGATCGTGACAAGGCGTTGGCCTCTGATATGAAGGAGGCACCGTAGAGAAAGCGACGGAAGCAAAGAAACAAGGTGTCCGCAACTTCACGGAGGATAAGAGTAGCGGACCTCGCAAGGGTCACCTCTTTTCATTCATCCAGAAACCTCCGCATCCTTCTCGAGGTGGAAAGAAGTTCCGGCAAGACCGATCGCTTTGACGCAGGAAAGAAGTGCTACAACTGTGGCAAGGCGGGGCATGTTCGACGTGATTGTTTCGCGCCTGCTGTGACCTGTTTCGAGTGTGGACAGGAAGGACATCGCGCAACATTTTGTGGGAACGCGACCCGATCTTTTGGTACTCGCACTCCAGCTCCAGTCCCGAAGGAGACGAGTGTGAACCAGACGCAGCAAAGTGGATTTCAACGTGTAACGCAGGAAGAGAGAGGCATCCAAGGTCGGGTCCGTTCCTCCACGCCTGTACGAAATGAGGAAATCTGACGATCAGAACACAGCTGTTGCATCAGGTACGATTCAGATCCTTTTGCAACCAGTTAGTGTCTTGTTCGACTCGGGAGCTACGCATTCTTTTATATCTTTGAACTGTGTTAATCGTTTGAAAATATCGTGCTTGTATAATTGTGAACCTTATGTTGTGGGATTACCGAGCGGAGAGAAAATTGTGGGAACACTAGAAGCTAAGGATTTCCCAAAGATCTATAGAAGGAAGAGATTGGCCATCGAATCTTATTGTAGTTGACATCTACGGTGACGATTTAATTCTGAGATGATTGGCTCAACCGTTATGGAGTCAGGCCGAATTACCGAGAGAGAGTCATTTCCATCATTGCCGATGATGGATCTCGAACACTTATTCCGGATGGAGACCGAAGCTCGGGAAAATTGATCAAGGCAATGAAAGTGTGAAATTATCAAGGTGGATGTCACGGACTTTGGTGCTATGCCATGAGGAAAGAGGAAGGAGTAGAGCTCTCGTCTATTTCAGTTGTGAATGAGTTCTCAGACGTATTTCCTGACGAACTACCTGGGTTACCTCCGCAGAGGGGAGTGGAATTCACTATCGAATTAGAGCCTGGAGCAGCTCCTACTTCCAGAGCACCATACCGCATGGCGCCAACCGAGATGTATGAACTCAAGAATCAACTGGAGGAATTGTTACAGAAGGGCTATATCCAACCTAGTGTTTCTCCTTGGGGAGCGCCTGCTCTTTTGTCCGAAAGAAAGACGGATCCTCCGACCGTATTGATTACGTGGAACTCAATAAGATGACAATCAAGAACAAGTATCCTATACCTCGGATCGATGACTTGTTTGATCAACTGCAAGGGGCAAGGGTATTCTCGAAGATTGACTTGCGATCAGGATACCACCAGTTGAGAATTAAGGAATCGGATATACCGAAATCTGCTTTTAGATCCTGGTACGGGCATTATGAATTTGTAGTAATGCCATTTGGACTTACCAATGCTCCTGCGGTATTCATGCAATTGATGAATTGGGTATTCTTGGAATACTTGGATAAATCTGTGGTCGTCTTCATTGACGACATCCTGATATATTCGAGGGACGCAGAGGAACATGCTGAACATTTACGTGTGGTTTTAAGCACCTTGAGGAAGGAACAGCTGTATGCAAAATTTTCAAAATGCGAGTTTTGGCTTAAGGAAGTAACTTTCCTTGGGCATGTGATATCAGCCGACGGAGTTCAGGTAGACCCGAAGAAAGTCGAAGCAGTCTTAGATTGGGAAGCCCCTAAAAACGTGAAAGAGGTCCGAAGCTGCTTAGGAATTGCTGGATATTATCGCCGCTTTGTAGAAGGATTTTCCAAAATTGCTCGTCCGCTCACCTAGCTGTTACAGAAAACTCAAAAATTCATGTGGAATGAGAAGTGCCAGGCTGGTTTTGACGAACTTAAGAGGATACTGATGACAGCACCTATATTAGCGCTGCCAGAGGGAACTGGTGGATTCATGGTATACAGCGACGCTTTGAATCAGGGTTTGGGTTGTGTGTTGATGCAGAAGGATAAAGTGATTGCTTATGCCTCTCGGCAATTGAAACCGTACGAGATTAATTACCCGACTCATGATCTGGAGCTAGCAGCTGTGGTCTTTGCCTTGAAAATTTGGCGACATTATTTGTACGGCACTCATTGTCAGATCTTTACAGATCATAAGAGCCTCAAGTACATCTTCAATGTAAAGAATTAAACATGAGGCGTAGAAGGTGGTGGAATTGATCAAGGATTACGACTTGGAGATTCTCTATCATCCGGGAAAGCAAACGTAGTAGCCGATGCTTTGAGCCGAAAACCTGTTTCTCTTCGAATGTTGGAGGCACTTACGTCCCAAACCGGATTCAACGAGAACTGGTCCGCGAGGGGATTGAGGTATGGGCACCAGAATCCAAGGGCAACTTTATGTGATGGAACCGACTTCATCACTAGTCGAGGAGATCAAGTCTAAACAATCGAACGATTCCCGATCCTTCGATTATGTGACGAAGTAAAGAAAGGAAAAGCCCTGTGATTCGTGATACAAGATGATGGGGTTCTCGAGATTTCGCAGTCGACTCTGCTCCCGAGGATGATGATTTGAGATGGACAATTTTAAAGGAAGCTCATAGCGCCCTATTCTATTCACCCAGGCAGTAGTAAGATGTATAAAGATTTAAAGCAAAACTTCTGGTGGGGGAATATGAAGAAGGACGTAGCGGAGTACGTTTCGAAGTGTTTGACTTGTCAGCAGGTTAAGATTGAACATCAACGACCTGCCGGAATGTTAAAGCCGCTTCCGATCCCTGAATGGAAGTGGGAAGATATCTCGATGGATTTCATCACTAGTATGCCAAGGACTAGAACGGGAATGAACATGATTTGGGTTGTAGTTGATCGACTAACCAAGTCGGCTCATTTCTTGGGAATTAAAGATATATGGGGACCCGAGATATTGGCACGAATATTTATTGCGGAGATAGTCAGATTGCACGGGACGCCGAAGACCATTATTTCGGATCGAGATGGTCGTTTCGTGTCACACTTCTGGAAAGCAACACGTGGCTTTGGGGACTGAGCTCAACTTTAGCACAGCTTATCATCCCCAAACGGATGGTCAGTCTGAAAGAACTATACAGACAGTAGAAGACATGCTTAGAGCTTGTGCATTAGATTGGTCGACTGATTGGGAAGTTCACTTGCCCTTGATCGAGTTCACCTATAATAACAGTTGGCATGCTTCTATTAAGATGGCCCCATTTGAAGCTTTATACGGGAGAAGATGCCGATCACCCCTGTGCTGGGATGATTCTTCGGATTTGATCGGACGGAACCGAATTGATTATTCGACTCAAGAGAAGATAGCTTCGATTCGAGAGAGACTGCTGACGCCCAGTCGGCGAAGTCTTATGCAGATGTACGTCGTCGCCCTTTAGAGTTCGACGCAGGAGACCATGTACTATTGAAGGTGTCTCCTACACGAGGAATTTTTCGTTTTGGGAGGAGAGGCAAACTTAGTCCGAGATATATCGGACCATTCGAGATCCTCGAGAGAGTGGGAGATTTAGCATACAGGTTGGCCTTACCGCCATCGCTAAGTCACGTTCACAATGTGTTTCATGTATCCCAATTGCGGAAGTATGTACCGGACCCCAGTCACGTCATTGATTTCGACGAGATCGAAATAGCTAATGATGGCACCTTCGAAGAAAGACCAATCAAGATACTTGAGAGCCGGATCAAACAATTGAGGAATAAACCAATACACTTGGTTAAAGTACAATGGTCACGACATGGAGTCGAAGAGGCCACTTGGGAAACGGAGGACAGTATGAAGTCTAGATATCCGGAGTTGTTTTATCTTAAGTTTCGGGACGAAACTTCTTTTTAGGGAGGAAGGATGTAATACCCGAGATTTCTATGTAATTGGAACTTGTGATATTGTAATAATTGTACTTTTGTCTGAGTACTATTCTCCGTATTTCATAGTCCGATGTTGTCGAGCGTTTAATTTCATGGTTGTGATTTAAAGATTGTAAATCTGCGCATGTAGCGCACGCTATCGGATGTGTTTAGCATGCGCTAACGTAGATTCATAGCGCACGCCATGAGGGTCATTAGCGCACGCTATGCATGGTCAATTTGATTGAGACGTGCGGTAGGTGAGATCTCGGCCGGGGACCCCTGTCGGATCGTGTCGGATACTGGACGGCTTTCGAAAAGCCGAGTCAACGCCTTAGCGCACGCTACATGTATATGCGTAGCGCACGCTAAGTGCCGAGTACGCTTAGATCGGTGAGCCGTTAGCGCACGCTACGAATGTGGTCTAGCGCGCGCTAATAGCCATTTATTATAAATAGACAAAGATCCTATTCGAGATTTCAGTTCTCTCTACTCTCATTACCCGAATTCCTACACTTAGAACATAACTTCCTTCACCCCAAACACTTCATATCAACATCCTGATTCGTGATTGAAGATCGTATATCATTGGAGATTGGTGTTCAAGCTTTCGGTGTCGGATTGCTTCATTTTCCTCCGTGTTCTTCACAACTTGAGGTAGGTGATTCTTCACCAATGTTAGTAATGTCCTTAAGGACGTCTGATCATGTTTAGATAGCCAGTTATTTCGTTTATGATCGGTCATCACATGTTAGAAGGATATTTTCGACGTTTCGACACTTATTCATCGTATGAACCTTTGAACCATCTTAGTAGTATGGACTCCTAAGCGTTTTCAAATCGATTTATGATCAGTAATTCGAGATTACCTAGTTCGTATGTTTTACGTAAGGAATCATATGTTTTGGGACTTGGAATAATCGGAACTTAGAATATTTCTGAAGATCGAAGATAAGATTATGATGTTGAGTTGATTATCCGTATATTTGTACCTCATGATCATGGAACTTCCACAAAACCTTATTAGCGTGACGTGCTTGAGGATGACTTGTTGTATCGTCATAGAATTCATGAATTCACCACCTTTCGACCCAGTTTTTCCGTTAGCAGTGTTCTGCCATGCAAGGGTAGCGCACGCTAACATATGTGAGTTAACGTGTGCTATCGGGGTTCAGTTAACGCACAGAACGTACGTAGCGTACGTTATGTATCAGCCGATTCGAACTGTCAGTTCGTAGCTAGCGCACGCTAGTCTTACACGATAGCGTACGCTAACAGGCCGGCTTAGCGCACGTTACGTAGAGTACGTAGCGCACGCTAAGCAGTCCAGGCAGATTGTTTATTTTTAGCTTTTCGGCCGTAGACCGAATTGTTAGGCCATCGTTCGACTTGAGATGATTTGTATATCGTTCCTTTTGTTAAGGTCCGAGCTTGTTACGTTGATCGAAGGAGGCGGCCTTCGAGTGGGTCGAGATCATTGAAGTGTTTCGTCCTTGCCATTTTCGAGGCAAGTATCATATGTCGAGTTCGATTTATCATGCTTGTGGTTTTGTTCATATTGTTGAATATGAGATGTATTTCTGGAAATTTTCGTGATATTCGTTGTTGTTTGTTCGTATTGATGAACATATTGAAATGCATATGTGTATGCATAATTGATTGATTATGGTATAAATGATCCGAGGGGGTCATGAGGATCTATGCTGAGGGCGCTGGATCGAATGTCCACCATGCGTTGGTCCGACGGGATCATCATGGGGATCTATGCTGAGGGCGCTGGATCGTTGGACGGGTTTTCCACCATGCGTTGGTCCGACGGGATCATCATGGGGATCTATGCTGAGGGCGCTGGATCGCTGGATTACCTTGTATTGTGTTGATGGAATCGTGAGGATTCGCATCGTTGGATTCCGGTGGCGGAAGTCCGTTTTGCATGCTTTGTGATGCATTGATGATTTATTGTTTGACGACACTTGTACTAGCATTGTTTTGCTAACCCCTTCGGGGGTGGACATTGTTTTGATGTTCAGGTAGCCGAGGAGCGGGGAGGCAACCACAGTACCGACAGGACGATGGAATGGCTCAGTGATGTGATTGATGTTATTGTTATTGTAATTTGTCTTCTTGGTTCGTTTAGTACTCGAGTACGTCTGTTTTAATAAAGTCAATTCGATATGGTTGTATAAGTTAACTCATTTGATCGGTTGAATCAAATCTGTATTTGAACTTCAGTTGTTCGATTGTATTGTTTTTACACTTCTTCTAAAATTAGCCTTGTAAATCCTTATCTAAAGGGTTTACAGCGCTGTAATTATTCCGAATATCTCGGGGTGTTACAGAAGTCAACAGAAGCAAAGAAGCAGAAAGTGTCTGGCAACTTCACGGAGAATAAGAGTAGTGGGCCCCACAAGGGCCAGTCCTCATTTCATTCGTCCAGGAGGCCTCCACATCCTTCTCGAGGTGGAAAGAAGTTCCGGGAAGCGCCAACCATTTCAGACGCAGGGAAGAAATGTTATAACTGTGGCAAAACAGGGCATGTTCGACGTGATTGTTTCGCACCTGCTGTGACCTGTTTCGAGTGTGGACAGGAAGGACATCGCGCAACATTTTGTGGAAATGCGACTCGATCTTTTGGTACTCGCACTCCAGCGCCAGTTCCGAAGGAGATAAGTGTGAACCAGACGCAACAGAGTGGATTCCAGCAGCAGAATGTTGGGAAGAGAGAGACATCCAGTGCTGGGTCCGTTCCTCCGCGCCTGTACGAGATGAGGAAATCTGACGATCAGAACACTGTTGTTGCATCAGGTACGATTCAGATCCTTTTGCAACCAGTTAGTTTCTTATTCGATTCCGGAGCTACACATTCTTTCATATCATTGAACTGTGTTAATCGTTTGAAAATCTCGTGTTTATTTGATTGTGAACCATATGTTGTGGGTTTGCCGAGTGGAGAGAGAATTGTGGGAACCCTATAAACTATAGATTTTCCAGTGTCTATATGAGGGAGAGATTGGCCATCGAATCTTATTGTAGTTGACATTCATGGTGACGATTTAATTCTCGGAGACGATTGGCTCAACCGTTATGGAGCTATTCTGAATTACCGAAAGAGAGTCATTTCTACCATTGCTGATGACGAATCTGAACACTTTTTCAGAGGATGGAGACCGGGAAGCTCGGGAAAATTGATCAAACCGATGAAAGCTGTAAAATTGCTGAAGCAGAGTTGTCATGGACTTTGGTGCTACGTCATGAAGAAAGAAGTAGGAGTAGAGCTCTCATCTATTCTAGTTGTGAATGAATCTTCAGATGTATTCCCTGACGAACTACCTGGGTTACCTCCGCAGAGAGAAGTGGAGTTCACTATCGAATTAGAGCCTGGAGCCGCTCCTATTTCCAGAGCACCATACCGTATGGCGCCAACCGAGATGTATGAACTAAAGAAGCAATTGGAGGAATTATTGCAGAAGGGTTACATTCAACCTAACGTTTCTCCTTGGGGAGCACCCGTTCTATTTGTCCGAAAGAAAGATGGATCCCTCCGATTATGTATTGATTACAGGGAGCTAAACAAGGTGACGATCAAGAACAAGTATCATATACCTCGGATCGATGACTTGTTTGATCAACTGCAAGGGGCAAGGGTATTCTCGAAGATTGACTTGTGATCAGGATATCATCAGTTGAGAATTAAGGAATTGGACATACCGAAATCTGCTTTCAGATCCCGGTACGGGCACTATGAATTTGTGGTGATGCCATTCGGACTTACCAATGCTCCTGCGGTATTTATGCAATTGATGAATCAGGTATTCTTAGAATACCTAGATAAGTTTGTGGTCGTTTTCATTGATGACATCTTGATCTATTCGAAAGACACAGAGGAGCATGCCGAGCATTTGCGTGTGGTTTTGAGCACCTTGAAGAATGAACAGCTTTATGCGAAGCTTTCCAAATGCGAGTTCTGGCTTAGGGAAGTTACCTTCCTTGGGCATGTGATATCACCGACGGAGTTCAGTGGACCCAAGAAAGTCGAAGCAATCTTGGAATGGGAAGCTCCTAATAACGTGAAAGAAGTTCAAGCTTCTTAGGACTTGGATATTATCACCGCTTTGTAGAGGGATTTTCCAAAATTGCTCGTCCACTCACTCAAATTGCTACGTAAAACTCAAAAGTTCACGTGGGATGAGAAATGCCAGGCTGGTTTTGATGAACTTAAGAAGAGACTGACGACAGCGACTATATTAGCATTACCAGATGGAACTGATGGATTCATGGTATACAGCGATGCTTCAAATCAGGGTCTGGGATGTGTGTTGATGCAAAAGAATAAAGTGATTGCCTATGCTTCTCGGCAGTTGAAACCGTACGAAGTTAATTACCCGACTCATGATCTGGAGTTAGCAGTTGTGGTCTTTGCCTTGAAAATTTGGCGACATTATTTATACGGCACTCATTGTCAGATCTTTACAGATCATAAAAGCCTCAAGTACATTTCCAGTCAGAAAGAATTAAACATGAGGTAGAGAAGGTGGCTGGAATTGATCAAGGATTACGACTTGGAAATTCTCTATCATCCGGGTAAAGCAAATGTAGTAGCCGATGCATTGAGCCGTAAACATGTTTCTCTTCGAGTGTTGGAATCACTTACGTCCAAAACCAGCATTCAACGAGAACTGATCTGCGAAGGGATTAAAGTATGGGCCCCAGGAATCCAAGGGCAACTATATGTGATGGAACTGACTTCGTCACTAGTCGAGGGAATCAAATCTAAGCAGTTGAATGATTCTCTGATCCTTCAGTTATGTGACGAAGTAAAGAGAGGAAAGGCCCCATGATTCGTGATACAAGATGACGGAGTTCTGAGATTTCTGAGTCGACTTTGCATTCCCGATGATGATGATTTGAGACGGACAATTCTGAAGGAAGCTCACAGCGCGCCCTATTCTATTCACCCGGGCAGCAGTAAGATGTATAAAGATCTAAAACAAAACTTCTGGTGGGGAAATATGAAGAAGGACGTAGCAGAGTACGTTTCGAAGTGTTTGACTTGTCAACAGGTTAAAATTGAACATCAGTGACCTGCCGGAATGTTAAAGCCGCTTCCGATCCCTGAGTGGAAGTGGGAGGATGTCTCGATGGATTTCATCACCAATATGCCGAGGACCAAGACGGGAATGAACATGATTTGGGTTATAGTTGATCGACTAACCAAGTCGGCTCATTTCCTAGGAATTAAAGACACATGGGGACCTGAGAGATTGGCACGAGTATTTATCGCAGAGATAGTCAGATTGCATTGGACACCGAAGACCATTATTTCAGATCGAGATGGTCGTTTCGTGTCGCACTTCTGGAGGGCAGTTCACAGGGATTTGGGGACCGAGCTAAACTTTAGCACGGCTTATCATCCTCAGACAGACGGTCAGTCCGAAAGGACTATACAAACAGTAGAAGACATGCTTAGAGCATGTGCTTTGGATTGGTCGACTGATTGGGAAGTTCACTTGCCGTTGATTGAATTCACCTACAATAATAGTTGGCATACTTCTATTAAGATGGCACCATTTGAAGCATTGTACGGGAGAAGATGCCGATCACCCCTGTGCTGGGATGATTCTTCGGACTTGATCGGGACGGAACCAGAATTGATAGTTCAGACTCAAGAGAAGATAGCCTTGATTCGGGAAAGACTGTTGACTGCCCAGAGTCGACAGAAGTCTTATGCAGACATGCGTCGTCGCCCGCTAGAGTACGACATTGGGGATCACGTACTATTGAAGGTGTCTCCTACATGAGGAATTTTCCATTTTGGGAGGAAAGGTAAGCTAAGTCCGAGATATATCGGACCATTTGAGATCCTCGAGAGAGTTGGGGATTTAGCATACAGGTTGGCCTTACCACCATCACTGAGTCACGTTCACAATGTGTTTCACGTATCCCAATTGCGGAAGTATGTACCAGATCCCAGTCACATCATTGAGTTCGATGAGATCGAGGTAGCTAATGATGGCACCTTCGAAGAGAGACCAATCAAGATACTTGAGAGTCGGATCAAGCAATTGAGGAATAAACCAATACCCTTGGTTAAAGTACAATGGTCACGGCACGGAGTTGAAGAGGCCACTTGGGAAACGGAGGACAATATGAAGACTAGATATCCAGAGTTGTTTTCATCTTAAGTTTCGGGACGAAACTTCTTTTTAGGGAGAGATAATGTAATACCCGAGATTTCTGATGTGTAATTGAAACTTGTGATATTATATTTGTTGCATTTTGATCTGAGTATTATTCTCCGTATTTCATGATCTGGTGTTGTTGAGCGCATAATTGCATGAATGTGTTCTAAGTGGTGATTTTCGCACATGTAGCGCACGCTATCGACATAGCGTAGCGTACGCTAAATTGGATTCGTAGCGCACGCTACTTATGCACCTTAACGCACGCTATACGTAGTCAGCATGATTAAGACAGGATGGTAGGTGAGATCAGCCGCGGATCTTGGTCGGATTATGTCGGGATGAACCTGGATGACTTTCGGGAAAAGCCAAGTCAACGCGGTAGCGCATGCTAATGATATGAGGATAGCGCACGCTAAATGCTGAGTATAGTGAAGTCAGTAAGTTTCGTATGACCGTTAGCGCACGCTATGTATATGGACTAGCGCGCGCTAATAACCCTTTTCTATATATAGGACAACACACTTTTTCATTTTTCAGATCTTTTCACTTCCCAAATCCGAATTTTTGAGCTTAGAGAGTTACTTCCTCCATCCTCGACCTCTCATATCATCCTCCTAGCACGAGTTTGAAGATTGTAGATCATTGGAGATTGGTGTTCAAGCCCTCGGTGTTGGATTTCTTCAAGTTCCTTCGTGTTCTTCGCTACTTTGAGGTAGGTGATTCTTCACCAATATTAGTAGTATTATGAAGGATGTTTTGATCATGATTTGTGATTATCTAGTCAGTTAAATTCGTAATTAGTCGAACATCATGTGTTAGAAGGATATTTTCGATGTTTCGGTACTTCTTCATCGTATAAACTATTGAACCTTTTTAATGTTTGAACTCCTAGCATATTCATGAAGCTTCAAACCGATTGTGACCAGTATATGGAGATTATCAAAGTTCTTATGTCTTTACATAATGGAATCATACTGTTGGTCCCCAGAATGATGAAGACTATCCTCACTGTACCAACACGAGTCTTTTCTAGCGCGCTTTGTCCTCACTCACGCACTGAAACTTCCCGGGGTCACCCATCCATGCTACGGGCCAGCACGCTTAACTTTGGAGTTTCTATGAGATGGCTACGAGAAAAGAAGATGCATCTTGTTTTCTCGTAGCCATCTCATAGAAACTCCAAAGTTAAGCGTGCTGGCCTCGGAGTAGCATGGATGGGTGACCGGGAAGTTTCCCAGTGCGCGTGAGTGAGGACAAAGCGCGCTAGAAAAGACTCGTGTTGGTACAGTGAGGATAGTCTTCATCATTCGGGACCAACAATTGGTATCGGAGCAAGTCACAGTACGAATTCCCTTGGAGTATGCTACGGTGGAGGCCGCCAGTGTTGGAACCGAGAGGCGGGCATGCGGCAGATATTGCCACTTGGCCGGAATCGAGATGCTTTGGTGCGGTGGAGGTTGTCAGTGCCGGAGGGCTATGTGATAAAATCTAGTATCTTTGGAACCGAGATATGGCGCAGCGGAAGTAAACGGAGGTGGAACATATGCGATGTCAAGTGTTGGAGGACTGTGTGAATGAATCTAGCCGCTAGAGGGCTGTGTGATCAAATCTAGTTCGCGGAGGTTTCCAAACTATGGGGCTGAGATGCTGGCAGGTACTGGGAGGGGGATTGTTGGGCTTCGGTCCAGCATCCTGCCTGTATGAGCTTAAAAATGCGCGAGGCGCGGCTTGCGATTCGACCTGTGAGATCTGCACTAGAAAGTGGTTAAATGAATTGATTTGGACTACTCATACCAACAAGATGCATCTTCTTTTCTGGTAGCCATCTCATAGAAACTCCAAAGTTAAGCGTGCTTGGCCTGGAGTAGTTATGGGATGGGTGACCCCCTGGGAAGTTTCCCAGGTGCGCGTGAGTGAGGACAAAGCGCGCTAGAAAAGACTCGTGTTGGTACAGTGAGGATAGTCTTCATCATTCTGGGGACCAACACATACGTTTTGGTACATGAAATGGATTGAACTTAGGATATTTCCTTGAAGATCAAGATGAATTATGGTGTTGTGATGATTATAAATATCCTTGTATCTCGTAGTCGTTTAATCCGTAAAGATATTTCTCAAACTGTATGAGCTTGATATGCACGGAGATGACATGTTTTAACACTGAAGATTTCATGAGTTTCATCACCATTAGATTAAGTCTACTGCCCAGTAGTAAACTGCCATGCACGGTTAGCGCACGCTAAGATAGGCATATTAACGTGCGCTATCGGGAATGAGTAACGTACGCTACGTTTGGTACGTAACGTACGTTATGTCATCAAAGTAGCCGGCCGATCGAGAGGATCACAAGACATAGTTAGCGTACGCTAGACTTTGTTGTTTACGTACGCTAACGGGCAGGCTTAGCGCACGTTATGTAGAGAACGTAGCGCACGCTAAGTAGTTCAGGCAGATTACATTCTTTTAGAGTTTTCGGCCGTAGACCGGATTGATAGGTATTCGTACGAGTTGATATAAATTCTTTATTATTTCTTTTGAACAAGGTCTGAGCCTTGCATAGGGGACGATCGAGGGGCGGTGGCATACGGACACATGACATTTGTTGGAGTATTTCATTCTTGCCATTTTCGAGGCAAGTATCATATGTTAAATTTGTTTTGTATTGGAACTTTGAACTGGCATATGGTTTTGTTCATGTTGTTGAGTATGAGATTAATTTCTTTCTCGTGGTATTCATTGTTAATTGTTCGTATTAATGGACATATTGAAATGCATATTTGTATGCATGATTGCATGGTTTATATTGTAAATGATCCGAGGGGGGGTCATGAGGATCTATGCTGAGGGCGCTGGATCGAATGTCCACCATGCGTTGGTCCGACGGGATCATCATGGGGATCTATGCTGAGGGCGCTGGATCGTTGGACGGGTTTTCCACCATGCATTGGTCCGACGGGATCATCATGGGGATCTATACTGAGGGGGCTGGATCGTTGGATTACCTTGTATTGTGTTGATGGAATCGTGAGGATTCGCATCGTTGGATTCCGGTGACGGAAGTCCATTTTGTATGTTTTATAATGCATTGATGAAATTTGTATTGTGATACTTGTACTAGCATCGTTTTGCTAACCCCTTCGGGGGTGGACATTTGTTTTGATGTTCAGGTAGCCGAGGAGCGGGGAGGCAGCGACAGTACCAGCATGACGATGAAATGGCTCAGTGATGTGGTTGATGTTTGTTGTTTTTGTGATTTGTCTTCTTGGTTCATTTTCAGTACTCGAGTACGCGTGTCTTATTAACATCGTTTCGATATAGTTGTATTAATTAACTCAATGGATCAGTTGGAACCGGTTTTGTAATTTGAATTTCTGTGGTATTGTTGGATTATTTTCACACTTCTTTTAATTAGCCTTGTAAATCCTTACTTAAAGGGTTTACGGCGCTGTAATTATTCCGAATATCTCGGGGTGTTACAAATAGCTACAACCACACACTTTGTTTTCGTTCCAAATCAAACGCAAAACCCTTGTGGGTTTTGTAGTTCGCACGACTTGGACTAAAGAGGAGAGAAGAAGAGAAGCTTGGCCTACTATGGAGATCAAGGATTAATCACCTTTGTATTTATACTTGAAAAACTTAGAGTCCAAGTTAGGGTGGGATTCCTTTATGAAAAGTCCCAACCGATCGACCCCCTTAATCCAAAGGGATTCTAGATCCTTCTTTTCCTATTTTCTCTTTAGTCCTTGTATTTGATACTTAACGACCATTAGATTAAACACCGTTAAGTATTAACGACCGTCAGACTTTATTGTAAATTAATAATTGAATCGCAACTATTATATTAATTATTAAACATCGAATCTAATACATTATTATAAAACTCCTTTTCTTTATCTGGATCTTCCTCATAATCATCATCATCATCTTCCTCCTCTTTTTCATAAATATTAAACATGCCATTCACTTCCGGTTTCTCTCTTCTTGGCTAAAAATTTTTAATAAACACGCCATCACTACCTCTTTCGAAACATCCATTTTCATTCCTAACTCTTCAAAACCAAGCCTTGGAATGTTTTTCATAACACGATTCATATGGGCCGTCCAGCTATCAGTTTTTTGAAAGTAAACCTACAATTAGAGTCCGTACATATTTCAATAACCTAACTAAACATCAGATTCACAATTTGACATGTGGCACTAAATTTAGCAATACATGTAAACAAAGTCCGTACATGAAATTTAGATATTATACCTGATCCCCTTTTCCAGTATCTCCATTACTTTAAACTTACTAACTTATTACATAATTTAGATATTAAACTGACCATGTAGCCGAGTCCGTGTCAAAAGAAGTGTGAAAATGTCAATTTTCAAAAATACAATTTTCAAAAATACATGTGTAAAATGGACGGTGGATACAATTTTCAAAAATACACGTGTAAAATGGTCATAACAGAATATTTTTTTGTCTTTGAGACTTTTAGGCTTATCTCCATTATCTTAAACTTACTAACTTTTTACATAATTTAGATATTAAACTGACCATGTAGCCGAGTCCGTGTCAAAAGAAATACTTGTTTGTTACCACAAATCAAGACACCTCTTGACATTTGATCTTAGATATTTACTGATTTTTGTTTTATATCGTTTTCTTAGGTTCATCGTATATAAATGCCACTACTGCTAGTGAACAGAAAATTTTGTTGACGCATTTACTAATCATTTTATATGTATTTTTTTTGTTGCCTTCCATTGGTAAATTTATTTAAAAAAATTCCTTTTAAGTTTAAAGACAGACTTGTTATTCCAAAAGAATGATAATATATTAACACTGACATACTATATTTTGTTTTTGGTTATATATGAAATCGGGTAGATTAAATTTTGTATGACGAAGAGAGATTGATCTCTGGATCAGTTTATATGTTTAAAATAGAGGGCAATGTTTTCTTGTCAACAAAAGGGTATAATCTATACATCCTTTCTTAGATTTGTTGTGGATTACCATTATTAGGTCAAATTTGATTTGATGACGCAAATTAAGTAGGGAAAGTGTTTGCTTTTTTGTTTTTTGTTTTTATTCAGGATGCAACCTATGGTTGAGAGGAAATAACGTTGTCAGTCAACTTATGGTGAAAATGTAATTTTGTTCTGTCTTACTTGACATGCTTGTTTTTTAGCTTAATTTAGATATGGAGCTTAAAGCTTTATGGTCTCTTATGGTTGTTTAAACCTCAAAGTTATGTCTAAGATCGGTTAAGGTTTGTGTGTTTTGCAGCTAGATCATTCGTAGAGGTTAGTTAGTTTTTTTAAATATACTAAAATTGGTGCCTAAATCTATATAAAATGGTTACAAGCAAATAGTGTTCATCGTTCCATTTCAACTTTGTTATGAGGAGTTGGTTTTTAATGTAATGGGTTAGATGTATTTTTATTAAATAAATCATGAAGAAATGGACGACATTTATATACTCCATGGTATTTTGAAAGTTTCTTAGAATTTTTTGGTGATCATCATAGTAAGTGTTTTTCGTAACATGTGAAAAAAAAATTCTTCGTAAAAAATTTTCACTTGTGACAAAAGAAGAATTCCCAAAAAAAAGTTAAAAAAAAAATCCCAAAAAAAACTTTTCGAAATTCACATGTGCCTAAAAATACAAAAAAAATAAAAAAGAAAAAGAAAAAAAGTTGAAAAAGAATTTTCAAATAAAAAACTTTTCGAAAAAAAGACGGACGAAAACGCAATAAAAACAAACGAAAACGGGTGGAAACGTATAAAAAGGGAATAAAACGTAAGAAAAGTGAACTAAAACGGATGAAAACGGACGAAAACGTAGAAAAAACGTAACGGGTCAAAACCATAAAGAGTGCCTTGGCGCAGTTGGCCACCTGACCTTCAATTTAGTTGGAGGTCAGGGGTTCAATTCCTAGTGGCAACACTTTGGAATTGAATTTCTCAAGGCCCAATGATCCCTTAGTCTTTGACTAAGGGTTAGGGTATCTTTGGTGGAACAATTAAATATTGAGGCTTGCCGGCGGTGTGAGGCCAGATCTCGGTGAAACCTGCGGTTGGATTTGGGAGTCAGATGGAGCAATCACTTGTGACGACTCATGCGCGGTAGTTGAAGATATTTAAGAACCCGAGATACACATCTCGCGATTTAACCGGTAGCAAGATCTTGTGTAGGGATCGTTATCCCGGCGACTAACAGTGTAAGTTCTAACCCTGTATCGTAAAAAAAATAGGACTGTGGATGCAATTTATTCGCTAAACCACAAGGACCATTTATGTAATTTACCATATGGACGGTGGATATAATTTTCAAAAATACACGTGTAAAATGATCATAACAGAATATTTTTTTTGTCTTTGTTACTCACATAAAGACAAAAATGACAACATTAGTGTTCACAAGAGGTTTTTTTTTTCGCTTCATTTTTGGTGAAGTATAATGCATTTTAAATATATTATCCCTAAAGAATAAGGCTTAGCCAGACTATTAGGGTTTTAGTACTTTTGCTAATTTTCTATGTCATTATAGATACAGAAATGATACATTCACATGACTTTTACAAAAATTGGTAAATAATAAACCTAATACCTTGAGTTTCTTATAGCCTACAAACTCCTCTACTTCCCCCTGATCACTCAAGAAAATACACTTTTGCCATTTGGATGATACCATTTACCCTTTTGAGTGTGAGAACGCATTGGAAGAGGGCATTCCTTATGTTTGTTTCTTTTATATTCTGAGCTCTTAGTTCATTTGGTTGATACACAATAACCTTCTTCTATTCTTCTTGGAGTTTGACATTTATGGATTGTGAAATGTGAAAGGGATTGGATGAATGTTAGTTTTAATATGAGAAGCGTATTGGTTTATATATTTGAAATGTGAAAGGGATTGGAGTAGTAATTACTTCGTAATTTGGTAGATGAGTTGCTATGTAAAAATAGAAACTGTGAATCAGATTTTTTTTTTCAAATAAATGCATATTTGGCATGAATGTATGCAAAGAATCACATCAAAAAAAATTTAAAGGCCACCTGCCACGTTAATAAATACATACATATACATAGGAGTACATTAATATTGACAGCACAAGCATTTCAAAAGATACCGCCTTCCCTAGTTTATAATATTGTGGATGCCCAATTGCCATGTATCACGTATCCAGATCCTTGTTACTTAGCTTATATCACGACTCTAAAAAACGATGTTACACCTTTTATTAAATTTTACGTGTCTTTCTTAAAACTCACTACGGTAAGTTATTCTAAACCAGTGACCTTCCGCAGAATGAAGAGGTGTAGGACAATAAGAATACGTGTTGGTCATAGGCTAAACTTAAAATCGAGGTTAGGGTTATAATGATTGTGGTTTAGCTTTTGATGAGATTAATAAACTCAGCATCGCTTAATAAACTCAAGTAAGATGTAATTTTATTTACCACTAAAATGGTTATAGCTAATTAATTTTTGTTATCTCAAGTTTCCATGGTCACATTAATAGATTATTAAAAACTTGACAGTTGTCATCCTCTCAAGGGAACTGAACATAGTAACTTTTTTAGTCCAAATCTACTAGAGTCTTATGATGGGATTCAGGGAAGGCTCGTTTGACTAAAATTCGAAAAGTATCTTTGGAGAGAGAATTTTACGAAGATTTATACTACCTTGAAAGAATTGATCCTTTCTTACATCCAAACAATTGCTTTGGAGGTGGCCAAATTTTTGCTCCTACGTTGAAAGAAGAATGGCAGCACTCCCTCTCACTTGTCTTGACAATATATAGGTACCACACACTTTTTTTTTCCGAACAACAACTTTTATAACCAAGCTCTAACAAGGAGCTAGAGCCACATCACAAAAATTACAAAGAGTTTAACGCCAACATAGGGCTTTGTAAGAAACCTATCCAATTACTTCTCAACTTTTTATTCCTATTGGACATCCAAAAGAAAGCTTGAGATACGATGAAATCGAAGATCAAAACCTTCTTAAGCTCGTTGACGCCAAAAACCGTCTCATTTCGGAACCTCCAAATACTCCAAGCCGCAGTGATCACAACGTTGTACAATCCCATCCTTTGAATTTTCGAAATCTTGAGATTATCCACCCAACCAAGCAAGCCCTTCATCGATGACAAATGTGAAATGTCCAAATCCCACTACGGATCAATTTGTCTCCATATCTCCATAGCAACCTGACAACTCAAGAAAACGTGGCTACTAGACTCCGTAACATCATCACAAATTCCACACAAAGTAGAAGGCACATCTAAGCATTTTTCCTCTAAGTTATCGCGAGTCGGGAGCTTATCTAGAAGTAATTTCCAAATAAAGACATTGATCTTTATAGGAACATCTTTACTCCATCTAGTGGGAGTATTATCAATAACCAAAGTGCCCGTATCAATAATGCTCCTTCCCGACGCAACAGTGAACACCCTTGTTCCATCCCCCGACTACACCCATCTATCTTTTTGTGGAGATAAGGTACAAGAGCCAAGCAAAGTAAGCAAATGATTCCACTGTTCGAATTCAGCCCCACCTCTCGGATGTTTACGAATCCAAACCGAGTCCAAAGACAACAAAATCTGGTCCTTCACTTTTGCATTCGGCTCTGCGTCCAATCTGAAAATCCGAGGAAATTTTTCCTTAAGTGGACATTCACCAATCCACATGTCTTTCCAGTCATCGTATCTGTACCATCTCCAACCCGCTTTTTGACAAGAGCATCTAAACTCACGTTTTTGGCGTCAAGCTCCTTGCTAGCTTTAAGGATATTGACCCAAACTGAATTAGAGTTTCCCGTGTATCTCGACGCCAACAAACCCCCATCATCACCAAATATACTTTTAATGATCTTAACCCACAAAGCATCCGGAGTAGTACGGAATCGCCACTTCCATTTATAAAGCAATGCCCTATTAAAGCTATAAAGGCTTCCAATTCCCAAACCTCCATATTTTTTGCTGGCCATAGATTTCTTCCACTTAATCCAAGTAAGTTTCTTTTCATCGGTTTCCACACCCCAAAAGAATTTTTTTCTAATAGATTCAAGTGTATTTATAATCGTGATCGGGGTTCTAGAAATGCTCATGAAGTAAATCGCAATACTTCCAAGGACTGATTTTAACAGAGTGAGCCGACCCCCGACAGAAAGAGTTTTTACCTTCCAGTTAGAGAGGCGCGATTTGAATTTATCTATCACATCTTTCCAAGCTGCGACTCTCGTCATATTGCCTCCAATCGGGACCCCAAGATAAACAAAAGGAAAAGTAGCTGCTTCACACCCAATAACTTCAGCCATTTGTTGGACTTCAGTCGTCTGAGCACCCACTCCCAAAAGCTTGCATTTCTTGAGATTTATTTTAAGACCTGAAGTAAGGAATAAACATCTCAATATAGGTACTACACACTACATCATTGTGAGACTAAGAAGAATAAGAAGCACATTTCAAGAAATAAAAAAAAAAGTGCCGATAGAAAGTAGAGGCTCCAAATATTACAAATGGTGAAACTAAGAAGAATAAGAAGCAGCTTAAATTTTGGTCCATATTATTTTCAAACTGTTTATAATGAAACTTAAGTATATAAAATAAAATACTGTAATAAAATAAAACAATGAAAATAAAAATAAAATAAACTTGTGAGGCCCTCACTTTTATCACTTTTTATTTTAAGTCATTTTATCTGATTAAGTGAAAAACAAACAACTTATCACATAACTTAATAAATTAAGTTTTTTCATATTAAGTCAATTAAGTTGCATTCAAACACAATATTGGAGTTTAAATCACAAATGGTCCCATAATTATATGTCAAAATAGATTCAGTCCCAAATTTAACTTTTGCTCAATTTCAGTCCCAATTTTTCTGAATGCCATTATAGATACTGAAATGATACATTCACATAACTTTTACAAAAATTGGTTAATAATAAACCTAATACCTTGAGTTTCTTATAGCCTACAAACTCCTCTACTTCCCCCTGATCACTCAAGAAAATACACTTTTGCCATTTGGATGATACCATTTACCCTTTTGAGTGTGAGCCACTAGAAGTAACGCAACCTTTGGAAGAGGGTATTCCTTATGTTTGCTTCTTTTATATTCTGAGCTCTTAGTTCCTTTGATTGATACACAATAACCTTCTTCTATTCTTCTTGGAGTTTGACATTTATGGATTGTGAAATGTGAAAGGGATTGGATGAATGTTAGTTTTAATATGAGAAGAGTATTGGTTTATATATTTGAAATGTGAAAGGGATTGGAGTAGTAATTACTCCGTAATTTGGTAGATGAGTTGCTATGTAAAAATAGAAACTGTGAATCAGATTTTTTTTTCAAATAAATGCATATTTGACATGAATGTATACAAAGAATCACATCAAAAAAATTTAAAGACCACCTGCAACGTTAATAAATACATACATATACATAGGAGTACATTAATATTGATAGCACAAGCATTTCAAAAGATACCGCCTTCCCTAGTTTATAATATTGTGGATGCCCAATTGCCACGTATCACGTATCCAGATCCTTGTTACTTAGCTTATATCACGACTCTAAAAAAACGATGTTACACCTTTTATTAAATTTTACGTGTCTCTCTTAAAATTCACTACGGTAAGTTATTCTAAACCAGTGACCTTCCGCAGAATAAAGAGGTGTAGGACAATAGGAATACGTGTTGGTCATAGGCTAAATTTAAAATCGAGGTTAGGGTTACAATGATTGTGCTTTAGCTTTTGATGAGACTAATAAACTCAGCATCGCTTAATAAACTCAAGTAAAATGTAATTTTATTTACCACTAAAATGGTTATAGCTAATTAGTTTTTGTTATCTGAAGTTTCTATGGTCACATTAATAGATTATTAAAAACCTGACAGTTGCCATCCTCTCAAGGGAACTGAACATAGTAACTTTTTTAGTCCAAATCTACTAGAGTCTTATGATGGGATTCAGGGAAGGCTCGTTTGACTAAAATTCGAAAAGTATCTTTGGAGAGAGAATTTTACGAAGATTTATACTACCTTGAAAGAATTGATCCTTTCTTACATCCAAACAATTGCTTTGGAGGTGGCCAAATTTTTGCTCCTACGTTGAAAGAAGAATGGCAGCACTCCCTCTCACTTGTCTTGACAATATATAGGTACCACACACTTTTTTTTTTTCGAACAACAACTTTTATAACCAAGCTCTAACAAGGAGCTAGAGCCACATCACAAAAATTACAAAGAGTTTAACGCCAACATAGGGCTTTGTAAGAAACCTATCCAATTACATCTCAACTTTTTATTCCTATTGGACATCCAAAAGAAAGCTTGAGATACGATGAAATCGAAGATCAAAGCCTTCTTAAGCTCGTTGACGCCAAAAACCGTCTCATTTCGGAACCTCCAAATACTCCAAGCCGCAGTGATCACAACGTTGTACAATCCCATCCTTTGAATTTTCGAAATCTTGAGATTATCCACCCAACCAAGCAAGCCCTTCATCGATGACAAATGTGAAATGTCCAAATCCCACTACGGATCAATTTGTCTCCATATCTCCATAGCAACCTGACAACTCAAGAAAACGTGGCTACTAGACTCCGTAACATCATCACAAATTCCACACAAAGTAGAAGGCACATCTAAGCATTTTTCCTCTAAGTTATCGCGAGTCGGGAGCTTATCTAGAAGTAATTTCCAAATAAAGACATTGATCTTTATAGGAACATCTTTACTCCATCTAGTGGGAGTATTATCAATAACCAAAGTGCCCGTATCAATAATGCTCCTTCCCGACGCAACAGTGAACACCCTTGTTCCATCCCCCGACTACACCCATCTATCTTTTTGTGGAGATAAGGTACAAGAGCCAAGCAAAGTAAGCAAATGATTCCACTGTTCGAATTCAGCCCCACCTCTCGGATGTTTACGAATCCAAACCGAGTCCAAAGACAACAAAATCTGGTCCTTCACTTTTGCATTCGGCTCTGCGTCCAATCTGAAAATCCGAGGAAATTTTTCCTTAAGTGGACATTCACCAATCCACATGTCTTTCCAGGTCATCGTATCTGTACCATCTCCAATTCGCTTTTTGACAAGAGCATCTAAACTCACGTTTTTGGCGTCAAGCTCCTTGCTAGCTTTAAGGATATTGACCCAAACTGAATTAGAGTTTCCCGTGTATCTCGACGCCAACAAACCCCCATCATCACCAAATATACTTTTAATGATCTTAACCCACAAAGCATCCGGAGTAGTACGGAATCGCCACTTCCATTTATAAAGCAATGCCCTATTAAAGCTATAAAGGCTTCCAATTCCCAAACCTCCATATTTTTTGCTGGCCATAGATTTCTTCCACTTAATCCAAGTAAGTTTCTTTTCATCGGTTTCCACACCCCAAAAGAATTTTTTTCTAATAGATTCAAGTGTATTTATAATCGTGATCGGGGTTCTAGAAATGCTCATGAAGTAAATCGCAATACTTCCAAGGACTGATTTTAACAGAGTGAGCCGACCCCCGACAGAAGAGTTTTTACCTTCCAGTTAGAGAGGCGCGATTTGAATTTATCTATCACATCTTTCCAAGTGCGACTCTCGTCATATTGCCTCCAATCGGGACCCCAAGATAAACAAAAGGAAAAGTAGCCGCTTCACACCCAATAACTTCACCATTTGTTGGACTTCATCGTCGAGCACCCACTCCCAAAAGCTTGCATTTCTTGAGATTTATTTTAAGACACAAGTAAGGAATAAACATCTCAATATAGGTACTACACACTACATCATTGTGAGACTAAGAAGAATAAGAAGCACATTTCAAGAAATAAAAAAAAAGTGCCGATAGAAAGTAGAGGCTCCAAATATTACAAATGGTGAAACTAAGAAGAATAAGAAGCAGCTTAAATTTTGGTCCATATTATTTTCAAACTGTTTATAATGAAACTTAAGTATATAAAATAAAATACTGTAATAAAATAAAACAATGAAAATAAAAATAAAATAAACTTGTGAGGCCCTCACTTTTATCACTTTTTATTTTAAGTCATTTTATCTGATTAAGTGAAAAACAAACAACTTATCACATAACTTAATAAATTAAGTTTTTTCATATTAAGTCAATTAAGTTGCATTCAAACACAATATTGGAGTTTAAATCACAAATGGTCCCATAATTATATGTCAAAATAGATTCAGTCCCAAATTTAACTTTTGCTCAATTTCAGTCCCAATTTTTCTGAATGTCATTATAGATACTGAAATGATACATTCACATAACTTTTACAAAAATTGGTAAATAATAAACCTAATACCTTGAGTTTCTTATAGCCTACAAACTCCTCTACTTCCCCCTGATCACTGAAGAAAATACACTTTTGCCATTTGGATGATACCATTTACCCTTTTGAGTGTGAGCCACTGGAAGTAACGCAACCTTTGGAAGAGGGTATTCCTTATGTTTGCTTCTTTTATATTCTGAGCTCTTAGTTCCTTTGATTGATACACAATAACCTTCTTCTATTCTTCTTGGAGTTTGACATTTATGGATTATGAAATGTGAAAGGGATTGGATGAATGTTAGTTTTAATATGAGAAGAGTATTGGTTTATATATTTGAAATGTGAAAGGGATTGGAGTAGTAATTATTCCGTAATTTGGTAGATGAGTTGCTATGTAAAAATAGAAACTGTGAATCAGATTTTTTTTTCAAATAAATGCATATTTGACATGAATGTATGCAAAGAATCACATCAAAAAAAATTTAAAGGCCACCTGCCACGTTAATAAATACATACATATACATAGGAGTACATTAATATTGACAGCACAAGCATTTCAAAAGATACCGCCTTCCCTAATTTATAATATTGTGGATGCCCAATTGCCACGTATCACGTATCCAGATCCTTGTTACTTAGCCTATATCACGACTCTAAAAAACGATGTTACACCTTTTATTAAATTTTACGTGTCTTTCTTAAAATTCACTACGGTAAGTTGTTCTAAACCAGTGACCTTCCGCAGAATGAAGAGGTGTAGGACAATAGGAATACGTGTTGGTCATAGGCTAAACTTAAAATTGAGGTTAGGGTTATAATGATTGTGCGTTAGCTTTTGATGAGATTAATAAACTCAAGTAAGATGTAATTTTATTTACCACTAAAATGGTTATAGCTAATTAATTTTTGTTATCTGAAGTTTCCATGGTCACATTAACAGATTATTAAAAACCTGACAGTTGCCATCCTCTCAAGGGAACTGAACATAGTAACTTTTTGTTAAAAATCATCACCAACCCACCTTCTCAAATATCAAGTAATCTAGAAGCCACCATCTTTGAAGATTTCTCCACCAACAATTGTTGAAGCCATCAACTTCGAAGTTGGAAGCTTCATCCATTCACACCATCCTTTCACACCATAATTTCACACCACATTTACTCCTATAAATAGCAAGGCATTTTGTTGATTGGTATCTCATCTCCAAGAGTGAGTTCAAAGAGTGAATAACAATCCAAGTTGAGATTGAGTGAGTTTGAGAGTTTTTATTTTGTGAGTTTGTAATTCTATTCTTGAGTGATAATAGAATAAATATTTTTCTCTCAAATCATCGATAATTCACTATAATGATCATTTGATATCCCAACAACTAGTATCAGAGCAAAGTTTTGGAGTGCTAGCCGAAAGTGGTAGAGGAGCTGAAAATTTTGAGTTTTACAAAGGTGGCTGAAACTCAGTTTTGAGGATATCGTTAGATTCCTTGCGTCGATACAAGTTTGGAGGTATTTTCGGAATACAAAACCGACGTCAGACGAAGCCGTACGGGCTGCCGAAAGAATCTTCTCAAGGTTGAAGACGATGAACAGTAGTTTCTGCAAATAAATTTTCCAGAAATTACATACTGGTCCCTGAACTTTTGGAAGTTTTTAATTCAGTCCCTAAATTTCTGAAATTTTTTATTTTGACCCCAAAAATTTCAAAAAAAAATTTACTTTTGGCCACAGAAGCTTTGTTAAAATCATGGCTGATTTTACTACCTCTATTGAGAAGCTCAATAACAACAATTATGGGTCATGGAGTACCCGTATGAAGTTTTACCTACTCTGGCAGGACTTATGGGATATCGTGAACGGAGCTGAGACAACACCACCAAGGGAGGCCAAAAGCACAGACACAACCTCTGACATCTCAACCTCAACACCAGTACGACCAGATGCTGCACATCAAAGGCCAGCTGCCGACCTTGATGCTTTAAAGAAATGGAAGGTTAAGGCAGGCAAAGCTATGTATGCCTTAACTGTAGCTGTAGAAGATGAATTTCTCCAGTGGATCAAAGATGCCTGAACACCGAAGGAAGCTTGAAATACATTGGCGGATATTTTCGCGAAGAAAAATGATGCAAAATTGCAAAGGCTTGAAAATGATCTTTTGTCGATCTCCCAGAGAAATATGTCTGTGACTCAATATTTCTCAAAGGTGAAATCTCTTTGTGACGAGATTTCTAAACTAGATCCTGAAAATGGCATTACACAAACCAGGATGAAAAGAATTATCATCCACAGATTGAAGCCAGAGTATAAGAGTATTATCACGGCAACCCGGGGCTGGGCCACCGAGCCAACTTTAGCAGATCTCGAGAATTTGCTAATTAATGAAGAGGATCTAGATAAACCCACGTCTAGTCGAGCAACCAATAGTGAAGAGACAGCCATTTTCACTAATTGAAGAGACAATCAAGGATGCGGTCGTGGTCGAGGACGAGGAATTGGTTTCCGTAGATTCAATAGTCAAGATAGAGATGTTCGAGGAAACCAAGATAGAGGTTTCCAGTCAGGGGGAGCTCGAGGAGCTCAACATAATTGAAATGGTCAGAACTGGTGGCAACAAAAGGATCGTCAAAGTGACGAATGTTTTAATTGCGGCAAGAAAGGACATTATGCAAAAAAAATTGCTGGTCCAAGAGAGTTGAAGGAAATGCAACAACAACATCTAAGGACGAGGCTCCAGGAGAAAAAAGATTGGGATTTCGAGACTTCCTTCTATGCCGAGGAGGTAGATACTGCTGATACACGAGGGAAAGGCCCAAGAGAGGAATTCGCACTTACTGCGGTATGTGAGCAGTTAGTCGATTACAAGAATGATTCGATCGTTTACTCTGGTTGTTCCAATAATATGACCGGAGATGAGTTGAAACTTGTAAGTATGACCAAGTACAACGGAGATCGAGTTATTGTGACAGCTGATAACACACAATTACCAATAGCCCATGTTTGCAAGACACAACTGCCACAAAGGTACGGACATGAAGAAGTACAACTCGACAATGTCTATCATGTCCTAGGAATGAAGAAGAACCTGTTGTCAGTACCACAATTAAGTGCTTCAGGTAATTATGTGTTGTTTGGCCAAACGATGTGAAAGTGTATCGTGAATTGAAAGTCATAGGTACATCGTTCGTGGAAGGACTAAAAATGAAGGATATCTATGTGATGTTCGCTGAAGAAGCTTACGTTGAGAAAGCTCGGAGAAGTGACACTGGAGACCTATGGCATGCACAACTTGGACATGTCAATTACGACAAACTGAAGATTATGATGCAGAAATCCATGCTGAGGGGACTCTATCACCTCGAGATCCAATATGACACTGTGTGTGCTGGATGTCAATATGGTAAGGCACATCAACTGCCTTACAAAGAGTCAAAGTTCAGAGCAAGAGAGCCGTTGGAATTGGTCCACTCAGATGTGCTTGGGAAGATCAAACAAAAGTCAACAAGCGGTTATCAATATTTGATAACCTTTATTGATGATTTCTAAAGGTATGTATGGGTATATTTCTTGAAGCATAAAGATGAAGCTTTTGAAAAATTCAGGAAATTCAAAGGTACGGTAGAATGTGAGCTTGGGAGGAAGATCAAGTGCCTCCGTACTGATAATGGAGGAGAATACACTTCAAATGAATTTAACAACTACCTCAAGGAGTGCAACATCCGAAGGCAACTGACTTGTGCAAAAACTCCACAACAAAATGGAGTAGCGGAGAGGAAGAACCGCCACCTAGCAGAGACATGTAAAAGTCTTCTACATGCAAAGAATGTTGATACAAGATTTTGGGCAGAATGCATGAAGACAGTAGTCAATATCACCAACAGGCTACCACAACTGAGGCTGGAATTTATTTCACCATTTCAAAAATTGTATAATGTAAAACCAACAGTGAATTATTTTCGAGTGTTTGGTTGTATATGTTATGTGTTAATTGCATACGAAGATCGCAACAAGTTCGACAAGAAAGCTGACCGCTGCATATTCGTTGAATATGATGAACAAAAGAAAGGCTGGAGATGTTGCGATCCAAATACAAACAAGATCTATATCTCACGAAATGTTGTATTCGATGAGGCATCTTCATGGTGGGCAAATAAGGTGACATTACCAGATACACATGAGCTGCAAGAAAAGCTACAAACCAAGTTGCAGCTACATTCCTCTCAAGACAACAATGACATAGAAGAACCAAGATCCCCGTTGGATCAAGTTGAGGTACGGTCCAAATCAAGAAGCCCTTGGAGAACATGTATACATGAAATACCAGATGAAGTACAGACTAGTCAACCGGAAGAGCAGGAACCTTCACAACCTCAAGTACGAAGGTCCACCAGAGAAAGACGGCCAAATCCAAAGTGTGTAGATGCTGCTTATGCTGAAGTCAAAGAGCCAAGTACATTTGAAGAAGCATCAAATAGTCCAAAGTGGAGAAAGGCCATGGAAGAAGAGATTTTGGCATTAAAATAAAATCAAACTTAGAATTTAGTGAAAAAACCTCAAGGTGTTAGACCCATATCCTGCAAATGGGTTTACAAATTGAAGATTCGTCCAAATGGTATAATCGAGCGGTACAAGGCTCGATTAGTTGTTCGTGGATTCTATCAACAGTATGGCATAGACTATGACGAGACGTTTAGTCCAGTTACAAAGATTACTACAGTTCGTGTCTTACTAACCTTAGCAGCAAGTAAGTCTTGGAAATTATGGCAAATGGATGTGAAGAATGCATTTTTACATGGGGAACTTGATCGTGATATCTATATTGATCAACCCAAAGGATTTGTGAATCATGAAAAGCCTGAGTACGTATGCAAGTTGAAGAAGGCGTTGTATGGCTTGAAGCAGGCACCCCGAGCATGGTACGGGAAAATTGCTGAGTTTCTAGTCCAAAGTGGTTATCATGTTGCCCTAGCAGATTCAAGCTTGTTTGTGAAAACTCAAGGAGGCAAGCTAGCAATAGTCCTTGTATATGTGGATGATCTAATCATCACTGGCGATGACGAAGACGAGATTCAACGAACAAGGGCAAACTTGTCAGTCCGATTTCAAATGAAGGAACTTGGTGAACTGAAACACTTCCTAGGATTGGAAGTCGAAAGAACAGATGATGGTATATTTCTTGGTCAGCAGATATATGCAAGGGATTTAATCGAGAAGTTTGGGCTAACTGACTGCAAGCCAATATCTACCCCAATGGAGCCAAACTTGAAGCTGTGTGCCTACGATGGGAAAGACTTGGAGGACACAAGAATGTACCGACAGATAGTAGGTAGTCTTATCTATCTAACTCTTTCCAGACCTGACATAGCATTCGCTGTAGGTGTTGGCAGGTTCATGCAGAAACCGAAGAAGTCACATCTTGAAACAGTTAAAAGAATCCTCAGATATGTTAAAGGCACAATTGATTGGGGACTTTTCTACAAGAAGGGAGTACAAAGCAAGGTCAGCGGCTATTATGATGCTGACTATGCCGGAGACCATGACACCCAGAGATCGACTACAGGATATATATTCAATCTTGGTTCAGGAGCTATATCATGGTGCAGTAAGAGACAACCTACCGTTTCTCTTTCAACTACTGAAGCGGAATATAGAGCAGGGGCGATGGCAGCACAAGAGTGTGCTTGGTTGACTCAACTCATGAAGGATTTGAACCAACCAATAGAAGATGGAGTTGCATTACACTGTGACAATCTGTCAGCAGTTCGTTTGGCTGAGAATCCAGTATTTCATACTCGGACCAAACATGTGGAAGTACATTATCATTTCTTACATGAGAAAGTACTTAAAGGAGACATTTACATGAAGCCGGTCAGGACCAAAAACCAGGTTGCAAACATATTTACGAAGAGCTTATCTGCACCCTACATCAGAAAAGCTTCAATAAGAACCTCAACTACAAAGATCTGCAGTTAATAACATCATCAGTTGTTGTTGCGTTTGGTAACTACTTCTTTTAAATATTTTTAATGTAGTTAATAGGTTGTTTATAATTGCGTGTGACGGTCCAAAACATTTGAGAAAACCATGAATCGTATGAACAACAGTTTGAGCAAGTGACGATAACTGATGAACATTAGGAATGAGA
Organism: Orobanche coerulescens; assembly: GCA_033398695.1. Lineage (NCBI taxonomy): Eukaryota > Viridiplantae > Streptophyta > Magnoliopsida > Lamiales > Orobanchaceae > Orobanche > Orobanche coerulescens. The sequence goes on from CM065810.1 coordinate 9,584,121, forward strand.
ACATGTTTACTCAATCTTGACCTACAACTACTAATAACACTCACTCAGTACTTTTCAACTTTTATAAATCTTATTATAAATGAACCAAAATATTTACAAAGGATAGTTGCGGAATACTATCCCTATTGAATGACAAATGAAAATCTCTTACAAGAAAGAAAAGGATTCTAACTACAATAGTACTTTGTATTATTTTTTAGTGTGTGAATCCATACTAACAACTTCACCAATCCTTCCTTTATATATTATGGGAGAACGCTGTGTTTAGTCAAGGAGAAATAGTAACTTGCCAACTGAATTAGTCAACTGGATGTAGGTTGCATGTGCCTAGTATAGCTAGAGTTGTGCTTTCGGTCATACGGTTCTGACAACTGTTTGTACCTGCAAGTTACCTTTCCTTCTATCGATAAGTTATTATCTTCCCAAGAGTTTTCCCGCATTTTCGTAGATATATCAGAGTGTTTTCATCCTTTGATATATTTGATAACTTCAGTTAGTGAGTATGTCTTTAGTATGTCTTGTGATCAGCTGATATTATCTTTACCATGCATCAGATCGTTAGTAACTAGTCAGGATGGTTAGATCTTTTAGGATTGTTAAAGTGGATGAGTCTATCAGAGTCTTTAGAAACATTTGTCAGTTCTCTAAGACTATGGTTGTTTATAACTCTTTGTATTTTGCTTGCTGATTCCACATCAGGTTACAAAATGTTCTTTCAGTTTGTGTTTGACATTACTGAAGCTTGACTATGTTCGTAGAGTATTAAATGTATCTGAGTTATTTGTTGCACTCAATGAGTTTCTTTATCAGAACCGTTGATCAATACTGTCAGCGGTAAGGTATGTTATCAGATAGTCTGATTGTAACTCTACTGAGGTTGCTCGCTGATATTTAGTATCAACGAGTCTTTTTGATAGCTGATTCTTGTCAGCTGTGCTGAGTAAACAACTTACTCATTGATGCGTGTAGCACCAGGTTTTAAATTTATAAACAAGAATTACCGGTTAACTAGGAACACATTCGGGCAAGTATACCCTTGTCATGTGTAGTTAGGGATTAGTAAGTCAAGGTCGTCCCAAGAGACTTGGTTGCACTCATGTGTTGTTTGATTGTTTAAGCAAGTACCAAGTTGATGGTTATGATTGTCACGGATTAAACCACCAAGAAAAGCAATATGGAAAGCATGATGTAAGCACACAAAGAACATACTTGTATGGATAAATGATCACAAGGATATTAGGATGTTTAGTTTGGAGAACATATTATCATTGGTAATTCTTTCCACATATAGAACCAATTCTAATAGTCTAGCATTTTATAAATCAAATATACACAAGTCTTAATCAATTGGTCATGTCATAAGACTCATGCCTAAACCAACAACAAACAAAGAGTTCTTTCGGCCCATAAACTTTGATGTCATTAATTTGTGAAGTTCCATTTACTTGAAAGATGATGAGAACACATATTCAAAAGACTCCTTTCGACCTTAATCTCAATTAAACCTTTACTTGTTATGTTTATTAATTCTCTTGCACAATCGTCACGAAACTCAGGATCAAAACATTTGTCGACTAATGGATTGAAACTAATCACTATTGAGAATCCTTTCGGCCTCTAAACTCAACAATGATCAACCAAAACAATAAACAAGGACAAGTTCCAGTTTAACCAAATATGATGTCTTTCATTATAATTCAAACAAACACTAATTATATCCAAACATCCTTTTTATCACAAGTTCTCATAATAACCAAACAAGCATTAAGATATTATCATTATCAAAATACATCACATGAAACACAAAGAAACCAATCATGAAATATAAAGTTCAACATCTTGACAATAATAAAGGTTTACCCAAGTAGCGATTACAATGAGTAAAGAGTAGGATTTATAGCGATCCTACAAGCCTCCAATCAACCGGTACAAGCTCTAACCACACTAGAGAATCGTTCCAATACTTCTTGGTTATACATCCAAATCGCTCCAACACTTCTTGGTGATACGTCCTCCGTAAATGGTAGGGTGAATATGGTCTTTCGGGTTTAGAGAGTTGTAGGAAATCTGCCCTTATGGTGTAAGGGAGAGTTTTCCATCCTGTTTGATGATCAAATGGTGATTATTCATTTGATGCATTTTGTGCATGATTAGCACTTAACCAAGTACTCTTATTTATAGATGATGACACCTTTAGCCTCCAAGCAATTTCCTTGGCCACAAAGTGTCATAAAGTGCAGGCAAAATGAGTAAATAAGAGTAGATGATCGGACTTAGGAGTAATGGCACTTAAAAATCCACTTAAATGCAACTTTGGAAGACAATAAGTGCAGTAATTGGCGGCTGGAGTTCCTACCAGGCGACTAGAAATCTTCTGGTCACCAAAATCACTTTCAACCCACGACTGGGACCTTCAACCTGCGGCCGGATGACTGCTCAACCTCAGGTTGAGGTATTGAACCTTGGGTTGGAACCTCAGCCTCAACCTTAGGTTGGAAATTGGTTTGCATGTTTGATTCAACATTGGGTTGGCAATAAACTCCATCTTTAACAATCATCTTTGGCACTTAATCTTGACTCTTTCCTTCATTTTAAAACTTCATAATCTTTTACTTGAACTTGGAAATAATCATAGCATGAATCTTTATCTTGAACGGAGAACTTCTCTTCGTGCACATACTCTTGATTTGTCAACTTTTCGTTATTTCCTTTGACATAGTTATACTTGAACCTGAATACATCTTTTATACATTTTAAGCGTAAAATGTTCATAAATACAACAAAATAATATGCAAAAACATACGAATAACGCGACTAAAATATGTACAAAATGAGCATTATCACTCATGGTTTACATTCTAATTGCATCAGTGATTAACTTAGGCTGATTTTATGTTCAAATACCTCTAGAGGGTACTTTGGTCATAGATTATACCTAACAATCTCCACTTATTTGATCATAGAAGTAGCCCAAGTTTAACTGAGCGTAACGGCTTCTTTTCACCCTTAGAATTACAACCATAACTAAATGAACGTCTGATTTAAAGTAGTATATGTATATCAGAGGTAAGTGAGCATAATGGCTTCTTCTTACCCTCTAAATTACAATTTAAAAAAATTAAACAGACATCTAATTACTGTGTTGCTAAAGTTATCATGTGTGACTATGCTTCTGAGTTCTTCCTTGGGTTTACTCTTGTATGTCCTCCTCAGAGATTCCCTGATTTAGGGTTGTATCCTTGATCATTTGTTTCTAAGCTTTTGAACTTCTTTGTTGTTCTTTTAAGGATGCCAGACACTTCCTGATTTGTTTGAACCAATTCTTCCATTTACTTGAGGAATATGTATGCTTGGCCTCTGATTTTAGGTAATTTCGGTCCCCTAATTAATTTTGCATACTTAGTGTCTCTTTGCATTTACTCATCAGGTTCCAACTCCTTCAGTAATTTAAAATCAGAGGTAGGGAAGATTTTGGTTTTTGGTGGTGTGAGTTCGTTATAGTGAACTTGAACTTAAATGCTTTCTCCCCCTCAAAAATTGCAATGTTAGTGGTAATTTTTGAAGTTTGTTGCAATTTAAGTCACTAAGGTCCAGGTGATAAATAGTTTATCATGTATAACATCAGAATCTGATTTAGGTAAAATATTTGGTTCGGAGGTAGGGTTTAATTAAGGATCTAGTTGAGTCACTTTTGTGTTTGAAAATGTGAAGTTGTTTAGTAGTGAACTAGTATACTATGGAAAAAACTTTTATAACAAATACAAAAGCTAATGGTAAGATTCCATTTTTATCAACGTTCCTTCTCTGATTTCATAACCACCCATTCGTTGATTTCACAAAAGCCTTTGATTCTCTTTAGTCCTTGATAGCTATTAGTGACTCAGATTAAGGTATCAACTGTGCTGACAGTTCACTTTTGTCCCTGGTCAATTCCGCATTGATGTCCCTGAGTTTTTCACTCATACCATTATATTGCATCACAAAACAGAGTAGTAACATATATACAGTTCTTACATTGTGATGTTGAAACAAAACAGTCTTAGAAGCTTGCCTATAAATACTTCCCCAAGTAAAGACAAAAAGAGGAGCGTCAGAAAATAGGGCGGCCCCTTAAATATATGGGCGGTCCCCTTAAAGTTTAGCTTGTAAAACTGTTTTAGGTTCTAAGAAGTATTTATAGGTAAGCTTAAATACATATTCTACAAACTTTGGATTCACGGAGGGAATTATTTACAAACTATGGATTCACAGAGGGAATTATGATTACATAAACAAGTTTAGCTATAATACTTACCTCAATTTCACCAATTTAGTAGGAAGAGCAAGAACAAGTTTATTTTTAGTTTCCGATTGTTCATATTCATTCCCCTCCGAGAGGGATTGCTCAAACATGTCCTCCTTAGAGTCAAAAGATGGTTCCGAATTTCCTTCACCAACATCGTCCCTAATTTCCCCAGATTCAGATTTATTTACGGCATCAACAAACCTGTTTAGGTGGACCTAAGAATTGCTATCGTTTGAGTAACTTGTAACTATGGTTCCAAGACTCTCAGTATGTAACTAGGTCGCTGGATCAAGATTTTGCTTTCATATTTGCCACTGTGCATGAGTAAATTCAGAGATACTTAAGTCCCCTGCCTCACAAATCTGTATCGTGTATAGCTCTCTTTACCGAACAACTATTGTGTGACGACAATGACAAGAAATGACTGCACTAGCCTTGGTAGTTACTACTTACCAGTTAGGAGGAGAAATTGCAATACATAAAGGCTTGTTTTAACTCCATAACTGGGTCACCATGCTTTTTACCAAAACCATCATTGTTCGGGGTAGCATACCCTGATATCAATACTTTCTCAAGTTCTAATCTTCTCTTCTGTGTTCCTGGCCTTGTTTCAGTTAAATCTTTTGCCAGTCAAAAAGTAAAACCAATCAATTCTTTTAGGTGCCTCACAACCATTTAGCTTCAAAAACATATGGACTGAATAACTGTTACTAAAATCCAATTAACAATTTGACACAGGAATAAAAAAAAATTACAATTCCGGAGTCTAGAGAAATGATTGTGATTCCCTTAAGGTTTGCCAGATCAACTACATGATCAATTACAGAACTCTTGATGGAGACTTGATATTTGTATTCTTTAACAAATATCTGTATGCTACAATCAATAGATCTGGCCAATTTTTCATGATATACTGATGCAAAGACACTTTATCAGATGCAGGATATACTTTTTTTGGGTGATTTGCTGTATTACGGATGAACCTAAATAGGCCGCGCAGCGTGGTGGTATCATATTCTACCTTTTACTCATCCCTCTGCTTCTCAAGAGTTGATACTTGCTGCTCATTTTCCTCCCCAGGTACTTTCTTATGTTCGTCGGGTATTTTTTGCATTAGTTTATACCATTCTACAAAGTCTTCATCATTCTTCCTCCAGTCATCTTTAAAAACTTCATGAGACAAACTATTTATGAGCAGTTAAGCAGTTTAAAGTATTTTGATCATCCAAACTGCTACTTATATGCTTCTTTTGGGGCAAAATAGGCAGTTTTTCAATAAGCTATTTCAAAGTGCTTCTTTGAGATGAAACTAGAATTACTATTCTATCATCATATATAACCTAAAACCCATTATAAATAGATTAGATTAATATTTCTGAAGTAAAATAAGCCCAAACACCCTCTTAAATCCACAATAGTACATAACTAGCGCAAGGAACACATGCTGACGCCTTCACAATATCCCTTGGTCTCGGCTTAAAAAATAAAGACAGCTCCAAGCCTAATTTGCATTAAAGCATTTATCTACAAGCATGTCCTAATGCAACATTAGCACATGCTAACAGCGAAACCACACTCTCCTTTTTATGTTTAGCTGATAACTATTAAGTTAATGGCAAAACAAATGATAATATGTAGCTTCAGGTACAAAAACTACAGAGTAATGCTAGATGCAATGAGAAGCAAATTATTTCTTTTGACTGCAGATTGTGTCTTGATTCCATAATTGGTTCCGGTCCTAACCAAATCAATGATAGGAGCACTCTAACCAGTTTGTCTTACTTTTATGTCTAGTGCTAGTCAGACTTGTTATCCCACCCCCATAATCAAGCCAATTACAATAGGATAGGACCCCAAACAAAAATTAAACACTCACTGGTGCAATGCTAAACACCAGCACCACCCACTGGTGTAATGCCAAAGACCCTACTACGCAAATAAGTACAATGTGGATGCCAAACACCATAAACATATGACCTATACCTAAATGACAAAGATCACAGCCACTATGAATGCCACATGCACAACAACATACTAGAATCTAAAAACATTCATTGGCCCACTAACCATACGAATAAAGGACCATATACAAAACAACTCATCTTTTTATCAGCATACAAAGTCTTTTGTAGTAAAGAACGTTACAGCTTTAGAAGGGTCATACCTAGAATTTTCATACAAAAGCTTGTAGATCAGATCGGCTGCAACACAACATTTGAAATAAACCTTTCTAGGTCGAGATTTAGCAATTGTATAACCAGGTTGATAATTAGTCTTCACGAAAGTATATTTTCCAGACGAGAGATAATACCACATTATTTTACCCAGATTTTGCTTCTCTACATCAAGGTAGAGTGTCTTTTCTTCATCCTGCTCAACTGTTACAAATAAATGAAAAAAGATAACAAAATAAGAAAGACTAATCACGCACGAAAATTGCAAATCTGATTATCAATTTAATCTTACATTTATCCTTCGTGTAACTTTTGCTCTCTGACAAACCACAGAACTTCACAACAACAGCCTCATCTGCAGTTTGTTTAATCAGGATACTTTCCGGAGTAAGATTGCAATGAAATGTAAAATTTGCGTGAAGCTCCATTAGGGCTCTAACAATGTCCCTTGAAGAAAAAAAAATCAAAATAAAAAATCAAAAGAATATAAAGATGAATATATAAAAAGTAAAATAAAATAATCTTTGGCATACCTTAATAGCCCTATTTCATGGGATTGAATAAGTTTCTCTTCAACAGGAGACTCTTCCCTAAGTTCCTCTTCAACAGGAAACTCTTTCCTAAGTTCCTCTTCAACAGGAAACTTTTTCCTTATAAAAGTTTCCAAATTCATATCAAATTTTTGAAAAGCAAAATATTTAAACTTTTCATCACTCTCATCCCCGAACATTTTAACAACACACTCGACGTGACTTAACTTTGTGTATACCTCTTTGACCTTCATATACATTTTTATTCGGCGTCCTTTTAATGAAGGCTTGGATTCCATGAATCTTTCCGTCAAAATACGATATAACATCTTCTTTCACATTTTTTCTTGCTAATTGAGGATAAGAAACTTCGATTTTTCTTCTAGCATTGTTCATTGTCCTTGTAAGGATTCCATCATCACTGAGATCATACAAACCATAATCTCTGAACAATTCAATTAGCTTATCGGGGGTGCGTGCGTAATGCACGGTGCACATTCTACGCTCACTGTCAGCTACGTTATTCTCAGCACAAGGTAAATACACTTCAATGTTCGAAAATCGAACATACCAAAGCTTATGTATACAAAAACTGAATTCTTTTCTTATTATTCCAAGGCTATATTCCCTGAATCTGTCAAAGAGAAAACCATGGTTTTGTCTAGGGTGATTTCAGGTTCTTCACTGAATATTTTCTTAATCTGACCATCGACTTCATCTTGAGTATTCCAAAATATCGGCTGGAAATAGAAAGGTAAATTTTTAAATTAGTAAATCAAATTAATGCTACAACCGACCCGACAAAACCGAAAACCGAAATTCATGAAAATCCTAAACCGAAACCGAACCGACGAGCTGTCGGGTCGGGTCGGTTTTGTGTTGGGCCATCAGTTCGGTTCGGTTTAAGTGTATTTAGGTATGTTTTTGTCGGTTTTGGGCCGAACCGAAACCGAAAACATGTAAAATATGAAACCGAAACCGAACCGACTGGCTGTCGGGTCGGGTCGGTTTGGTCGGTTTTGGACCTTTGATGCTCAGCCCTATCACTAGTTTAAAAACCCTTTTTCTCATTGAAAAGTTGTGTATCGGTTCTGCAAATTGGTTTAAATTTTAAATATTATTGTGACATCATACTTTTCCACTAATGTGCTTTGTGAAACAGGTGATCTGAAAATAAATTATAAATATATTTTTTGAAACAATCTGAAAATATAAACTATAAATATAGAAAGAGAAAAAGAAAAATACCCTTAATTTCTTTCCGGAAGAAGAGTATAAATACAACAAATCTTCACCATCATCTTCGATATCAACATACGTTTCCACTTCCGGATACTGTAAAGCCTGGTATGATTGTTTGTTTGCGTTGTGACGCCATTTAATCTCCTTTGTTTCCATATAAAACTCCCTTTTGCGATAAAATCATAATCAGAGGTTCTACTTCCGTTTTGTTGGTGAAGTATTGTTTCTCGTAGAGCGGGGTGCGTTTAAGAGACATTTTTTCTGTGCGTTTAAGAGACATTAAATGGCAATTAATCGAGTATTTATTACGAAGTAGAAGAAGCGGCGCATCAAGTTGTATTAGGGTTAGAGACTGAGGAAAGAGAGAGTGAGGAAGTGAAATTAAAATGTTAGGGTTACCAAGGGTTGTGGGCTAGCTTTTAAGAGAAACCCTTTTAATTGTGAATAGAATCAAATCAGGTATAACTCTTTATCAAAAAAATAGTCAAATAATAATTGCTAAATCTAGAACTAATTAGTTACTTAATAGAAAACACCTAATAATATGATGTAGACAAAACATATATTATATTAAAGCGAACCCAACTGTTATGATAAAATCCATTGTTTTAAAAATCGGTCGAAGCGTACGCCTCGAGGCGCGCCTCGACTCGAAGCGACCGATTATTAACGAGAAAGTTAATCAACTGCCTTCCCCTCATATCCTTCCAACCATCGGATAATATGGAAACACCCGTTTGTGCCCATGTTTTCTTCACCTCATCTTCAACCGCTTTTGTAGTTTTCACTTCTTCATTCAAGATCCACGAACTAAGCTCATATTGTGTTGGAGGTTTTAAGCCACGTTCATAGTTCCCAATAGATCGACACATATTAACAAAAGAAGCACTCTTGGCATTGAAGGGGATTCCGTTTTCAATGAAAAATCTTCCAATATCCAAACAAACTCTATTCCTCATTTCTTTCGCATTCGTTTGGTTGCCCGTGTCTTGAGCATCCTCTTCCTCCACTTCAACAACAAAGCGATCAATCGGTCCCCTTACACCCCTTGTGTGAGGAGTACTTCCCGAACTCGAACCTCCTCTTCCCATCGAGCCTTGGTTATTGTAATAAGAGCCACTGTCCACCATCTCCTCAAAATCCCTTTGAGCACTGATTTTTAATTGCTCTCCTCTCTTCAAATAATCTTTAATTTCTTGCTTCACTTCTTCCGGTACACTACTACATGGCTTTGCATCTTTATGTGTACCGGCAAGATGATCCTTCATTCTTTTCACACCTCCCTTAATAGTTTTCAAACAAAAATTGCATTCAATGTATTTGTAATGCTTTCCTTCAACTTGAATTTCTTTACCATACTTCCAAGCCGGGTCTTTTCTTGAACCGCCCTTCGATCCTCCTCCCACCATAATTCTGTCAATACCACAAAATTCAAGCAAAAAAAAAAATCAAAAAACATAGCAAGATCTGTTGGTGCTGGAAGTGGTAAGAGAAGGTTTTCAAAAAAAAAGAGTTGTTAAGCAAACATAGTAAGATACGTACCAGGTGACACAAAGGCACGGCGAACAGATCTCCGGCGTGCGTGTGTGTGCGCGACTTCGCTGCCGGCGACAGAGATGCCCGGCGACAGAGAGGAACGGCCGACTGGAAGAGCAGAGGAACGAAGAAAACTCGAAAAGGAAGAGAGCAGAAGAACGACTGGAAGCATGCGATTTTTAGCTTTTTAATTTAGAGTTTTATTATTAAAAATAACGTAAAAGTAAAGAATTAAAAAAAAATAAAAAACAATCAAAAAGCGGTCAACAAGCCAAAATTGGACGGTTGCCACAAGGCGTCCGCCTTTCCGCTTCAAGGCGGAGACGTTTCGAGGCGTACGCCTCACCCGAAAAAAACGGCCGCTTCAACCACTGACCCCCGAATCGTGCTCCTCTGTTCGTTTTCCGGCCGCTTCGAGTCGAGGCGCGCCTCGAGGCGTACGCTTCGACCGATTTTTAAAACAATGGATTTTACATAACAGTTGGGTTCGCTTTAATATAATATATGTTTTGTCTACATCATATTATTAGGTGTTTTCTATTAACTAATTAGTTCTAGATTTAGCAATTATTATTTGATTATTTTTTTGATAAAGAGTTATACCTGATTTGATTCTATTCACAATTAAAAGGGTTTCTCTTAAAAGTTAGCCCACAACCCTTGGTAACCCTAACATTTAGAGGGGTGTATTGGATTGAGACTCCGTAGGATTTTAAAAGATTTTGAAAGTCTGGGTGTATTCGATCTAGACTTTTAAAAGTCCTTTAAAATCCAGAGGTATTCAATCCAGACATTTTAATGTCTTTTAAAATCCAGAGGTATTCAAACTGGACTTTTTGAAGTCTTTAAAAATCTGGTGGTATTCAACATTACGTGGATTTTAACAATCTATGGATTCTGATGGATTTTTCAAAAAAATTACAAAGGACGAAATCTGAGCTTCACACATGAGATTTCGATGGATTCTGCCTCAGCGCCCGTTGTCACCCAACGGTCGCTTATGTCATTTGAGCTTCCCCCTTATATCCGCCGCCACTCTCCGCCTTCGGAATCTCGTCGGACCGCCCACACCGTCGTTGACGTTACCATTGTTAAAATTGTCGCCGTTGCTGCCGGATCTGAGAAAGATGAATCGGAGCCGTGGTGGAGGCGGGGTTGTCGAGCGTCGCCGGAGAAGAAGAGGGTGTCACCAGAAATCTAAGGGAGTCCATCCCAGCCGTTGTTGATGTCCAACGGCTGCTGGGAGTGCATTCCCACCCGCGGCTGAGACCCAGCGCGAACGTTGGGTTAATGTATTTGAACTCCAACAAAATCCACGCGAAGTCAATAACAAATTCCCCAAAACTCCACGCGGAGTCTATAGAATTCCCCTAAACTCCATGCGGAGTCTATAAATTTCAAAAGTCCATGGACTTTTAAAACTCCAAAAAAATCCTACAGAATTCCAATCCAATACACCCCCTTAATTTCACTTCCTCACTCTCTCTTTCCTCAGTCTCTAACCCTAATACAACTTGATGCGCCGCTTCTTCTACTTCGTAATAAATACTCGATTAATTGCCATTTAATGTCTCTTAAACGCACATGAAAAATGTCTCTTAAACGCACCCCGCTCTACGAGAAACAATACTTCACCAACAAAACGGAAGTAGAACCTCTGATTATGATTTTATCGCAAAAGGGAGTTTTATATGGAAACAAAGGAGATTAAATGGCGTCACAACGCAAACAAACAATCATTAGAGGCTTTACAGTATCCGGAAGTGGAAACGTATGTTGATATCGAAGATGATGGTGAAGATTTGTTGTATTTATACTCTTCTTCCGGAAAGAAATTAAGGGTATTTTTCTTTTTCTCTTTCTATATTTATAGTTTATATTTTCAGATTGTTTCAAAAAATATATTTATAATTTATTTTCAGATCACCTGTTTCACAAAGCACATTAGTGGAAAAGTATGATGTCACAATAATATTTAAAATTTAAACCAATTTGCAGAACCGATACACAACTTTTCAATGAGAAAAAGGGGTTTTAAACTAGTGATAGGGCTGAGCATCAAAGGTCCAAAACCGACCGAACCGGCAAAAACCGACCCGACCCGACAGCCAGTCGGTTTGGTTTCGGTTTCATATTTTACATGTTTTTGGTTTCGGTTCGGCCCAAAACCGACAAAAACATACCTAAATACACATAAACCGAACCGAATTGATGGCCCAACACAAAACCGACCCGACCCGACAGCTCGTCGGTTCGGTTTCGGTTTAGGATTTTCATGAATTTTGGTTTTCGGTTTTGCCGGGTCGGTTGTAGCATTAATTTGATTTACTAATTTAAAATTTTACCTTTCTATTTCCAGCCGATATTTTGGAATACTCAAGATGAAGTCCACGGTCAGATTAAGAAAATATTCAGTGAAGAACCTGAAATCACCCTAGACAAAACCATGGTTTTCTCTTTGACAGATTCAGGGAATATAGCCTTGGAAGGTGATACAAACATTGCTTTTAAGATAATAAGAAAAGAATTCAGTTTTTGTATACATAAGCTTTGGTATGTTCGATTTTCGAACATTGAAGTGTATTTACCTTGTGCTGAGAATAACGTAGCTGACAGTGAGCGTAGAATGTGCACCGTGCATTACGCACGCACCCCCGATAAGCTAATTGAATTGTTCAGAGATTATGGTTTGTATGATCTCAGTGATGATGGAATCCTTACAAGGACAATGAACAATGCTAAAAGAAAAATCGAAGTTTCTTATCCTCAATTAGCAAGAAAAAAAGTGAAAGAAGATGTTATATCGTATTTTGACGGAAAGATTCATGGAATCCAAGCCTTCATTAAAAGGACGCCGAATAAAAATGAGTATATGAAGGTCAAAGAGGTATACACAAAGTTAAGTCACGTCGAGTGTGTTGTTAAAATGTTCGGGGATGAGAGTGATGAAAAGTTTAAATATTTTGTTTTTCAAAAATTTGATATGAATTTGGAAACTTTTATAAGGAAAAAGTTTCGTGTTGAAGAGGAACTTAGGAAAGAGTTTCCTGTTGAAGAGGAACTTAGGGAAGAGTCTCCTGTTGAAGAGGAACTTATTCAATCCCATGAAATAGGGCTATTAAGGTATGCCAAAGATTATTTTATTTTACTTTTTATATATTCATCTTTATATTCTTTTGATTTTTGATTTTGATTTTTTTTTTCTTCAAGGGACATTGTTAGAGCCCTAATGGAGCTTCACGCAAATTTTACATTTCATTGCAATCTTACTTCGGAAAGTATCCTGATTAAACAAACTGCAGATGAGGCTGTTGTTGTGAAGTTCTGTGGTTTGTCAGAGAGCAAAAGTTACACGAAGGATAAATGTAAGATTAAATTGATAATCAGATTTGCAATTTTCGTGCGTGATTAGTCTTTCTTATTTTGTTAACTTTTTTCATTTACTTGTAACAGTTGAGCAGGATGAAGAAAAGACACTCTACCTTGATGTAGAGAAGCAAAATCTGGGTAAAATAATGTGGTATTATCTCTCGTCTGGAAAATATACTTTCGTGAAGACTAATTATCAACCTGGTTATACAATTGCTAAATCTCGACCTAGAAAGGTTTATTTCAAATGTTGTGTTGCAGCCGATCTGATCTACAAGCTTTTGTATGAAAATTCTAGGTATGACCCTTCTAAAGCTATAACGTTCTTTAATACAAAAGACTTTGTATGCTGATAAAAAGATGAGTTGTTTTGTATATGGTCCTTTATCCGTATGGTTAGTGGGCCAATGAATGTTTTTAGATTCTAGTATGTTGTTGTGCATGTGGCATTCATAGTGGCTGTGATCTTTGTCATTTAGGTACAGGTCTTATGTTTATGGTGTTTGGCATCCACATTGTACTTATTTGCGTAGTAGGGTCTTTGGCATTACACCAGTGGGTGGTGCTGGTGTTTAGAATTGCACCAGTGAGTGTTTAATTTTTGTTTGGGGTCCTATCCTATTGTAATTGGCTTGATTATGGGGGTGGGATAACAAGTCTGATTAGCACTAGACATAAAAGTAAGACAAACTGGTTAGATCGCTCCGATCATTGATTTGGTTAGGACCGGAACCAATTATGGAATCAAGACACAATCTGCAGTCAAAAGAAATAATTTGCTTCTCATTGCATCTAGCATTACTCTGTAGTTTTTGTACCTGAAGCTACATATTATCATTTGTTTTGCCATTAACTTAATAGTTATCAGCTAAACATAAAAAGGAGAGTGTGGTTTCGCTGTTAGCATGTGCTAGTGTGCATTAGGACATGCTTGTAGATAAATGCTTTAATGCAAATTAGGCTTGGAGCTGTCTTTATTTTTTAAGCCGAGACCAAGGGATATTGTGAAGGCGTCAGCATGTGTTCCTTGCTCTAGTTATGTACTATTGTGGATTTAAGAGGGTGTTTGGGCTTATTTTACTTCAGAAATATTAATCTAATCTATTTATAATGGGTTTTAGGTTATATATGATGATAGAATAGTAATTCTAGTTTCATCTCAAAGAAGCACTTTGAAATAGCTTATTGAAAAACTGCCTATTTTGCCCCAAAAGAAGCATATAAGTAGCAGTTTGGATGATCAAAATACGTTAAACTTCTTAACTGCTCATAAATAAACAGATAAAAAAAAAAAAAGCAATCCCAAACACCCTTTAACAAGCACATGAATCTGTATTAGGAATTATGTGTTAATCAAAATGAATGAAAAAGTACCTGGTCTGTAGCTTAAAGGCTTCGTATATAATGAATATAGAATGACTTTTTTCTATGATCAGAGGGGGGTTTTGCAACTTGCACATGATTAAGACATCGGTGAGTTAAGCATCTTTCTTCTCTAAGCTGCCTCCATTGCTTTGTAGATCCACCATTAATTCGCTGAAAATTGTTTAAAAAAAAATCATATATTGGATTTCCAATAAAATTGTATCTTTTCTTTGAAAAACCCTAAGCTGTGATTACAATTCATTGATGCTTCGTTTGTTTTTCAAGATGTCTCTATTTGTTAGTATAAGAATTATGGCCATTTAACAAATACCTGAACTTTTTGTGGACAACTTTGTTACCTGGTCAAATATCTTAGTTTTCATGTTATAATGGTATCTTTATCTTCCTGAGTACCAACTACCCTTTCTTTTGTATGTAAGTTTGTTGGTTTTAATAATATGTTCGCCTTTCGAAAATAAATAAATATGAGTTTGTTACTGTTTTGCAGACTATCACTCTACATGGTGCCCGTCATGTCCTATTTTGGGGAGCGGATGTCCGTATAGACTTTTTAAGGACTATGAGTGACGAGATTATTAGTGGAAACTTTGCCAACATAAATAGTGTGTCTCATGAAGTTTTTAAAGATGACTGGAGGAAGAATGATAAAGACTTTGTAGAATGGTATAAACTAATGCAAAAAGTACCTGACGAACATAAGAAAGTACCTGGGGAGGAAAATGAGCAGCAAGTATCAACTCTTGAGAAGCAGAAGGATGAGCAAAAGGTAGAATATGATACCACCACGCTGCGCGGCCTACTTAGGTTTATCCGTAATACAGCAAATCACCCAAAAAAAGTATATCCCGCATCTGATAAAGTGTCTTTGCATCAGTATATCATGAAAAATTGGCCAGATCTATTGATTGTAGTATACAGATATTTGTTAAAGAATACAAATATCAAGTCTCCATTAATAGCCCTATTTCATGGGATTGAATAAGTTCCTCTTCAACAGGAGACTCTTCCCTAAGTTCCTCTTCAACAGGAAACTCTTTCCTTATAAAAGTTTCCAAATTCATATCAAATTTTTGAAAAGCAAAATATTTAAACTTTTCATCACTCTCATCCCCGAACATTTTAACAACACACTCGACGTGACTTAACTTTGTGTATACCTCTTTGACCTTCATATACTCATTTTTATTCGGTGTCCTTTTAATGAAGGCTTGGATTCCATGAATCTTTCCGTCAAAATACGATATAACATCTTCTTTCACTTTTTTTCTTGCTAATTGAGGATAAGAAACTTCGATTTTTCTTCTAGCATTGTTCATTGTCCTTGTAAGGATTCCATCATCACTGAGATTATACAAACCATAATCTCTGAACAATTCAATTAGCTTATCGGGGGTGCGTGCGTAATGCACGGTGTACATTCTACGCTCATTGTCAGCTACGTTATTCTCAGCACAAGGTAAATACACTTCAATGTTCGAAAATCGAACATACCAAAGCTTATGTATACAAAAACTGAATTCTTTTCTTATTATCTTAAAAGCACTGTTTGTATCACCTTCCAAGACTATATTCCCTGAATCTGTCAGAGAGAAAACCATGGTTTTGTCTAGGGTGATTTCAGGTTCTTCACTGAATATTTTCTTAATCTGACCGTGGACTTCATCTCGAGTATTCCAAAATATCGGCTGGAAATAGAAAGGTAAATTTTTAAATTTGTAAATCAAATTAATGCTACAACCGACCCGACAAAACCGAAAACCGAAATTCATGAAAATCCTAAATCGAAACCGAACTGACGGGCTGTCGGGTCGGGTCGGTTTTGTATTGGGCCGTCAGTTCGGTTCGGTTTATGTGTATTTAGGTATGTTTTTGTCGGTTTTGGGCCGAACCGAAACCGAAAACGAAACCGAACCGACTGGCTGTCGGGTCGGCTCGGTTTTTGTCGGTTCGGTCGGTTTTGGACCTTTGATGCTATAGTCCCCATAAATCTGCCTAAGTAAATTAAAACCCTTCACTGGACCAAGATTCACTTGCGATGCTTGATATAGAAAAACTTGCTGAGTATAAGAAACATCACGAGACGAAACCAGAAAAACTATCTTCCTACCCTAGGCTATGATTATGACCCTCAACGAATTCATAACACCAATATCCTCTTCGTTCAACATACCTCATACGTAAACGAACCTCAAAACCAGCTCTTTTTGCATAATCTTTGTAATACTCATAAGCCTGCTCCAGAGAATGATACATCATACCATAAGTCGGCTTCTCACCAGCAGGAATATCAGGAATCCATAACTTCTCACCCGCTTCCTCAGAAACAATACCAACAGAATATGGAACAGGTTCATAATCATCATCTGTATATATATTTGCGTTCATGTGGTGTACAAGGTTAAAATAGATAAAATAGGCACACATGTGGACCGTTTGATCAAAGTTCATAGATCAAGATCAAAATAAATAAGATGAATTAATTAGACATTTACTATAAGGATATTATAGTAATCTTAGTATTTCCATGATTTGATTTTTTTCAATTGTAATCCCATGTTAAATTCCCCCATCCCTACGAGTAATTAGTTATTCATACGTTATGGAACCTAACTAATAGGATAATACAATGTCCTTATTCTTCTTATTCCTTTATAGCATGTATCATGTTATATAACCTTTTATTTTCAACGTCCTACATCCCAATTGCAGTACCTTTTTTTGGCGCAACAGTCATTTGTCTATAACTTTTACTAGTTATAATACCCCGTGCGGTTTTGACATATAATTTTAGTTACGTATTAATTTAGTATACTGGGAGTTTAAATCAAATAACATAACATATGATTATATTGTACCAAATTATTATTATTTATTTATTTCGTGCAATTGTTTAAAACAAATGGGCT
This sequence comes from Orobanche coerulescens, assembly GCA_033398695.1. Taxonomy (NCBI): domain Eukaryota; kingdom Viridiplantae; phylum Streptophyta; class Magnoliopsida; order Lamiales; family Orobanchaceae; genus Orobanche; species Orobanche coerulescens. The sequence goes on from CM065810.1 coordinate 9,601,549, forward strand.
AATAACTTAACTTCATATGACTTTTAACTGCACATGCTAAACTTCATATGACTTTTACCCATACAGATTTTTGTCACAAAACTAAATGAATGTGCATTTTTTAATTTGAGATTCTTTTTTACTCTAGTATGAAAAATAAATGAGAACTCCATCAGTATAACATTCTAAATCAAAAGAAGATGCCTGTTTCTTTTGATACATTGTTTTCAATTTCAAAATCATGATATGATAGATTCTCATGTACAGAGTAGTATCCCAAGTCACATATCCTTTATAACATTATAACATAAAGAGAACCATATCGACAAACTTTATAACATTACTGGCATAGTGAACTTACCGGCCCAACGGAATAGGCCACTAGCGCACAACATAAAGAGATCAACAATGTAAATGTTAACTTAGAGCTACATATAGAAAATTCAAGCCTTGTCGGACATCATTCGCCTAAATATCAAGATTTTGACTGCTCAGTAGAACCAAAATTTATAGATGCAATAACGTTCCATATTTAGTGATAACACGAAGCTTGCCTAATAGCCCGCGAGTAAACATGGAGATTTGACTCAGCAAAGTCACGAATAGGTACATCACCACCTTCAACCACTTTCCAAGTATCATCTTGATAATCATAAACTTTTATTTTAGCACCTTTCAAGAGAACTGGACGGATCCAATGCATACAAATCACCATCAACAATCAAACTCAGTTTAGTTCCCGCCTGTTTAGCAAGCCACCCTTCACCCATGCTTGTAAGCATCTTGACACACGCATTTGTTTCAGGATCATAAACTTCACCACCAACATCGACAAAAAGGCCAACATATAGTTTACTTCTATAAGATGTTAAACCTGTTGCAATAGGCTTAAGCAAATCTGTGCTTTTGAAAATGGCCTACTGGGCACTTCCAACCACAACCCAATTTGTGGATTAAAAACCTCAGCAGATTGGAGTGGTGTTAACCCACCGCGACACAGAGACCCCTGCTAACACCGCCTACAACAAAAAGTTTGTTGTTTAGCACACCTGTTTTGCAATAAGCTCTACCGATAGATATGGGATTCACTTCATTCGAAATATTTAAAACCGGGTCATATTTCTAGACCGTATTCATGGTAGAATCTTTAACGAACTTTTCGAACATATATATGCAACCATCAATGGCTCCAATAACATGACCACAAAACGGGTTTTCATCTGAATCGTCCCTCTTTCCAAGCCATACTCTAACCGCATCTGCGATTCTGATACTTCATCAAATACAATGTCATTATCCACATTATCCGCTACAAGGTCATTATCCATATTTTCCACTATACACAATATGAAACATATGAAGTAATTGATACACTAAACACTCAGTATATAAAAAATATGTCACACATAAGTTTACTAATATTCACCCATTACAAATAAATTACCTTTTCCATTTCCCGATCTTCTATCTCCCAGCTTTTCCTTCCTCTCATCCGGATTTACCTCCATTTCTTGTTTTGCTACGGGATTCTCCACACCAGCAGCTTGTTCTTTTTCTTTATCAAATACAATGTCATTATCCACATTTTCTCCTTCAAGTTGCACACCATTAACATTTTCGCTTCCTCTATCAATAGCATTATCTGATTGATCACATAAAAAAAAAAAAAAAACACTCTTATATACAACATGAAACATAAAAACTAATACACATAAATTATCAACTAATACACATGAGTTTAAAACTTTTTTATGTGTAGTGCGATATCAACTAATACACATAAGTTTATTTCAACTAACACACATACTAAACTAGTACAAAACATATATGCAACTGATGCACATGAATCCTTAGCAACTAACACACATCGATGCAACTAATACACATGAATCATTACCAACTAATACACATAAGTTTATTTCTTCAAATACACATAATTATCTGAGTAGCCAATACACATAATCAATTAATATCTTATTTAGAAACACTTACACGTAGCTAATATACACAACATCTATAAGTAGTTTATTTTAAATCTCCTAATAACCAATACACAATATCTTACTTCAACTAATACACATAATCAACAAATTCCTGACATCTTTTTGACGTGACATGGTTTACAGTAGAATGTCCGCGAGTGAGACGCGTGTGGAAAGTCTTTACCTGAGAACTTTGAGCCTCCTGCTGTTGAGCCTTGGACAACTGGTATATTTGGTTGCACTGAAGATATGGATAGCTGTGAGTTTTTCTCTTGTATTTTACCATTCAAATAGGTCATTTATGCGATAAGTTTTTCGTTTTTGTTCAACAAAGGCAAAATACAAGATTCTTGCAGACTCATATCAATATATCTTATGCTAATCTAATTTAATTTTTAACGCACATTTATTTTCTAACATGTATCATATCTTCAGGTCGGATAGGATTTTTTTGTCCATGCGTTCTGTTTAGGCGCAATTATCAAGCTGTGAGAGATGACTATGCTTCTGCAACCACTCCATGTGTTCTTCATGCAATTTTCACCGAGGGATGTTTAATACTTGCTGCAACAACAGCAGCATTTCATGGATTTATTGACCCAGGGACACAATCTCTCCTCTGTGAAGGGTTGGTGGATGTGTGGTGTGTATACTGAAAGTGTGCAAAAAATGTTACAGAAGAAATACCATCTTGAGGTAATTACAGCTTCTTACTAGCTGTTATATATTTTCAATATCAACTGAGAAACTACTACTAATTGCCAATAGAGCAAACTCCATAACATAGTACTAGCATATTCGTCTAATTTGGCATGTAGCTTATTTCAAAAACCGCCATATGAAACTAATACAAATAATCATCTAATAGCTTAATTTCAAAACATATATGAAACTGATAGTTAGCTAAGTAACTTCTACAACCCATTCAACTCATACACATAAGTCAGGTAAGAAGCTTATACAACTCATTCAAGTCATACACAACAAGTAGCTAATACACATACATCATCTCACTCACTACCCAATAATTAAAAAAATATGTTCTTAAGAAGAAATACACAATACCTTGTTCGTCTTCATTACCCAATAATCAACTCACTCACTACCCAATAGTTGGTATTGTGTATTTCTTAAGAAGAAATACATAAATCATCTCCTCATTATCTCTGTTTGGCTGTCCAACATTTGACAACCTTCCACTTCGTCGGACTGAAACCAAAAACCAACAACGAAATTAACAAGCAATCAACACAAGATGTACGCTTGTACAAAAATCTTAATGATGATCAACACAAGATGTACGCTTGTACAAAAATTTGGTACACAAATGCCATTTGTTTTTTATTTAATTACAATAGTGCCACTCATCTATTTAATATCTAATCTTATCTATCAAGTTTGATCCAATGGTTCACATGTGTACCTATTTTATCTATTTTAAGCTTGTACACCACAATAACGGCTCCCTATATATATATACTTGTTGTCATGGCCCGCCCAGTGGGCGGGCATGCTTTGTAAGCCCTCCCGGGCCCATGTTGTTCATGGCCCGCCTAATGGGCGGGCATGCTTTGTAAGCCCTCCCGGGCACATGTGCCCGCCAATGGCGGGCATCACTTGTGATTATTTTTTGATTGTATTACTTTTTGAATAGCAAGATATATATGTGCGAAGGTATTTTTTGGCAAAGTAACAACATGTAAACGATCATCAGTACACTTTAAGTTACATAGCATATAAAGCATTTTACATATGCAACAACACACTTGCAGAGCAAATATCTACATACGTTCGATTAGGCTACTACCTTGTCATAATATGTACAATGGGCAGGCATGTTTTGTGATTCGCATTAGACATGTGACAATTTTGTATATACATTTTTAAATTTTGAAACGTTTAAATTATGGATTCGTTATAAAATATTTAATGTAATTTTGAGTTATTAGTGAAATGAATAATAAAAGGTTTTTGATTAAATTTTTACTAATATAGTAAAATTATATTATTATTTAGTTAAATTATGTATAATTTTATTTTTTCCTTTCATTTTTACAATGTAACTTTAGTTAGTCTAACGATTCTTTTGTGCAACACCCTCTTTAAAATCCTGGGTCCGTCCCTGGTTGCATTACATGCTTTTGCATTCTTACTAACGTGGTAAATCTTCTATAAACATCAGATGAATTTAATTTGCACTTTGAAAGCATGACTTATAAGCCCTCCCGGGTATATATAGAGGTGTTCACGGTTCCGGTTCGAACCGCCGAACCGCCGGTTTTGAACCGTTGACCGCGGTTCGGTTAACCGTTGACCGCGGTTCGGTTAACCGTTGACCGCGGTTCGGTTAACCGTTGACCGCGGTTCGGTTCAAAACCGGAACCGTGAACCGTTTTTTGAAGGTTTGGTTCCGGTTCGTCAAAATGACGAACCGCGAACCGGCGGTTCAACCGCCGGTTTCAAAAAAAAAAAAATTCAAAATTTCAAAAAAGTGACCGTTGTGAACCGGCGGTTCAAACCGAAACCGGCGGTTCAACCGGGAACCGGCGGTTCAACGGTTTGTCCGGTGTTTATTATCCTACTTCTACACTTGTTGTTGAACATTGTGTTAAAATTGTACTTGTATTCAAGTCTTTAATTAAAGTTCCCGAGTTATTTAATTGTATAAAAGAAATGAGAGACAAATGGATTAAATATTTCGCCTACATTCCTCCGATTTTTTTAGTTGCTAAACTTTTAGGTCCTCAAGTTAGAGAGGAAGGTTTGCTAAAATTACTTTCACTTTACTATAATGCTTTATTTCCTAATCCTATTGCTAATTTTATTCCTCCAAATCGTAGCGATTTAGTTCAAAATGCAAAAAATTCGTTATCGACTCTTTATCGCGAATATGCTTGTAGTTATAGTGGTAGTCTTAATCTTGGTACGGGTTCTTCTTCTCCTGTTCACATTCCTTCTAGTAGTAGTACATCTTCTTTTGGTTTGCTATTCCGGATCTTAGTGAATGGAATGCCTATCAAGAAGATTTATCCCGAAAACGAACAAGGTACCAAAGTAATGCTTATCAAGAACTTGAAAATTATTTAACTACTTGTGAATTGGGAGCTTTAGAACGTGGTTCGGATGGTAATAACAATCTTCTTAAGTGGTGGGCAAAAAAGTCTACAATATTTCCTGTAGTTGCCACGATTGCGAAGGAAATACTAGCTGTCCCCGCCTCAACAGTTTCTGTTGAACAAGCCTTCAGTGTAGGAGGATACATTCTGGATGAACGACGATCTCGATTGACGCCTCAAAATCTTGAAGCCCAAGCATTATTGAATGATTGGGTGAAAGCCGAGTTACGCCAACAAGAACCAAATTATAATGAACAAGAAGACAGTGATACATATGATACCGGATCTAGCAATGATTCGGTTGACTTGGGTGATTGAACCATCTCCTCTCCGCCTCCACCTCCGCTCCCTAAGGTAAGTGAACTACGAGGACTTTGATTCCTAAGGTAAGGGGATATGTAGGCAACTTAATCCAAATATTTAAAGTTGAAATTCTTAATTTTAACTTTGAATATTTGAATTAAACTCAAGTCCATTTTATTTTTTTTCCTTCCCCCCCCCAAATTTAAAAATGAACTACGAGGACTTTGATTTTGATTCCTAAACTCTAAAGTTACGGATATCAAATACGTAGGCGCTTAATTCAAAGATTTAAAATTACAAAATTCAAGTTTAGACTTTAATATCTGAATTAAGCTCAAGTCCAATTTTTACCCCATATTTTTTTTTAAAATTAAAATTTAAAAATTAAAAAAAAAAAAACCGCCGAAACGCCGAACCGCCGGTTCGGTTCGGTCGAACCGGTTCACGGTTCAAAATCAGAAGTGAACCGCTATAAGGCGGTTCGGTTCGATTCAATTTTTGGCAACCGAACCGGCGGTTCAAAAAACCGCGGTTTTGAACCGCCGAACACCTCTAGGTATATAAACCCGCCTCGGGCGGGCATGTCTTATAATTATCGTTGGCATATTTTACTATAGAGAAAGAAGGGCGGTAAAAATTGATTTTGACGGGCATCACTTGTGATTATTATTTGAGTGTATTACTTTTCGAATAGCAAGATATATGTGTGCGAAGGTATTTTTTGGCAAAGCAACAACATGTAAATGATCATCAGTACACTTTAAGTTACATAGCATATAAAGCATTTTGCATATGCAACATCACACTTGCAGAGCAAATATCTACATACGTGCGATTAGGCTACTACCTTGTCATGATATGTACAAAGTGCAACTATTTCACTAATCTCATGATCTCGGTCTCTATTGATCTTACTCATCTTCCCCACGGCTGCATCTTCAGCCTTTAACCTTCTCTCCATTTCTCTCTCTTTACGCCTTTTTTCACGGATCTTCCCTCTCTTGAACCTTTCTATCATAGCCTTAGTAGTTCCGCTACCTAATATTCCTTCAAAACTTGCATTTTCAGCCAAGGTGATTTGAGAGACTGTAAGCATTAGACACAAACCTGTTCAACCCACTTGACACGTTTCTTACAACCATTTCGTTCATTAGCATATACCCGAAGAACAGATTTTACTCCGTACTAACTTGTAAGGTCATCGAGACTATCGTCGTAAATAAAAACCTCATAACAAAAGCTGCAATTGGGATTTCGTGATCCTATTTCAATCTTTGGTCTCAAGCATTAAGCTATGAGCTCTGGGTCGGTTGGACAAAAGTGATCAGAATGAGCACGTCGTCCTTGGTTATTGTTGGCCATTTAATAGAATTATACTAAATACCTCAGCTTCCAACCGAAGGGCATCTATCACTCCCCATCTAATAGCATTATTCTGTGCTGCATTTTGTGCTGGCAGTTCTCAAAACAGGGTGCAAAATATTTATTCCTCGCATTCATACTAATATTTTCAACACTATCTAATACTACTTGTAAAACTCAAAAACATCATTATTAGATGGGTGTTTGTGTTAGCTTATTTATCCAGCTTATTTTCATGTGTCATAAGCCTTGTGGTACAATCACTATGAAGGTGTTACTCCTAGAATATTAGAGAAAATATAAAGCTTGACAACCTTCGTGTTTACAAACTTATTTACATGAATGTTGCATTTGCTAAATCATAGATGGTCCAAGATTCTTGATTGACACCTTCATTCAAGAACCTTGACAGCTGGCACATTTCTTTGAAGTGACTGACGTTGACCCGTTACTGCAGCATTTATAACTTCAGTTAGACAACATTATAGAATGTATTATAAGTTAGACACCATGGACCCATTAGCAACATACATTAACACTCTAAATGTAATGCAAAAATACATATGAAACAATTTCACATCTAAATAATTCTCACCGTGTAAGAGCCGGTGAGCAGGAGGTGAGGATCTCTTATTGCTCTTCGCAACCTTAAGGGACAATAAATAATCCATCAAAGACCACTCTCACCCACGAAACTCTTCCAAACCAAATGTTTTACCCTGGTTTGTGATAACGTCAAATTTACCCATGATTTTAAGTGTTAATTTCCCCCTTAACTGCTCATCTTTTCCATTCATATGAATGATATATACTCTTATTTGTTCATATTTTGGTTTCAGGGTAAAGATGAGTAAAAGAACGAAGAAACGCGGAAATGGAAGGACTTAAGAGAAAATACATGAAGAATGTGGATTCTGCACTAACTACGGCGTAGAGGGTCAACTTATGAAGACTACGGCGTAGCTCACTCCATGACTACGGCGTAGAGATATACTAAAAGGCACTACGGAGTAGCAACTCTCCACCTACGGCGTAGATATGTTAACGAGAGTTCTACGTGCGTAGCCACTCTTGAGGCTACGCCGTAGTAATTTTGTATGAAGGCTACGGCGTAACTTTCCATTTAGTTACGCCGTAGTTATTAACTTGGGCGCAAAGTATTGAACAGCAAGTAATGTTTATTTCATGGACTGAAGATTAAGAGAGATTGTGGCCATGAGACTATTTTATATGAAACTAGACTCAATTACCTTCGAACGCCAGGTGGCACGTCCCGTGACGACTTACGGTTCAAAAGATATTATTTTTCGAAGATGACCAAAACACGGATTGAAGTAACTACGGCGTAGCTCACAAAACAGCTACGCCGTAGCAATGAAAAATTGCCAGATTGAGCCCAGAACGCGCTACGCCGTAGCTATAATGGTGCTACGCCGTAGTTGGACAATAACTACGCCGTAGCTGGTCCGAAATCTATAAATAGAGGCCGAATTCTGCATTATTCATCATCCTTCTTCCTCCCTTTCAAAGTGGCGATTAAGGCACCATTTCAGGGCATCTTCCAGCAGCAACCAACCACTTCCCAAGGGAGAATTCACTTGTAATCATCATCATCATTAACCTTATATCAAGTAATTTCTATCAAACACTATGTTCAATTCAATCTATGTTTTATTCATTATTGTTGGTATAATTTACTATATGTTTGGCTAATCACCTCTTGGTGTTAGCCTTGTTATGAAATTGTTATTGTTATGATTTAGTTTTCTATGCATCTATTGTGGTATTGTTTGTATACTTTCATGACGAGTCTTAGGACACTTTAGTTCTGGTAGTGTTAAGCATTGGTAGTTCCTTGGAGGCTTGGTGAATTAACCCTAGGACCCAAGCCGATGGGGATGTGACTTGGTGATAGCAATATCACCATACATGTGCGAATTAACCCTAAGACCACCTACCGATGCGATATGCTTGAAGGAGTTAGAGGGGGTGTAAGATCTGACCATGCCGCATCCCGCTAGACTTGTCCATGTTAGTAGAGGTACTTAATGACTCTTGCATCTTCGTAAGTTCACGCCGCCCGATGAACTCTCGGCTTTACAATAGTCGGGAATAGGACAAGGTGCAAGATAGGTTTCGGTGATTTAACCCTCTGATCCTAAATGTATATAACCCCCAGTCGAATCGATAGGATGCACTGATAGGAAACTAATCATGATAATAACAAAAGTAGTAATTAGGTTAACACTGCTTCTCCCTATTGATTCCTTTCTAGTTATTTACTTGCTTTGCTATTTACCTTTATTTGTCAATTTATATTCAACTCATAAACCCCCTTTTGATAAACGTGGCATAGACTCTAATTAGGATCCAAACACATAGCTCTTGGGACGACCTCGGCTTTACCATCTAGCTATACCTCATAGGACCGGGTACACTGCCCGATAGTGCATTAGGTAGACCTTAGGTAAACGAGACATTTATAAATATTAAAACCTGGTCGGTAAAACCTGCATCAAGTTTTTGGCGCCGCTGCCAGGGGCTATATAGGTTTCCCGAGTACGTTGCTGGTATTTGTCAGACGGAAGACCGTCTCACGATGACACTAATGGATCAAAAAGTGTTGTTTTATTTTATTTTTTTTTGGTCGAGTACATGACGAAAGGATCTTTTGAGTACATAATGTCTGCAGATTTTTCCAATACATGATGAAAGGATTGACAGAGTAGAATAATGCAACAAATCGATGCCTTTGCTTCTACTCATGAAATCAAGCTGTTTTGTTTTTACTCATGAAATCAACTTAGAGACCAAATAAAATTATCTTTGCCACGAAGCTAAGGACTGATTGTTGCTTCCATATTTTTCAGTTACTTTCTGGGCGGATTGGATTTCTCATCATTGATATCATATTACGAACCTATGATTATCGTATTGATGGCATTTGTATTATGTTTTCCTCCTTCAAAATTGCAACGCCTCAATCCCTATCTTCGGATTGAAACCACGAACTGAAACCAGAAAGCACGTTAGATAGGGAGTCGAAGGGTTTTCCGGCAAACCCTTCTCATATTTACGTGATAACTTTTTAAACACTACTAGAAAAAATGGCTATAGTGACGCTCAAAAGCGTCACAATATGCAGTCTATTGTGACGCTTTTGGTATAGTGACGCTTTTCAAAAGCGTCACCTGATTTGGCGTTTCAATAGCCCATTATTGTGACACTTTCAAGGCGTCATAATAGATATCTATTGTGACACTTTTTTATATATTGTGACACTTTTTTTTGCATCAAATTAGTTAGCTATAGTGGCGCTCTTTTCGCATTTTGGTGACACTTTCTCGCGTCACAATAGTATGTTATGGTGACACTTTCTGGCGTCACAATAGTATACTATGGTGACACTTTATAGCGTCGTAATAGTATGCTATGGCGACACTTTCTGGCGTCGCAATAGTATGCTATGGTGACACTTTATGGAGTCACCATAGTAGGCTATGGTGACACTTTTTGGCGACACAATAGTATATAGCACTAGCAAAATATGAAACAAAGATGTTTAGTACTACATACAAGAAAAACAATTTTTTGATCAATTACTCTTATTTTAATATGTAGTTGAATGTTATATAATAAAGTGATTGATACACATGCTTGATGACACGCTCCACCTAAAGGGGTGGAGACAACTAGAGTTGTTTATACCTAGCACATGATAACTATAATGCCTAACATTTGAAGCCTATGAGATCACATAACTGTTATAGTCAAGCTAACATCAGGATCCTTCGGGGGAGTAATGAACTGAGCTTCTTCATAATATTCTGCACACCTGTCAACATTAGCATTCGAGTCATATTCTACTACATCATCATATACAGGTCCACAATCAAGTAGTGACAATAGCATATATGATTTGTACCACAATAAATTTGAAGGTTGAAGTACTTACATCGAAAAGGCACAAAAGAATTTGAAGTAGATATATAATTTATAAAAAGTTGAAATACCATAGATAAGAGAACAAGTATTTTAAATGAGCAACAAAAATAAGTTGAAAAGCTTCCACTTTCGACATGATAGTAGGACTTGGCAATTTTTATAATCTAGTTTCGCCCTCCCCTGACACTCCTTGCTAAAATGAGCTTACCAGATTTTGTAAGATACAATAAAGCATAACAACCAGCCAGTCAACTCAGATGTGGTATTACGATAAGCAATTTTTCTGAAACGACAGACAAAATTCCCCCATTGCTTGCACCCACTGCAGTGGTTGCATCAACTTTGAGAGCTCAAATTACATTAGGTTTCTTATTTAGAACTAAATTTCTACATGTTCAAAGAAAAAATCTGTCAGTAACATTGATCTCACCTCATGGAAAAGAAAATCAACTTAAGGGCATAATTCCTTTCACAACTGGTTCTAAATTCCTCTGAACTGGTACAGACAAATTCTATCTCTTAACATTCCATATTTGCTCATTTATCATGCTCACTATTTTAAGAGCCTCGATTATCACTGATCTCTCGAATCAGGTTATATAAGGAAGACTTTCAATTTAAGGAGCAGAAAGGAAACATGAGCATCTTACAAAACATGATGAAGTCAATGTCAATGAGACCAGATATAGAAGAAACAGAAATTTAAATCTGAAATTTTGTTTCACTTTTGAAAAATTTCTATGCACGAAACTTTTCCTGGTTATCAAATAAAATGTTAAAACTCTTATATACTCACTATACAAGAAAAAATGATTTCAAAATTACATAAAACAGAATAGTACCTGAGGGTTCTGCAGGTTGAAAACAACAAGATTTCTATCAGCAGTGCCAACAACCATAAGAGGATGTCTAACAGTAAGTGCATAGCAGCGTTCAGGAAGTTGCTGTACCAAAGTTGGATTTTGCTGTCTCAGATCCCAATACCTGAAGATAAATAGCATTTTTGCCAAAAGTATACCTCAGATATCATAAGTGTAAGAATATTACATGTTACAAACAATGAAATCTGATTACCTCATATGGATAGCTTAGAAGAGGAAATATTTCTTAGTGGAGATATTAAGGATACTTGCTAAATTGGCTACAAGAAGTGTAGAATAACCTATCTGATCAGTTAGATGAATGATGAACTTAGTTTTCAGTGAAAACCAAGAAAGTGTTGAAAAGTATGAGGAAGGGGATGGTGCAAATGATTAAAAATTAATATAAGAAGCATTATTTCGGATATTTAAAACTCTCAAGACAACGAAAATGTCAAATAGCCAACAGTTATAAAAAAATCCAACAGTTAATAATTTTGATAATTGGAGCATGAATGAACAATAAAATGTAAAATACTAAAATTCCGTAAACTTACATGCTATGCATTGAGAATCAAACATAACACACTTAAATGAAACAACGGAAATACTCAACACTGTTCTCAGGCATATTTATTAAAGTTTGCCACACTAAAAACTCAAGATAGATTCCCAAGTTTGACATGATAAAGCCGGTTTGCCGCAGACCAAATTCTTCTTCAAGATATAACTTAGCAGAAAAGGGGCACAGAGGGAATATCCTCTTTCAACTGTGAAAATTTACGATGGGACATGCCTCACCAATTCAGATGTACCAACAAGGCTCGATCATGGTTTAGACAGATAAATGCATTCTGGAATGAAAGACATGTATGCATTGTGCAAAGACATCAAAGAATTACCTAATTGTCTTGTCCCAGCTTCCTGTCACTAAGAGATTCACTTCTGGGATCCAAGCAAGCTCTTTAACAGGAGCATCATGCATGGCGACAGTTACAGGTTGGCCACCAGATGCCAATGGCCACATTTTAACTTGTTTGTCACAGCCTCCAGAAAAGACAGTTGTCCCATCATGATTTCAAGTAGAGCATAAGACCTGAACAATTTACGAAGTAATCTAACTATGGGGCCAAAAATTCATGTGATCAAAATTGGAGGATTATTTTGATGGCATATTACCGGATGATCATGTGATATTGATGCCTTAGGAACGGTGTTGACAGTGGTTCCCGATTTCATAACCTCCCAACATCTTACCTAATAAAAGAGGTGTCATAAAAATACCAAGTTAGCTCTTTCAACAACAAATAATACTTGTCCGTGATCTACCTAGACACCTCAGCCAAAAAAGGCAACATACAAATCAGCAAAATATAGAAACATACCGTGGAGAAGAAGTTTTTCCTAAACCAGTGGTCGTACGTACCAACCAGGGTTTATAAATGCAGGCATAATATATATCCAAATACCAAACTACCTTTTCACTAGAGTTAACACTGCTTTTCAAGTAATATACTAAGGGATGCTCGTATAAAATTCATGCATTTCAATCCCCCTTCTAATCATTATCAATAGGCCAAATAAAACAGAAGGGAACCAACAAGCAACCATAGAATTAAGAAAGTACACCAAAAACAGATAAGGCAGAGACAAGCACAGAAAAAAGCGTGAAACCATACCGAAACCAAACAAACATACCTGATTATCCCACGACGTAGCAACCAAATAATTTGCATTAGGACTAAAACACAGGCTGGATACTGTATCACTCGGCGGTGACACCACCTTCATCACGCCAAAAATTAGATGTACAAAAAACAACATGATAAGCACTTGAAATTAGAATGCGGGACTAAAAAACAATGCAAAAAAAGAAATTATGTTATATATAATTATTGGTGTATAATTACCTCGGCTGGACGGTTGGGATTCACGTTAGCTGAAGTAGCATTGAATGCCGCTATTTAGATATGACGCCAAGCCCTAATTGAAAAGGAGATCTCGAGTACTCCCAGAATACTTTGCTAGTTTTCTTACCAGAGATGAAAATCACAGAGATTAACAAGTTCGAGGGGGCGCTTCTTGCGGTTCTTCTTGAATCGAATCGTCATTGTGGCGACGGGGACTGGAAAATTAAGAAGGGAAGTTAATTAGGAAAAGGGATGAAAATAGTTATGTGTGGGCTTTGGATTTTTTTGAATGTATCAAATCAAATATTATTATAAGGCGTCGCATGGAAGTGTCACTATATTTAAATAACTAGATGTTCTCCGGTGCGATGCACCGCATGAGATATTCTCTTATTAGAAAATAATTTCTCGATCTCTAAATTTATTTTTGATAATCTTCGACATGAATATCATATTAGCGTAATATTAATAAAAGACTTATTGAGTGTATTATGGGGTGTAATATAATTTAAGAAAGAGTACTACATTAGCGGAGTGTTAAGTCAATTAGTGTCCATTACATGAACAAATTTCCTGGACATACCGAAAAAAAGTAGGAACAAATTTTGGAGACGAAAGTAATATGTGATTAAGTCTTAATATATGTGTATGTGTGCAGTGTATGTTTTATTATTTTTAGTTATTATAATTAAATAAATATCATAATTTATTTTTTATGTAAGAAATAAATGAGTTAATATATTTTTATTTTGCATCAACTAATTTTACTGAAAATAAATATTCATAGTTTTTATAATATAATTTTTTTGTGCAATCGGCCATTATTGTAAATCCATCATATGGATGTCTAGTTGAAAATTGTGAAATAAAAATTAATTTGATATATTTTTTATTAAAAATAAATTTAATTTAAAAAATTATAAACATTTAAAATTTTAAGCTAAAAATAAAGGAAGAATTTTTTTATTGGTAGATGAGTGTAAGTTGTGGAATAAAACTCCCACAATACATATCTAGAATTTTTTTTTAAGAAATTTAAAGATATATCTCTATATATAAACTATATTTTAAAATAAAAAATCAAAAAACTTAGAGAGTGACATGTGTCACGACTCTCTTTTAATAGAAGTATAGATGTGACACTTATTTAAAAGCGTCACTAAAAAAGTGTCACTATAAGGGGATTTTTTTAGTAGTGAAAAGAGAGCCATATAGTATTAATAAGAGCAAAGAGAGCGTGTAATCTTGAAAGTAGCACAAATGAAGAGTACTTATAAGTTTGGGTTTTAGGTTTCCGTGAAATCAGGGAGATAAATTTCAGGAACCACAAATATTTATGTCACGTCATCTTTTTAGGCGGCTCTGACTCATCACTTCAGTATACAATTACTCTTCCCGAAATGTTCTCCGATGTGATAACATTATTCCCAAGGTATCTACACGCCTATTTTGAGGTTTCCACAGGCCGAGTCAGTGTTGTTTATCATATCACCACATATCGTGACGTCTTTTGTTATGACGGGAGAAGGTCAAGAAATTAAGTCGAGAAAAATGCCAAGTTCTTTTATATAATGGTTTAGGACGATTTTATTTTATCTGTCAGTAATGTAAATTTACTAAACCTAGAGACTTAAATATTCTTACTAATTCAAGTTTAAAGTGGATGGAAGGGATGACTTCATATTTTCGAAAAACTATACATTGCTTAAGTGAAAAAAAAAAATATTTGTAGTTATTCTACACTATGACCGTAGCGGATTGTTTGCAAACACTTCGCTTTTAGGTGGAAAATCGCATATAAAATTAGAAAATACTACTATATCTTTTTAGTACTTGTAAAAACTCTATTATCAAGAGTGGTTGGAGTCTCTCCCTTTTCTTTGTGTCCGCAAAAACACCATAATTCTAAAGAATGGTTGGTTGAGCTCTCATTTTGCTAGCGAACAATCTTACTTTTTTGTATTATGGGAAAATAGTATAAAATTTTGTTTGAAAATAATATACTATCTTCGTTAGCTTGAAGTGCTACATTTCGTCCAAGAAAATATCCATTTAGAAGTATTATGTTTCATTAAATACATCTAATCACATCAAATAATCACATTTTTATTTTTTTGATCTCAATTGTATAATCATCATTGATATCTTTTATCTTTTAATATACACCACATATTCACCATCAATACTTACAAAACTTACACATCTATCACATTCAGTCATTTTTCTAAAATATACCAAAATTATTTCAAATATTGCACTTCGACTGGAACAGAAAAAGTAATAGTACATTTTGAGAATATAACTGAAACTCATAATAAGATGG
This sequence comes from Orobanche coerulescens, assembly GCA_033398695.1. Lineage (NCBI taxonomy): Eukaryota > Viridiplantae > Streptophyta > Magnoliopsida > Lamiales > Orobanchaceae > Orobanche > Orobanche coerulescens. The sequence continues at coordinate 9,617,329 of CM065810.1, forward strand.
GAATATAATGATGCAAGGTGATTTGATGATATGTTTAGTGATGTAGTGATTGAAAGTGATGGGTGATTTGAAATATGAGAGATAGTGAAAGGGTTGTATGGTTTATACATCATCGATGCTTTTTGTTATTTCCTACGACAGATGTAGTTCACAGGCATCCTTGACATTCTTCATATCCTTGTTATTTTCTAGGCCAGCTATTGGTCAAACAGAAAAGGCCGCTTGTTATTTCCTTGGCCTGCCTGACAACCAAAAGCATCTGAAGGTTTTTAGCGGTTCCTGCGGTGTGTAGTGGTGGTTCCTTGGTTAATAAATCTGATTTTTGTTCATTATATATGATGATTTTTTTATTGCAGAAAATTGCTTTATTTTGACAAAAAGAAGTCATTTTTTATGACGCTCAATTATGCACCACTATTGGTCATAAATTTAGGAACTCATCCTAGGGATTGAGTCAATTATTTTGAGTGTGTGTGTGATTGGTTCTTGTGATAATGAATTTTAAGTTAAGAAATAAGAATGAATTTGATATATAAATTTTGATTAAATGGATCGTCAAGATTTATTCCCATGAAAACTTATGCATTGAATGCATTGTTTTAATGCATCTATATTATGATGCATATAATGCATAATTTTAATACTTGATATTTAATTGCATGAAATGCATATATTTTTTATTCATAATCTATTATGGACCGCAGATCACTCAAAGATCGAAGGTTCAAATTTATTCTTATTTACTATTCAATAAGCCATTCTTATTTGATCCATATTATATATATATATATATATATATATATATATATATATATGTGTGTGTGTGTGTGTGTGTGTGTGTGAGGCATTCAGACCCGTGCGATGCAAACAATTTGTATAAAATTGTTTTTTACGTAATGTTCAGCGCAAACCGTTGAAGTCCGATCGTTTGCACGGGAGCATCATGTAGATGCTTAGAACTGCATGAAGGTTCGCATCGTCAACATCTACTCGTATGATGATGCTCAAAAACGCAAAAAAGCCAGTACTTGCGAAACTTCATACAGACACAGTCACAAAACATCTACTCGTCACCATTACACTGAGCACTGTGCTCTGCACATTCGAGTATTCTAGCCTCGTCCGTCACTCTTCGTGGACACATAGTACAGGATCTGTAGAACCAATTTCTTGTTGTATTGATGCCAATGATTGTCCCTTCATATGTAAATCCGACTCCCTGCAAAAAAAATTTCACAAACATGGATAATATATCGTTATGTGAAATAAATATTTTATAAGAAAATAAGAAAACAAAGGACGTGTTTTTTGTGGAAGAAGCTATTATGCAGATGTTGTTCATAAGGTTAATTTAAGTAGTTGGTTAAATTAAGTTGCAATATCTATCAGTTATTGTGGTAAGATTGGTCGTTAAATTTGGCATAAGTTTTGATTATTATGTACAAAGACATTAACCTACATTGACAACATATATGTTTTCAGTAGTATATGTTAAAATTGTGATGTTTTATCAGTACACAAAAAATGGATGGCCTTCGACATGGACTGTGGCGCTGAACATTTAGGTATTGTTGATAAAAAAAGAGGCTTTCACTTTGGTTTAGCTGACCTTGTAAGTATCCGGATTCTGTTCGAGAAGTACCGACAGAGGAATCCTATTTCTAGCTTTTTCTTGTTCTTCATCGTCACTTCGGTATCTGCTGACCTCCAATGGAGGATTTAAGTTGTGTGTTGCTCTGTATCTGCTTTCCATATGCAAGTAAATATAGTGAATGGGTGTTGTGCAGTTTATATTAAAATTTTGGGTTAAAAGTATTGTGTGAATTTGGATGCCTTACTCTGCTCGGCATTGCTCAAGTTCTGGTATGTTTGGGTTGAGGTAGTAGTAGCTCACCGGCGTCGCTAATAATTGTAGATCTGTTGCAACAACATTTTGGGTTCTAAGGGTTTTGTTTCTAATGTTTTTTGAAAATTGGGAATTTTTTTGAAAAGTTTTGTCAATACCTCTATCCCTGTATGTTGAAACTCGGCAAGAACTGACTGCGATTATCACGGGTTTTTCGAGCTGTTCAAGTGCAGTTTTATCGAAATCTCTTGCCAGTTCGTACCATAGGGTTAGTTCTATAACGTTACCACTGTTTGTGTAGAAAGGTAAGTGTATTTAAAGTACAGGGTAAAGTATATATTATATGTTAGATATTTATTGGGTTTATGAAACTACTTACTTGAGGTTTTCAATATCTATTTTTCGTGTGACCACTTGGCTTTTGTTAGCATTTCCGTTTACCTTCATTTCTCTTGCTCCAGTAATACATCCAGTGTAGTATGCAGATCCAAACAAAGCTTAAAAATAAGAAGATTTGTTTAAAAATTTAAGAAAGAAATTAGTTGTGTGTGACCTGTTAGAACCGGATAGCGTTTTTTGGCTCTGCATTCTGGTGTGACGACTTTGTAATCTAACTGGTTGTATGAAATGAAGTTGAAGTAGTGGTTTGGAAAACCCGGTACAGGTATGGTTTCAAGTGTTTGCTGAATTTGAGACTTATGCTGCTTTCAAGTGTTTGCTGCCATTTGTCGGTGTCTATGCAGACAAAATCTAATATCTGGCATGCGGTCCCACATTCCAGAATTCTGGTGAAGTAATCAATGTCATTTACTTCCATGTTAGCTTGTATTGCATGCCCCGGTATATGGCAAAACAGTATCAGATGAATGTTTAGACTTACCAGTGGCAAAAAGTTTTATTCCATTTGGTGCAGCATACCTGTTTATCTAGGTAGATGCAACAGTAACCTTTTGGCGCTGCATCTGGAGGATTTCTTGCCACCCATTTACGGTACATCATCACCTGTATCATCCTATTTCTGCCACCGGGTCTCACGCTAGTAACCTAGGTCACTGCCATGCTGTTAACAGTATCGAAATAAAGGATATAGAGTTAGAAGAGTCACATACTAAATAAGATGTAACCATACTTAAATCCACAGAATTCTGGATTGAGTGGAAAAGAGATATATAAAAATGTCATTATTGTTACGCCGACCATCGGGCCGTTACGTATTTCATATTTTGAGTTGCAACTCGTATTTTATAAAACAACACAAATTAAAGCACCTCAAATAACAATAATCAGAAACAATAAAGCAATTGGCAGATAACACTTAGCAATTATACATGATAAAGCTATTGTAAATGGTAAAGAATTCAATATCGAAGGGAAAAAATAAGGACAAAGGAAATCAGCATATGAATTAAAAGAAACATAACCCAAACCACAACGACCAAAGTACCTGTAACACCCCCAATCTACTCAGGGATATTACACGTCGTAGACTCTTTCCTCAAGGATCTACCAGGCTGGTAACTAAAACCAAATATCTTAACATCGCCTTTAAGGTTGAAATGACGCAGTAGATCGATTTGGTCTTTCAATTAATACATACAACTCAATCTCAATACATGCCCACGCAGGGGTCAAAATACAACACACTCTCGTGCAACGGGGAAAATACTGCAGCGGAAATAAAGTACAACTAAACCAATACGACATCGTATGGATCCTCATGTGATTAGTATCGATCATCATTCGTCATCCTTCGTACCAACCCTATGTTATGCTCCCCAGGGCCCTGCACATACCTGAATGCAAAACAGACATCCACCCCCGATTATCCGGGGGTTAGCAAAATTCCACTATTTTGCTAGTGCAAGTACAAAGTGCAAATACGAGTCATACAAATCATATTCCAAGAATAATAAAAATCAGGAATATTCAAAGATTCAAACATAACAAAAAAAAAAACTTCCCGAGGCAAGAGTTTGAGTAAAACTTTCCAAATTCGAAAGATCACAAATCACGAGAACATTTTGTAAAATGGTTTAAAATGCCCTCGGGAGTTTTAACGGAAAACAATTTAGGATTATTGAATCATTCTCTTTCCAAAACCAATAGGGGTCACAACCCAAAGATTTGCTTTCTCAAATAAAAACCAACAACAATTCACAGGGTTCAAAGCCCACGTCACGTGTCCTCGACGGATATAAAATCGACAAAACATAACCCAAAACACATTTATAAAAGTGCACCACCATTAACTGTTGATCCACGCCTCTGTGGACCCCTACCGAGACCCCGTCGGATCTAACCCGTAGTGGTAAAAAGGCAAAACACATACACACATAACATAGTACACCAAGGATATCCAAACAATTCACCCAGAGGCAACAAACACTTAGCACGACGCAGACGTCAAACCACAATGCACTGAAATGAGGGAATATAGGTTTACAGATATATCATCAAATCACAATACCAACATCGAACATATCCATAGGATTCATATAACCATTCGCAACTACAACATTCACAAAACACACACGGTTTTGAAAGAGAGCCCTTAATGAGGCTAAACCGAATCTTTTGAAAGTTCATTTCAACTAACCAAACAAACACACCAAGACAATCACCGATCATCATATCCACAAAACATGAGATGTATGAACAAGGTACTTGCCTCAAATAATCACAAATGCGGAGAATCGACCGAAGTGAGGAGACCCGAACCGTCTATGAACTCGCCGACTCCGCCGAACGCCAACCCGCGACAATAAACTACGAACGACAACAATAATAATGAAAATGAATTCCATAGTACGACCCAAAGCCGCTGAATTAGAGGAACAAACGACGAAAGTTCAAGGGTTTCCCCCAAAACGGCCGTGAACGTGAATCGACCCGATGAAATCATGAAAACGAATTTCTAAACCATGGGTTATGATCAACACGAATAAATAACGACAATAGAACCAACAATCTCGGATTGAAATCACGAAATCGAGACAAACCCAAAATATCTCAAATAGGATTCTAAAACCTTGCCTTGATTCAGAGAAGAATGAAGGTTAGATGATGATGAACACGAAGGAGACCCACCGAGATGATTACTACCATCAAATGCCGATGAAAGCTCGTCCAAATCTACCCCAAATCGCCAAAAATGCAGCAAGGGAGAAGGGATGAAGGAAATGACCCGAAATCGGTCAACCCTCAAATATATATACCTGTGCGAAGCTAACGTACGTGATCCATAAGCCTTAACGTACGTTAGTGATGTTATATACGTAAGGAACAAGGCATTACGTACGTAAGAGTCATCCAGACTCAACTGTCCGAAAACCTAAACAAGGTAACATACGTAACGAATGTTGTGCTACGTACGTAAGAGAGGCATCGATAGCGTACGCTACCGATGAAGAATAGCATGCGCTAATCATCTGGAAGTACAGAACAGCTGCCAGATGTCATATCCGAAAAAGATCGCGGAACGCGACGAACACGAATCACTACGGTCGAACAAGACAAGTAGTACAATAATAAAAACACGAGCTCAAGTTTAAAACAAACACACGATCCCGACACCCCGGAGGTAGGTAAAAGCGAGTACGAAAACAAGTACCCAAAACTTTGAGAAATTACAAAATGGCCCAAAATGCCCGAAAATCACGATACGTGATCGAATAAACAAAGCGAAGTTCACAATATGTCTGACAACGTTAAATGAACTTACGAGGAACCCGAAACAAAAGTTTCGAACGAGATTCGCAAGAATCAAACTCAAGCGCGGAAAGGTTGCTTAAGAACACGGAACTCGACAAAACAACACCGAAACGAACTCGAATGTCAAAAATTGCATAATTAATCATTCTCATAATGACGAAACGGCCACAAGCGAGTCGTCAAAACATACTCCCGCCAAAAAAAAAAAGAAAATTACCGGAAATCGAAATTGCTACATACTACCCTCCTTAAAAGAAGTTTCGTCCCGAAACTTAAAATAAGTAGGGAGGAGCAACATCCCACCAGGAACATCTCAACGAAATTCACAGGAACGCATAGCTTACGCCCATCGATGAGACGCTACAAGAATGCAAAGGAGCATACGGTGTGGAAACACGCTCAACGACGACCATCACAGTGCCACACGCAGTGCATAACACAATCAACAAGTGCCAAGCATCACCAAACAGATAACGCATTCAAGTCAATTATCAGAACCATCAAGAGACAAAAGGCACCTATTACAAGAAAACACACACAGTCGGAAAATAAAAATGAAACGTACAACGATCTGCAAAGGAAACCACGGAGAACTCCGACCACGCCGAAATTCTCGAAAACCACACTAGGCATATCCGTGTCCCTTCAGAGCAGAGACGCAACTCGATCCCCAAATCTCTCAGCTACCATCTCGCAATGCACGGCTCAGTGTCCCAAATGACCACAATCGAAACAGCTGACTAACGGTGAACGACAATCCTTCACTTAATGAGATCAGGCATTCAAAAATCGGACAACCACGATTGAATTTCAATGAAGGAACAACACGATCGAACAAAAACGGTCGAATAACAACGATCGAACAATAACGACCCCGAAGTTCACACTTCAACTCAAGGTATTAAAAGAACTTGTGGAAACTAAAAGACGTTAATTTCAAACAAGGTTCACAAGAATCGAACCGAGCTTGGAAAAGTCACCATAATAAACAGATTGATCCGAAACAAGGTCATAGCCCATTCGAACGATGACCATCGAGATACCGAACAAGTTCAGAAAGTACTAGCGAACACGAGCGATTTGATAGAAACGAGAAAAAGAAAGTGCAGACGTCAAAAATAATACGGGTATTACATCTAACCTCTTATAAAAGAAGTGTCGTCCCCGAAACTCATAACAACGAAAGCAATGTGACAACACAACAAGCAACCGACAGAAACATATTTCAAAGGCCTCACAAGTCGATCCTGATATCTGCCGTGAGGTTCGTACCCCAGAAGACTCGATAACCAACTCGCCCAAAACTGGATTCTGTGTCCCTCGAGTCCACACTTGTAATCTGCTACTGGCGGGGGAGGGCAATTTGTACGTACATGCTCCGGCACATTACAGATGAAGCACCCGGGCATACCGAAAATACAAGTGCTAGGTACAATGGAATATAACATCGCAAAACCACATACCGAATATGCCAACTCAACACAACATATCCACATAAGGCAACCCACATACACCAAATCACTGCAACGACGGCATACATTCGGCGATTTCAACGGTCCAAACGATAACCAGCACATAATCACAAGACATCATGAAACAATCACAGATGTACACAATCATACAAACCCAAGCTCTAATAGCTCGCCCAGGTGCGGTAACACACAAATCACCACAAAACGACAACATTAAAGACTAACAATACGCCTCTTACAGAGGGCTATCACAGCAATTGCATGGCGAACGACTCAACGCTCATACCACCAATTCAATCAAAACTCGGGGGCTAACACTCTAACGAAAGTGCAAACATCATACGTACATTCCCGGACCGCAAACAGGAACGATAGGTTTTAAAAACGAAAACCACCTTTTCGAAAACAATTTTAGAAACATCAGTTGATCTTGAGTATCATATTTCGAAAAAGTAATACAAACATGAAACATCGTTATCGAGACTTTGAAAAACCATCTTGCATTTGATAAAATGAGAACACCTTTCTTTTAATTAAAACTTTCAGAAATATTCGACCTTCGGGTCTAAGCAAATGCATTTCTAAATTATTGAGAATATCTCAAAATATTTTGGTCCTCAGAGTGGAATAATTTTGAAGCATACAATGGCACTAGTAGGCACCTTGAAAATACCGCGAGAAAATAATCCATTTTAAAGGTACGTCTCAAAATTTATTTTCTAAGATACTCAATGTTTTCAGAAATCCAATAGGCCAGAATGCCCGAAACTCACGCATAGGAACATTCGCTTATACACATCATAGTACACGCATCGAATCGCTTAAATTCAAAGTAAGACATGTCCTTTCCCAGAAAACAAGCAATCAAATATCATAGTCGAAACCCGCCTAAGATCGGGGCGAAACCACTGATCCCATTCGAGGCATCTAAGGACCCTCCCGAACTGGTTAGCGAACAAACTCGTGAATCCGGAGTGAAGTCATGGATTCCCTCGAGGCCTCGTCGGACCCTCCCGGAGTGAGCAAATCAAACACATATACATTCCCATTCCATATTAAGCACAAAGGTTTTCACAAAAATACCCGAAAAACGAGCAAATTATTTTGAAATACACACGCAGCGGACGAAACCAACAATAAAAAATGCATTAGCAGCGACACCACTCCTCATATAAACAAAATATGAGAGTCGAATAACTACATATCACGAAATCAAAATCTAGAGAAGGATTCCATCACTTAAAAAATAATCATACAAGTAGCTCATGTCACACGAGGCACAACACAAAGAAGGGAGACTTACATCCACAGGTCGCACGAAGATGATGATCGCCCCACGATACTAATCACGACCAACAAACTCAGATGACGCGTCGCGACACGACCTAGTCAGATAAAATCCAACGAGACAAAACTCAACAGACCTAACTTGACCCGACAGCCTAGGTTTCCACAAACTAAGCTCCGATACCATTTGTGTAACTCCCCCAATCCACTCAGGGATATTACACGGCGTAGACTCTTTCCTCAAGGATCTACCAGGCTGGTAACTAAAATCAAACATCTCAACATCGCATTTAATGTTGAAATGACTCAGTAGACCGATTTGGTCTTTCAATTAATACATACAACTCAATCTCAATACATGCCCACGCAGGGGTCAAAATACAACACACTCCCGTGCAACGGAAAAAATACTGCAGCGGAAATAAAGTACAATTAAACCAATAAGACATCGTATGGATCCTCATGTGATTAGTATCGATCATCATTCATCATCCTTCGTACCAACCCTGTGTTATGCTCCCCAAGGCCCTGCACATACCTGAATGCAAAATAGACATCCACCCCCCGATTACTCAGGGGTTAGCAAAATTCCACTATTTTGTTAGTGCAAGTACAAAGTGCAAATACGAGTCATACAAATCATATTCCAAGAATAATAAAAATCAGGAATCTTCAAAGATTCAAACATAAAAAAAAATACTTCCCGGGGCAAGAGTTTGAGTAAAACTTTCCAAATTCGAAAGATCACAAATCACGAGAACAGTTTGTAAAATGGTTTAAAATGCCCTCGGGAGTTTAACGGAAAACAATTTAAGATTATCGAATCCTTCTCTTTCCAAAACTAATAGGGGTCACAGCCCAAAGATTTGCTTTCTCAAATAAAATCCAACAACAATTCACAGGGTTCAAAGCCCACGTCACTTGTCCTCGACGGACATAAAATCGACAAAACATAACCCAAAACACGTTTATAAAAGTGCACCACCATTAACCATTGATCCACGCCTTTGTGGACCCCTACCGAGACCCCATCGGATCTAATCCGTAGTGGTAAAAGGCAAAACACATTTATAAAAATGCACCACAATTAACCGTCGATCCACGCCTCTATGGACCCCTACCGAGACCCCCTCGGATCTAACCCGTAGTGGTTAAAATCCAAAACACATACACATCGTGATTAACCGTCGATCCACGCCTCTGTTGACCCCTACCAAGACCCCGTCGGATCTAACCCATAGTGGTTAAAAGCCAAAACACATATACATCGCAATTAACCGTCGATCCACGCCTCTGTGGACCCCTACCGAGACCCCGTCGAATCTAATCCGTAGTGGTTAAAAGCCAAAACACATACACATCGCAATTAACCGTCGATCCACGCCTCTGTGGACCCCTACCGAGACCCCATCGGATCTAACCTGTACTGGTTAAAAGCCAAAACACATACACACATAACATAGTACACCAAGGATATCCAAACAATTCACCCAGAGGCAACAAACACTTAGCACGACGCAAACGTCAAACCACAACGCACCGAAATGAGGGAATATAGGTATACAGATATATCATCAAATCACAATACCAACATCGAACATATCAATAGGATTCATATAACCATTCGCAACTACAACATTCACAAAACACACACGGTTTTGAAAGAGAGACCTTAATGAGGCTAAACCGAATCTTTTGAAAGTTCATTTCAACCAACCAAACAAACACACCAAGACAATCACCGATCATCATATCCACAAAACAAGAGATGTATGAACAAGGTACTTGCCTCAAATAATCACAAACGTGGAGAATCGACCGACGTGAGGAGACCCGAACCGTCTACAAACCCGCCGACTCTGCCGAACGACAACCCAAGACAATAACTACGAACGACAACGACAACAATGAAAATGAATTCTATAGTACGACCCAAAGCCGCTGAATTAGAGGAACAAACTACAAAAGTTAACGTACGTTAAGGCTTATGGCCTATGTACGTTAGCTTCGCGCAGGTATATATATTTGAAGGTTGATCGATTTCGGGTCATTTCCTTCCTCCCTTCTCCCTTGCTGCATTTTTGGCGATTTGGGGTGGATTTTGATGAGCTTTCATCGGCCTTTGATGGTAGTAATCATCTCGGTGGGTCTCCTTCGTGTTCATCACCATCTAACCTTCCTTCTTCTCCGAATCAAGGTAAGGTTTTAGAATCCTATTTGAGATATTTTGGGTTTGTCTCGATTTCATGATTTCAATCCGAGATTGTTGGTTCTATTGTCGTTATCTATTCGTCTGTTCGGGGAGTCCGACAGTTTGTCAGACCTATCCTTTTGCGTACCCTCGAAACGACGCGCACGCGGGATTCGAGGGCGGCATTAAATGCAGATCTTTTTCGACCTTTGCACTTCGGCCCCTGAGACCTGTTTAATTGCCCAGAAGCCCCCGCTCTCGCCTATAAAAGGGGGTAGGGTTTCTGGGTTACAACTTATTTGCATTTCGCCTAAGAAGAAAAGTAACGCACGATTCCTGTGAAGATTTGAGTTGTCGAGCATCGTTCGACTAGACTCTTTAGGTAAGAAACAAAAACCTTTCTTTTTCCCTTTCTTTTTTCTGAAGATGTCCGGAGGAGTATCAAAGTAGTATGAGGCGGGTAGCACTTCCGCCGCCGGGGCTTCGACTGCCAGGGATGAAGTCCCTGTGGAGTTCCATGTGGAGACTGCCGTCGAGGCCATTTGTGCCGGGATTAAGCCCGCTGAGGTTGAAGAGCTCTTTAATAAGTCTGATGTAGCCAGGTCGGCAGAGGCGGAGCGAAAGCGCTCGCTGGCCGAAGAGGAGATGGCCGTGAAAGCGTACTGGGAACAAAACAGTGCGTTCGGCAAAGCCTTTCAGACTTTGCCGAACTTATGGAGAAACTGGCCGGCCCGAACCCTAAGTTTGATTTCCGCGAGTACTCGGTCGCCCACCCCTATGAACCCGTAAGGCAAATGCTATTCCGAGTCGCGCACCGCTCCCCGTGATCCCTCGGCCAAATCAGAAGCTCAGCGACCAGGAAAGATTTGGAACGTTGGAGAGCGACGTTCCATGTCCCCTCTGATGTTTCACTCTATGTGTCTGCCGAGAATAAACGTGCCAACCAACCTCCAGATAGCATGGTCGCTGTTAATGAGGTGATCATGGGGGCCGGACTGCGGTTCCCACTGCCATTCGCCGTGTCCTACTTGTTGACCGCTTGGAATGTGGCGCCGCTCCAACTGACGCCGAACGCCTGGTTGCAGATTGTCTGCACCCTCACTCTGTTTGGCGGTCATCGGCTGTTCCGTCTTCCTTCTGCGCTGGAGATGAACTATCTCTTTAAGGTGACGGCTCAGAAGGGTTCCGTTGGCGGCTACCACATTCAAGGTCGTTCGGGCCGGGTGATTCTTGGGGTGCCGAACAAGGTCCGGGGTGACATGACGAAGTGGTTTTGGGTCGGCGGTGCATGGAAATCGGACGCGAGTAACAATCCCACCGATGAGTTGGATAACCCCACCGGCTTCCGGGAGAGGAATCAGAGTAAGGATTTTGACTCTCCCTTCGTTCGGATATATCCTGAACTGATCTAATTTGGCATTTTTTTTGCAGGTACCCTTGTTCCGGCAGCAGGCGATCTACCTTTTGATTTTGCGATCGCCTGGGAGCGAATACGTAGTCTTCCAGACAGTCATATCGATGCTCGCTGGATCAACAATGAAGCTCACTGGTTGGCCGCTCGGTTGTTTCGATTCTCTCGCCACTTCAGGGTTCCAGGTACAAATTTTTCACGATCCTCCTTTGCTTGACGATCGTCTTGACTGAGGAAGGTGACTAACTTTGTCGATTGCTTTCTTTGCAGAAATCCACTTCCCTCGCTTCCTAGAGCCCCCGGCAGAGGTTGCTATGTCGAACCCCGGGATCATGAGTCGCCTGCGCCAAGGGAAGAAGATGAGTCGATCTTCTGCGGAGCCGATCCGACCTATCCCGGAGGCAAGGCCTGTCGTGGAGCCAGTCGCCGGCGAACAAGAAACTCTGGAGGAAGGAGGACTCCGGCTCAATCGCAAGAGGCGGAGGGTGGAGGAGCCCTCGGCCTCTGCTACTGCTGATGCGCCTACCGTGGTGCCGCCGATCGCCGCGCCTCCACTTTCTGTGATTCCAATGGCAGAGGGGTCCACACCCTCATCGGCTTTCCTGCAGGCCATGGCGACTGCCGATGCTGAGACCCCACATGGAGGGCCGTTCTTCGGCCGTGACCTAGAGAAAGTCGAAAGGTAAGCAAGCATTTCTCTACCGAGTTATGTCACTTGTGTAGCAAACATACTAACTCTTTGTTCTTGGCACAGGCTCCGTCGCACCAACCCGAACTGATCGTCGCTGGTGTTGGACTTCCTCGCGAGCAGATCTCCTCGCAAGGCTTGCGATGTCCCTCATTACATTGCTCGGGCAGTCACCGCCCTGCCGAAGGCCTGTACGACCGACCTAGATGCGATCGCCCACCGGCGACCTGCTGATGTGATGCAGACGACCCTCGCCCTAGCCCTTCAGACAGCGACGATGGCTGCTCAGGCCGTGAAGGACTATGAGGGGCGACCCTCCACTGCTCGTATTCAGGCAGAGCTCGAGGCTGCTCGGAAACAGAATGCCGAGTTTGTCGATAGGCTCGTGGCAATGGAGAAGGATTCCGTGGAAGCGGCCAAGAGGGCTCGAGGTCGGCCCTTTGGTTGACAACTTCAAGGCCTACTTGCTTGAGCACCCTTTGCAGCCCACATTTTTCGTGCCGATCCTCGACCTCTCTGCGGATCACGGGGTCGACTTGAGCTGGTACCCGTCGCCGGACAACCTTGTTCACCCGGGTGCCCCGGAGGACGGGGGTTCTGAGCCTGATGCTGGCGAAGGAGCGAATCTCGATCCCTGAATTTTTCCTTGCTTTTACTTTTTACTTGTAATTTTACAGCTTTTGTTGTATTTTGCCTTCGGGCGACTGTATTTGTATTTCCAATGAAATGAAATCAATATCTCCTTCTCTGATTTTTTGTTTGTACGACCGTCTTTCTGAATCTTTTGCATTTGACTTTACACAAGTGTTTTGAGGAGCGATCGTCATACGTACAGCTCCAAACGGATTGATATACATTAAAATCATACTGGTAACTTTTAGAATAAAGTCGATCGTCGTATGTATATCTGAACAAAGTCGATCGTCGTATGTATATCTGAACAAAGTCGCTTGTCGTATGTATAGCTCCGCTCTCCCCTTGTTTTTGTTTGCTTAATGAAAGTAAGGGAACGAAAATAAATCGTTTAGCGAGCAATCTTCAATTTTGCAGATTCCTCGAGGAAGGCCGACCATCTCGGCCTAGAGGAATTGTGCACAGTCATGGAGTTCGATGGAACCGACCTCCGCGACCATGTCTTGTGCGCGAGCGACATTCTGTCTAATGGCCTACTTCTCGCGACTCACTTAATTGTGAGGGTCCTCCATAGGCTATGTTTTGCCTCGCAATGTAGCGATGGGGCGGACGATCTCTGCCTGGAGGAGTCCTTGCATGGGGCACCATTGGATTAATCGATTCCGCGACCATGGCTTGTTAGTACTTTTCTGCCTGGGACCGACATGTTAGATGACGGACCTTTGAGGGCATATGTTGTGACGGGGGGAAGGACGCATCGCATTGTCCGGACCCACCATGTTAGATGATGGACCTTCGAGGTCGGGCGAGCGTGTCCACATATCTGTTTGGAGGGTCCTTTGGCTATGACCACCTCGTATTTAAACGAATGGGCAAGCGATCTCTGCCCGAAGGAACCTTGCATGGACGGGCTTTCGGTTCCATCGACCTCTAGAACCATGGCTTCACTTTTCTACCTCGGACCATCATGTTAGATGGCGATCCTCGACGGTATACGTTGTGCTGGGAGAGGCGATCGCTTGCCTAGGTTCATCATGTTAGATGACGAACTTTAGAGGGCGAGCAAGTCATCCTCTTTTTAGAGACGTTGCTTGGGCAGTAGCCTTTCGTTTGACATGGTGGAAACCGGGGAAAGACCTCCGAAGTTCTCACCTCTTGATTGAAGCATATAGATCCGGCCGCCGGGGTTGATCGGGGGGTCGACTCGTATGAGTCCTCCGGCTCGTCGCGTCCGACTCTGGCGGCCGGTTTGGTAGGTTGACGACCGTTGTTCTGTCACCGATCGCGGCCCTCGGTTCTTTCTGCCCGGAGCTCTAGCTTAGTTATTAAATTGTCCAGCTTTCCCTCCTCGAACAATCTCCAGAGTTGTCTGATGAGGTCGCAGCATTGGTTGGTGTTGTGGCCGAGACTTTTGTGGTAAGCACAAAACTTATTACGGTCCAGATGACCGTTGTCCCTTATCGCCCTTGGCTTGCTTAGCCTTTCGCGCCCCTCGATAATGTTGAAAATGCGGGCCGGAGATAGATTGAGGTTGTGGAGGAGACAGTCTTCCACATCCTCGAAGGCCTTGAAATCATCGGGTGGCTTGGCGACCGCCTTTTTGGACTTGGCGATCGCCGTCTTTGGGATGGGAGGTGGCGTTTTCCTCTCCCCGGTTGCACCCTCGCCTAGGCGAAGGGTGAGCAGCCTCTGCCTGGCCAGAAAATCGGCAGCCTTGGCACGGAAGATCGCATAGGTTGGGGGGATGTCTTTTGTGAGGTGCCTGAACATGGGCGAATGACCATCGAATCCCCCCAGGGCCGAGTAGAAGGCGAGCTCGTCGCTTATGGGCTCGCCAGTGAGGACTACTTCATCTACCCGGTCGATGTAATCTTCATCCGACTTGTCTTTCCCCTGCCTGATCTTCATCATGCGGTGGGGACCTTCTGGCCGAGCGACCTTGGCGGCGAAGTACGACGTGAAGTTGCTCGCAAGGTTTTCAAAGGAATTGATTGAGCGCGGTGGCAATGAGATGTACCACATATGGGCAAGATTACCCAATGCACTGGGAACATTCGGCATTTCGTCGCATCCGACGCCCCGCATCCGGTCAGTAGATCCGGAACTTGATTAAGTGAGTCTCGGGGTCCGATCTCCCCTCATACAAAGGTGTTTGAGGAGGAGCGATCTTTGGTTGCACGGGGGCAAGCTCGATCTGGACCGCGAGCGGCTCACTTGGTCCGGCGACCTTTCTCTTGGCGCTTTCCCCAGTTTCTAGGAGCGCCTTCATATCGTCGAGCTGGCGTTGCATTGCGGCCATCGCCATAGCCTGGCTGCTCGCGGTTTGGCTCTCAGAGCAGGAGCCGAGGCGATCGTGTACTGATCTCCTAGCTCCGCGGTAGGCGATGAGGTCATCGCCGCTGAGCTCGGTTTTTCGGCGAGGGGGAGCCAAATGGCCGACCTGCCTTTTGGGAGTTGGGTATGCCGAACTCCTGGTGACGGATTCGGGCTCCGACGTCTCATGGTTGGGGCCAGAATACCCTGGTCTCCATGAAGGGTCACTTCCAAGCCGGCTGAAGACGGAACTGTCCCGCCTCGCGAGTGCCTTTTCTTGTGAATCGGGGCTTTCTGGCGATTGCTCGATAAGTAACCCCTTGAGATTTCATTTGCCCGCGCGGCAGATGGCTGATAGGGTAATAGTGGGCGCGTCGCATGCTCTCCGTCGCTCCATTAGGATGGCCATGGCCTCCTCGATCTGCTCCGCGGTTTGGAATTGATCGAGTGAGAGGCTGGAACCGTCCCTCGAGGGCGGGAGTGAGAGTCTCTCGTCGACACGACTGTCCTCCGCCATAGGTTGGGATTTGGTTTGGGCCGGAATAAGGCGTCCGACGGATCATAGGGTGGCTCTCTTAGAAGTGGTGGTAGACGTCATTATCTTGAAGGTTTTTCTTTGAAGAACAGTGAGTGTTTCTTCAAGTATATGTTCCAAAGAACAGTGAGTGTTCTTCGAAACGGTCGGAGAGAAAATAAAGGTAAACCCCTTCCTCTAGCGCCAATTGTTGTTACCCAAAATATTATACATAATGGTTTGCTGGATATGGCTACGGGTGAGTAACAAAAAAAATGCGAGAGCACGTACGAAGGAATGTAAATAACACAAGAATTGCTGGGGTTGTTAGTCTCGGGCTTGAATGCTCTCGTGAGATATTATTAATACGAATACTGCTTTGGAGTACAAATATTAATGTTAGAGTACGATTAAAATTAGTGTAATGACCCTAGTTATCTAGCTCTTGAGTGCTGGTGATTGCCGGAAGAACCAGAGTTGATGCTCTATGAGTTCTTGTAACAAAGATGAAGTGCTGTGTTTTTACCTGTAGGATTCAACTGTGTGAATTTGAACTGTTTTCCACTGTGTGAAATCGACTGTCTCACTTGTGAAATCCAATCTCTTCTCCAAATGCTGGAGGTCTCCTACTTATAGGAGTGGAGGTAGTTGGGATGTCTCAATCCCAAACGGGCTATCGCCTTTCCTGTATTAATTAAGCGGGCGATCGTCTCAGCACATGGGTCGGTTTCCTTAAAGCAGATGCCACTGGCAGCAAGCTGTGCGAACCAATAAGAAGACAACGCGTGCCTCACGTCGCAGTCTTGGGAGGTCCCACATAGGACCTTTCGGCAGGTCTGTCGGTAGGTGAAAGGTTGTCCTCGTCAGCCATAGCTGGTGAGGGGAAGGAGCCAAAAAGCCTTTTCTTGCGGCGCCTTTTGCGGATCTGCACGTGGGTCTTCATCCGAGATTCGGTCTTCTTTGACGGATGGTGGCTTTACACGTGGCATAAGAGGGTCGTCCTTGGTCGGGCACTAGAGTCGATCGCTAGGTGCCGAGAGACGATCGCCCTGAATGCCGATCGCTCGGTACTTGATCTGGAACCCTCGTTTGATAGGTCTGCCTTGGTTTATCTGATGCTGGTTTTGGTCGCTCAGCCCTTATGCCGATCGCCGTCGAGGCGTATTAATCTCCGCACAACACCATCATGTATATATATTGACAACATCATCTAATATGTTAGAATTAACCAAGAATTGAAGTGCTTTGAAATAATGTATATAATATATGTAAAATATTATATATATATATATGTATATATATGTATATATATATTTAGTCGATAGACCGACCATGTATATGTCAACATAATGAAATAATTATCTTTCATAAGCGAGTAAGTCATATCTCCAAATTCAATTAAGGCATTCATAATAGTCCAGTCTTTTACGATAATGAGTCATATTTTGTCAATAACTCAATACATCACGACATGGCAACAATTATATTACTTGTATCTTGTTTAAACTTTTAATTTATTGATCACATAGTTGTTTAATATCACATAGTAGTGTTAAATGATTAAGAATATATATATTTTTAACACTTCTCATAAGACCAGTAATCAAGATTGATCAAAGATTTTATTCAGAACATAAATGCAATAAGCATACAATGATTAATACATATTGATATTTATCAGAAGTGCTAACAAAGAATAAATACAGAAAAGACTCATAACAAAAGGTAATGACTCTTCTCTCGTATTAAATTTTATATAAACAACTAATACAGTACATGCAATAACTAGCATAATAGCGAATGGCAACATCAACCGATCGAATATTTTTTGAGAAAGTGTATGTATTGAAACTTTGTAAGAAGATGAGAGAAAGTGAGTGAATTGTTGAATGAAATATGATGTATTTATAGAGTGTCAAATAGCCGTTAACTAGCCAGCCGTTGGAGAGGGAAGAGAAAATAAGATGTGATAATTATGAATGATTTAGTAAAATATTATTTTTATTTTATAATAAGAATTTTATTAAAAATATTCAACCACAAATAGCTTACCCTTTTTGGTGCTCAGTAAACATTTCACACGGTACAATATACACAGTTTATAGCTTGGGGTTATACCGCTTCAAGTATTAATAATAATATATACGGTACATAGCTTGTGGTCATACGACTCAAGTATAATAATAATATATACGGTACATAGCTTGGGGTCATACCACTCAAATATAATAATAATATATATGGTACATAGCTTGGGGTCATACCACTCAAGCATAATAATAGTATGTAATATATATAGCTTGGGATCATACCACTCAAGCATACTAATAATATATCATATATATAGCTTGAGGTAATCCACACAAGCGTAATAGTAATATGTATAATATAGAGCTTAGGTAATCCACACAAGCATAATGATATGTATATACAGAATAAAACTATAAAGAAGTTTCTACTGTTGAAACTCTTTAGTAAGGATTAGAGCCTTCGTGCTGATACATGCTAGAAAACTGCAAGAAACTAAAGAGAATACAAAGAGAATAGAGAATATAGAGAAGGTATTTTCTCTAGGAATCAATTTTCATTAAGAACTGAAGCCCTATTTATAGGAAAACTTCAGTTGGCACAAATATAATTACATAATTTAATCAGGGACATAATAGTCATTCACATATTATAATATATTAACTTATTACGCACTTCGAGAAGTGCGCATTTCAACAGTATCTTTTATTTTATCATATTGTGTTTTATGCACCGTGAGTTGTTATTTGATGTAAACAAAAGAAGAATATAGCCATCTTTGGTGATGGCGGATAGGTGATAGTAGATTGTATTAGCTAATACGTGATAATTGGTTTAACTAACTGATTGTATTAATTATTCATGTATATATGCTTAGTAAACAGATGATAACCGATAGTTGTTTGATTGCATAAAATGAATAATAAAGATAATAAAATAATTCTGGTTAATACTCCTAGGAATTTTGGTGAATATATTGAATAATAAATTAATATTACAAAAATCTTAATCATCATTCAATTTTCGCAAATAGATAACTTTTAGTAGTTAAATATTAAATTAATTATAAATAACTTTGTGGGAATCAATTTTTTTAATACCAAATCATAAAATTGATAAGTTTTATATCCCCATTCATAAAACTATAAGTTTTTAGTACCATTTTGATTTAAAAGACTAAAATGTCCTCCCTTTTGTTGTATTGTTGACTTCTCACTTTTTTTTATTTAATTTAAACTATTTTTCTTCTCTTTTTTTCTTTTTTACTTTCCTCATCTGCTCCGATCGATATTAATGTTCAACAACCAAAATTTAACTACAAACATATACATCAAAACAACACAACCATTTTTGACAAAGGGTCTCTCAAAAATCTTATAAAAATCACAAGATTATTCGAAAAGAAAAGTTGACGTTCAAATAGGACTTCATTTGTCGTGCTTCTGGGTTCATAAAGAAGGTATGCATCAGTATTTGACCGCTGGAAAAAAAAAATTCCCAACCAGTTCTTACGGACACGATCGCTGCACACGATGGGAAGCCACCGTGTGCAATGATCGTGTCCAACGACCTTGACATCGTGCGCACAACTAACGTGTTCACGATCGTTTAACACGATCGTCTACAATCGTGTGCAGCGATCGTGTTCATGGCCAGAAACTTGCACACGATCACTGCACACGGTAGTATACGACCGTGTGCATCGGTCGTGTCTAAGGCAGACCGTTTTATAATATTGTTCGCTCAGTTTTCTGAATAATTATTCATCTTTTTGTAATCAGATGTCGTGGCAGCGTATTTTGATACATCACGGTGGTCATTGGGAGCGATCGACATATGTAGATGGGGGCTTCTTTTTTGTCTATATCGACACGAGCAAAGTTAGTCGTGCAAACCTCGTGGGGGTTATCAGAGAAGGTTTGGATGGTCCAAATGAGTCCGATTACAAATTATGGTACTTGACACACATGTCCAAGGGAAACAAAGTAAAAGTCCTATTACGGGATGATACCGAGATACTTCGATTACTAGTAGAATACAAGGAAGATCCTGAGGTCTATGTTGAGAACAGCAGCTCCTCCACTCCCGAGGTTAATATGGGATGTAGCATCTCAAGAGTAGAGCCCGGCAACATAAATTATGACATGCCTTCCAAAGATTATCAATACGAGGAAGATGAGGAAGACGAGGAAGATGAGGAGGTGCATACATCCGAAGATGAAGATTGTTGTAAAGACTTGCTTGAGTCACTATCTGTGGAATTTCTTGCTTGGGTTCGCCAACCGGCCCAAATGGATAGGATTATGAGTCGTCGGAACTTCTCATCCGACCATCAATCTGCGAGCGAGCATGAGCATCTACAATCAATGCGTAACTGGATCATTCCATTTTCGGACTCCGGTAGTGCTGGGACTTTGGGTTGGGTCGAGCAGCCTCCACCGGTTACCGGTCAGCTAGAGGTGGGGTCCACTTTTCATTCCAAGACAGAGTTGAGGATAACTGTAGGAATGTATCATTTGGAAAACATGCTATAGTGTACTGATCGTTCCACCGATAAACGTATAGTGTTTGTCTGTAAGAGTGGGCGAAAAAATTGTCAGTTTAGGTTGTGTGCTATTGAGAGTGCAACTATTTGGAGAATTACTAAGTTGACATTGGAGCACATCTGTCACCCTGATTTGAATCGTGCTGCCGCACGATCGGTCACTTCTGAGGTTGCCGCCCATTATTTTGCTAAAAGATTGACCGGTGAGGGGGTTACTTTGAGGCCAAAGGAGATGATTGCAGAGATGTGCAGGGAGTACGGCATTGACATGCTATACAGTTTTGCTCTCTGGACGAGGAATATAGCGATAGAGAATACATATGGTGGCTTTGATGAGTCGTATCAGAGGCTCCCATCTTATCTGTATTTGTTAAAACAACGTAATCCAGGGACAATTTATGATTTGTAGACGACTCGTGAGGGAGTGTTTTGCAATATGTTCGTTCACTCGGACAGAGTATTAGGCAATTTGATATGTGCCTTCGACCGGTGATTATAGTTGATGGGACCCATCTGAAGGGAAGGAATAAAGGAACTCTATTTGCGGATATCACATTTGACGGGAACGAGCAAGTATTTCCTCTTGCAGTTGGTCTCGGTCCGATAGAGAACGACGAGTCATGGACTTATTTTCTGTATAACCTGCGCAGATGCTACAATCCGATGGAAGATTTACTGATTATGAGTGACTAACATAAGAGCATTCAGAATGCTGTTCGAGCTGTCTATCCGAATGCATTCCACGGGTTGTGCTATCACCATCTTGCAAAAAGTCTGACCTCCTACGGTGTGCATGCTATAGGACTCTTTAGAACTGCTACCTACACGCATCGTGAAGAAGTTTTTGAAAACTACTTTTCGAAACTACATATCGAAAGCCCTAATGGGGCTCACAGGCGCCTTTCTGAAATTGGGCCAGAGAGGTGGGCTAGGTCGAAGTGTCCGGTACGACGCTATAACTTCTTGACATCCAATGCTATTGAATGCTTCAATAATCGTATGTTGTGGGCGAGGCGTTTACCTGTTTGCTCGTTACTTGAGATATTTCGCCTAATTTTAGAGAATTGGTTTGATGAGAAGAAGGGAGAAGCTACATCAAGAGACCATGAGTTGACAATGCACACTTTTGAAAAGCTTTCTAACTCTGTGCAAGCCAGTCTGACTCTTACCATTCGAGCCACCACCCCACTTGCTTATAAAGTCAAAGAAAACAAAGTTTCTTATGAGGTCGACCTTCGAACCTGGACATGTTGTTGTCGTGAGTTTGATTTGGATCAGATTCCATGTCGTCATTATAATATCCGGAATTTCTACTACTGTTGTTTGATATTATTTTATCCAAGTTATATTGTACAGCGTGGAATCTGTACAGTATGGATAAAATAAATAAAGGATTGAGATGTCACTATCGGTATAATTGTCGTATCTGGTCGACAGTTGCATTTCAGGATATCGTGTATCAGGTTATCGTACTCTCGATATAGAGTATATCATATAAGAAAGTTATTGGATTCAGTATATGTATTCGGTAAGTGTATATGTGTTTTCGGTAAGTCGAGACAGACGGTAACAGTTGAAATTGGCTAAGTATAGAATACTTAGCGTACGCTAAGGTTGAAGAATTACGTACGCTAAATCACAAGAGTGACGTACGTTATGGCCGAGACATTACGTACGTAACATGGGAATCAGACGATTAAGTCATGGTCAGCAGGTGGGACAATGTGTCGGCAGTTTTCGGCGGAGGATGTAGACAGCGAGTCAACTTCGGCCATTACGTACGTTATGCATGGCATATTACGTACGTAATGTGGGTGGTACTGTAGCAGGTCAACGTACATGTTACGTACGTTATGAAGGAAACATTACGTACGTAAGCATGTTAACGAATCAGGTCAGTTAGTTCTGGACTTAGATTTTACGTACGCTATGAAGGACACATAGCGTACGCTAAGCTGCATTACGTACGTTAGTACTGATGGTTAACGTACGTAACGATCGATGCAGTTTATAAAATGAAGTCCGTTCTTTCATTTCACATCAGCACCTCACTTCGTTTTTCGTATCCAAACACCGAGAGAGAGTTAGCTCTCCTAAGTCGATTTTGAGCTTGAGGACTTGGATTTGAGGCTTGGATATGGAGCTATGGTTGATTCTTTAAGTAATTGCTAGTGTTTTTCATCTTCTAAGAGGTAAGTTGGATAATCCTCCCTTTTATTTTGGATTTTCGATGTTGTTATTGATGAATGATTCATATGAAGATGATTAAGGGCTTGTTGTTACGATTCTTGAGTATATATGAGGTATTTGTTGAAGGAAGATGATGATATGTTGGTTTATGCCTTGAATATGTTGATTATGATTATGAAATCATAGAGTTCTTGATGTTCTTGGTATTATTATCCATATTTGATCCGTATGATGATGATTAGGGAGTTGTTGTTACAATCCTTGAGGTTATGTAGAGTGTATGTTGAAGAATACGATGATTCATGACTTGGATTACGAATTGGAAGATTATCTTCATGTTAAAGGATATCGAGTTATGTTGTTTTAATTGTTATGAACATGAGTTCGAATCCCTTAGTGTTCTTGAGGAACTTTTGATGAATTTAACATAGCAAGACGATCGTATGTTAAATTAATCGGATTATGAATCGTGTTTTGGTTTTGAGTTCGTAATTGTTTGAGTTGGATTGTCCGGACTTGTGTCTAATCGAGATATTGTGAAACCGTTGGGGTTTATTGATCGGTTGTATTAATTGATTATGATCATCGAGTTGTAGTTTGTATTGTAGATATCGTTGAATCATTGAGATGATTTGGTTGGTCGTGTCGGTTGTTAATTGTTATCGGATATGTGTTATTTGATTACTTCGATAGGTTGAGATTACTGATCGGTGATTAGAACCATATGTTGCGGTCGTGTTCGAGTACGTTCGTGAATTGCGTTGGTCGGGGCCGAGGAGCTCGTAGACGAAGCCATTGTGACTGGTAGCGGCTTCATCATCATCGTATCGGTATCGAGGCAAGTTATTACTTGCTCAGTTATAATGTTTAATGAATGGTTTCAGTTTCATTTCATTTATAATGCATATAGAAATGATTATATGTTGTCATTCTCTGGGAGTTAAATCATAATGTATATGATTTATTTCGGGTATTGGCATATTCGGGTATCGAGGTTACATTATGATAAATATGAGAATATGAGTATCTGTAGTCCATGGTATGTTTGGATCGCCGAGCATTGTGGATAATCATCGGTGATGGTTGATATCAAGATTTCTCCCGAGGGACTCGGGGCATGTATCTTATATCGATTCAGTTAGTGTTAGTGATTTGATCATGCATATTGTCATTCATGTTGTCGAACATGAGGTCGTCTTAGTTGATTTGTCATATTGTCGTTCATGTTGCGTTGTTCATGTTGATGAACATATTGTTTTGCATATGTGTATGCATATTATGTTGTTTATGTTGTGTTGATCCGATGGGATCGCGCGATCTATGCTGAGGGCGCTGGATCGGATGTCCACCTCGTGTTGGTCCGACGGGATCATCTTGGGATCTATCTTTGAGTCTTTGGATCATTGGACGGGTTTTCCACCTCGTCTTTGGTCCGACGGGATCATCTTGGGATCTATCTTTGAGGGCCTTTGGATCATTGGATTACCCAGTGTCGTGTTGATGGAATCATGTGGATTCGCATCGTTGGTTTTATATGTGTTGTTGTATGTATATTATTGGTTATCCACCTCGTGTTGATCTTGTAGGATCATCTTGGGATCTATGCTAAGGGCGCTGGATCATGGGATTTCCATTGAGTATACACTGTTGTTATTGTTTTGAGCATATTGACGTGGTCATATGAGTATGCATTTGTAGGTCTTGAGTTAGGACCGTGTCCGTATTGCATTGATCTGATCTCGGATTAGACTGATATGATTGTCGTGGCACTTCATATCTCGAGGTATGTTATGTATTTCCTTTGGTCTTTCTCTTTGATGGACAATCGGTTATCGTCTTGGGATTTGATGATGTTATTCGATGGATCGTATTGGTCAGAAATGGTATATTTCCGTATCGTGAGTTGGTGATGATAGTTTGAGAATCTTGAGTATTGTTGAGGTACAATACAAATATTATGTTCGAGTCTATTGATTAATCGAGTACAGGATGTGAAATGTGATAATGGTTATTCTGATGAGAATTACCTGAGTAAGCAAAGTTATGGCGGTAAGATTACGTTGGTCGTATTCTTATATTGTATTCTCATTGGTATGTAATTATTAATGTGATGTGACGGTTATCATTGTTGGATATTATGGGTGACCCCGTCGTGGGATTTCTTTTTAGGTTCTTGGAGTATCGAGCTTGTAGCGGTCGTGAAGAGATGAGCTTCCCGGAAGAGACTGGCCAGGACATGTTTTGTGCATTGAGTTTCTTGATTGGTTCTTGTATTCCGCTGCTAGAGTATCTTTATGGTTGGTCTTTTTTCGCTGCGTGAGTATTTTGAAATGACTTTTTGGTATCTGGTAACTGAGGTTGCTTTGGAAATCTTTTGCTAAACTGTTGAGTTCTAGCATTTCAGGCTTGTCCTTTCAAACGAGATTTTACGACAGTTTTGATAAACAGATTTTATATAGTCTTCAAATGTTTTAAAGATAGTACCGTCGTTGGCCTCTTGGGCATTTGTAAAATGTTTACGAGAATTTCCTTCAGCCTTGTGGGTTCCATCTCGGGGCCCACGGCGCTGTAATATTTCCGGTTAAATCTGGGGGTGTTACAGAATATGGTATCGGAGCTTAGGTTGAGAAAAACTAGGCATTTGGGTCGTGTTTTTGTTGGGTCATTCGAGTTGTCGATTGACAAATATTAGAGCCGTGAGTCTTTATTGTTCACTCAGGCTTGTGCGTTATCGGATTTGCCAGTATCGTACTGGGCTTGTTATAACTTTTCCAAATGGTGTTAACAAGATTCTCTGGAATGAGATGTATTGTGTTCTTGAGTCGAACTGATTTGGCAAAACGTGTGTTTTGAAAATATCCGTGTCGTGTATTTTCTAGAGTCGAGACATGTGCCAGTATCACGGGGAATCGTCGGCTTCACGATCTGTAAGTATTTGGATTTTTGAATTTCATTGAGATTTATTGCCGTTCTAAGTTGATATGTTCTGAGATTCAGCAGATATTATACGTTACGGTATAAGGTGATAGATTTGTGACAAGATTGATGATCTTGAGAAGTTATGATTTTGGAAATCAATATGTCGGTTAAGTGTTGGAACGGAATTGTGCATTTGGAAGAAATGTTGTGCATGGTTGAGAAGAACATGTAGTCATGATAGATCATTTTATGATATATGGAACTGCTTTTGAGCATTGAAAATGATGTTTTTCAAAATGAATATTTTATGGATTTTTACGGAAAATGATTTTTGGGTCGAGACCCAATCGATTTTGAAATAGTTTTATAACCGAGGACTTGAGGTCCAGAAGGGTTTTCTACTTTTTAAACTTCTTGTCATGCGGAACGAGATACGGGTTGAGACCCTAATGTTTCAAAAGGCCTTTCTGTTTTCTTAAAACTCTCGAGAATTGTAAAACACTTTATTAATCGTTTATCTATTTCGTTCCTGCCTTTCTGGGTTTTGGCTTACTTGTTCAAATGAAACCTCTCGGGAAGTCTTTCGCTGTGTTGATTTGTTTCAATGTTTTGTCATAGCACATATGAGGTGATCCAGGATGGAAAATGGTCGACGTTGCGAGTCATATGTGAAATAGGAGTTTTTGGTCAGGATTTATATACTGAGATTTTGGAACTCTGTCGTGTGGTTTTCCGATGGAATATCAGTGGATATTGGTGACGAACCGAATTGGTATACAGGAGTAGGGATGTGGTCAATCATTTACATAGTTTTCATTTTTAAAAACTTCGAAATCGTATGGATTTGAAGGAAAACTGTTATCGAATACTTGGTATTAGCGAGCCAGTTTAACTTTTCAAAAAAAATGATTTCGTGGTCTTACGAAAATTTCTGTTTTGAGTTTTGAAATTTTTGAAAGAACTTTCGAAAATTGTCTTCGTGACAACAGTATATGATTTCAAACTGGTTTTGAAAATGTGATTGAGGTACATACGCATTTAGTACATAATGCATATCGTGGTGAAGTTCTGAGCGAGACTCTCAACTGGATATTTCATCGGTATGGTACGAGGAAAAGAGATTCGAATTTCAGCATGGTAGTTTGGTTATCCAGGGATGATCAGTTGATATATCAGATGAGAGAAATATGCTGCGTATTGTAGATTCATGCATAGGATGCGATTTTAGAAACTTTGAATTTTCTGAAATCGGGACATATGTGCTATGTGGCTTTATTGATGTAGTAGTAGCGTGACTTTACTACTTTTGAATTTTGAGCCGTACCGATTGGTCATTCCCACTTCATGTATGATTTAGGATGTTCGACGATTTGTGATTGATTGTTCGTACGCCGAGGGGTATGTTCACCAGTCGGATATGTTTATTGAGATCCACTGTAAGTGATCGGTGTGTCGTTTTGAGAATTTTGCTTTTTCGTAAATCTGTCTCTGTGGTTCGGTGTTCGTCGTATTGGAGTTTATCATGTTGATGATATTCTCGATTGTGTTTTGACCGCTGGTTGGTCATATTGGAGTTTATCATGTTGATGATATTCTCGATTGTGTTTTGACCTCTGGTTGGTCATATAGGAATTTATCATGTTGATGATAATTTCGGTTGATTTATTAGTTGATCATTTTTGGTGATCATCTGAGCGTTCGGATTTTGTGTTGATGTTTTGGGATTCATGTCGTTTTGGGCAGTTGTTTCACAGGTATATCGGATATTATTCGTTTTATCGGAATCAGAACTTGATCATGTAATCAGGCAGACAGAATTTGATTCGGGCAGATTGTTTCATCCGAAGATGATATATTTTGTCGAGACTCAAGGAATTGTGATTGTAAGCGTATTGAGGCTTTACAGTGAGTCACTCGCTAGTATCTCAGGAGATCGTCGACGTGCGTATTTGTAAGTGTGCTCTTTTGGTTATTCAGTGATGATGATGATTGATCGTTGTCGTGATGGTTTTGGGATATTTTGGTTGAACCGTATGTTTGTTTGTTTTTATGACGGATTGCAAGTTTCGAGGCCGAAACTTATTTTAAGTGGTGTAGAAT
Organism: Orobanche coerulescens; assembly: GCA_033398695.1. Classification (NCBI taxonomy): domain Eukaryota; kingdom Viridiplantae; phylum Streptophyta; class Magnoliopsida; order Lamiales; family Orobanchaceae; genus Orobanche; species Orobanche coerulescens. The sequence continues at coordinate 9,645,177 of CM065810.1, forward strand.
GTAATATCCGGAATTTCTACTACTGTTGTTTGATATTATTTTATCCGACTTATATTGTACAGCGTGGAATCTGTACAGTATGGATAAAATAAATAAAGGATTGAGATGTCACTATCAGTATAATTGTCGTATCTGGTCGACAGTTGCATTTGAGGATATCGTGTATCAGGTTATCGTACTCTAGATATAGAGTATATCATATAAGAAAGTTATTGGATTCAGTATATGTATTCAGTAAGTGTATATGTGTTTTCGGTATGTCGAGACAGGCGGTAACAGTTGAAATTGGCTAAGTATAGAATACTTAGCGTACGCTAAGGATGAAGACTTACGTATGCTAAATCACAAGAGTTACGTACGTTATGGCCGAGACATTACGTACGTAACATGGGAATCAGACGATTAAGTCATGGTCGGCAGGTGGGACCCTGTGTCGGCAGTTTTCGGCGGAGGATGTGGACAGCGAGTCAACCTCGGCCATTACGTACGTTATGCATGGCGTATTACGTACGTAATGTGGGTGGTACTGTAGCAGGTCAACATACATGTTACGTACGTTATGAAGGAAACATTACGTACGTAAGCATGTTAACGAATCAGGTCAGTTAGGCCTGGACTTAGATTTTACGTACGCTATGAAGGACACATAGCGTACGCTAGCTGCATTACGTACGTTAGTACTGATGGTTAACGTACGTAACGATCGATGCAGTTATAAAATGAAGTCCGTTCTTTCATTTCACATCAGCACCTCATTTCGTTTTTCGTATCCAAACACCGAGAGAGAGTTAGCTCTCCTAAGTCGATTTTGAGCTTGAGGACTTGGATTTGAGGCTTGGATATGGAGCTATGGTTGATTCTTGAAGTAATTGCTAGTGTTTTTCATCTTCTAAGAGGTAAGTTGGATAATCCTCCCTTTTATTTTGGATTTTCGATGTTTTTATTGATGAATGATTCATATGAAGATGATTAAGGGCTTGTTGTTACGATTCTTGAGTATATATGAGGTATTTGTTGAAGGAAGATGATGATATGTTGGTTTATGCCTTGAATATGTTGATTATGATTATGAAATCATAGAGTTCTTGATGTTCTTGGTATTATTATCCATATTTGATCCGTATGATGATGATTAGGGAGTTGTTGTTACAATCCTTGAGGTTATGTAGAGTGTATGTTGAATAATACGATGATTCATGACTTGGATTACGAATTGGAAGATTATCTTCATGTTAAAGGATATCGAGTTATGTTGTTTTAATGGTTATGAACATGAGTTCGAATCCCTTAGTGTTCTTGAGGAACTTTTGATGAATTTAACATAGCAAGACGATCGTATGTTAAATTAATCGGATTATGAATCGTGTTGTGGTTTTGAGTTCGTAATTGTTTGAGTTGGATTGTCCGGACTTGTGTCTAATCGAGATATTGTGGAACCGTTGGGGTTTATTGATCAGTTGTATTAATTGATTATGATCATCGAGTTGTAGTTTGTATTGTAGATATCGTTGAATCGTTGAGATGATTTGGTTGGTCGTGTCGGTTGTTAATTGTTATCGGATATGTGTTATTTGATTACTTCGATAGGTTGAGATTACTGATCGGTGATTAGAATCATATGTTGCGGTCGTGTTCGAGTACGTTCGTGAATTGCGTTGGTCGGGGGCGAGGAGCTCGTAGACGAAGCCATTGTGACTGGTAGCGGCTTCATCATCATCGTATCGGTATCGAGGCAAGTTATTACTTGCTCAGTTATAATGTTTAATGAATGGTTTCAGTTTCATTTCATTTATAATGCATATAGCAATGATTATATGTTGTCATTCTGATTCTGGAAGTTAAATCATAATGTATATGATTTATTTCGGTTATTGGCATATTCGGGTATCGAGGTTACATTATGATAAAGACGAGAATATGAGTATCTGTAGTCCATGATATGTTTGGATCGCCGAGCATTGCGGATAATCGTCGGTGATGGTTGATATCAAGATTTCTCCCGAGGGACTCGGGGCATGTATCTTATATCGATTCAGTTAGTGTTAGTGATTTGATCATGCATATTGTCATTCATGTTGTCGAACATGAGGTCGTCTTAGTTGATTTGTCATATTGTCATTCATGTTGCATTGTTCATGTTGATGAACATATTGTTTTGCATATGTGTATGCATATTGTGTTGTTTATGTTGTGTTGATCGAGAAGTACACCAAAAATGAAAATACAAGGGAAAGAAAAATGCGGATATTACATTCTACCCCTCTAAAAATAAGTTTCGTCCCGAAACTTAAGAAACGAACAACTCAGGGTGCCTAGCACGCATGCTATCCTCGGTTTCCCAAGTTGCCTCCTCGACACCGTGTCTCGACCACTGCACTTTGACCAAAGGGATGGTCTTATGCCTCAGTCGTTTCTCACGATGCTCCAAAATCTTCAAAGGACGCTCCTCAAAAGTAATATCTTCAGTGATATCAATCTCGCCATAATCGATGACGTGACTAGGATCCGGGACATATTTCCTCAGCTGGGAAACATGAAAAACGCTATGAACATGACTCAAGGCCGGAGGTAACGCCAAACGGTATGCCAACCCACCGACTCGCTCGAGGATCTCAAAGGGGCCGATAAATCTCGGACTCAACTTCCCTTTCTTCCCGAAACGAAGAACTCCCTTCGTCGGCGACACCTTTAGCAAAACGTGGTCTCCCTCCTCGAATTCCAAAGGTCGACGACGGACGTCGGCATACGACTTCTGTCGACTCTGGGCAGTCAACATCCGTTTCCGAATTAGTTCTATCTTCCGCCTCCTCTCTAAAATGACATCCGGCTCGGTCCCGACCAAATCGGACGCCTCATTCCAACAAATCGGTGATCGACATCGCCGCCCATAAAGTGCCTCATACGGTGCCATCCGAATCGACGCGTGCCAACTGTTGTTATACGAGAATTCGATCAATGGCAAATGTTCCTCCCAGTCACTACTCCAATCGAGAGCACAGGCACGCAACAAATCCTCGAACGTCTGGATAGTGCGTTCCGACTGTCCATCTGACTGGGGATGAAAAGAGGTACTCAAATGCAACCGGGTACCCAACGCCTTATGCACTGCCTGCCATAAGTGCAATACAAAACGGCCATCACGATCCGAAACAATAGACTTCGGAGTACCGTGAAGCCTCACGATCTGCGCGATAAACACACGAGCTAACTTCTCCGGGCCCCAAGTGTCCTTGATGCCCAGAAAATGTGCCGACTTGGTCAGACGATCGACAATCACCCATACCATATTCATGCCCGACCTCGATCTCGGCAGACTCGTAATGAAATCCATCGATATATCTTACCATTTCCATTCCGGAACGGGAAGTGACTGCAAAAGCCCACCGATCGCCGATGCTCGATTTTGACTTGCCGGCAAGTCAAACACCTTGCTACAAACTGCGCGACCTCCTCCTTCATATCATTCCACCGAAGTTCCTTCTCGTGTCCTTGTACATCTTACTCGAACCAGGATGAACGGAATAAGGTGTAGCATGGGCCTCAAGCAAAATACTCTGTCGCAACTCGAGTCGCTCGGCACACAAAGCCGACTGAATCTCAAAGCACCATCCTCGTGAATCACAAACCAGAGACTTTCCTTTAAGAACGTTCTCTCGATTTGAGTAATCATCGGATCCTCTAATCGCTGCTGACTTAATTTCGTCGATCAAAGACGAAATTTCCAAAGCACAAAGTTGCCCGACAAGCATCTAAAGAATGTAACCTCAACATCTAACTCGATCAAAGCCCGCCGAAGCTCAGGCTGAGACGTAAGAATCTCAAGCGATCGCAATGCAATCGGTTTCCGACTCAAGGCGTCGGCCACGATGTTCGCCTTGCCCGGATGATAAAGGATTTCGAGGTCATAATCCTTAATCAGCTCTAACCACCTCCTCTGCCTCATATTCAACTCCCGCTGAGTAAATATGTATTTCAGACTTTTATGATCGGTAAAAATCTGACATGCAGAGCCGAAAAGATAGTGACGCCAAATCTTGAGTGCGAAAACGACTGCCGCTAACTCTAAATCATGAGTAGGGTAGTTCATCTCATATGGCCTCAACTGTCTCGACGCAAAGGCAATGGTCTTGCCGTGCTGCATTAATACGCACCCAAGACCCTGACCCGAAGCATCGCTATAAACGGCGAATCCCTCGTTGCCACATGGCAACGCCAAAACCGAGTCAAGTCAAACGCTTCTTCGACTCCTCAAAATCAATCGCCTCGCTATTCCGCATTTAACTTCTGATTTCGGAGCAATCTGTAAGTGGTCGAGCCGGGCCGAGAAACCTCGACGAACCTACGGTAGTAGCCACCAAACCCAAGAAACTACGGAGCTCTCTCACGCTGGGCGGTGCCCAATCCAACACCGCCTCGATCTTCTCGCGGATCTACACGAACCCCCTACGAAATCACGTGACCCAAAAACATCACTTCCTTCAGCCAGAACTCACATTTCGAGAACTTCGCATAGAGTTGCTCGGCCCTCAAAATGTCTAACACTATCCGCAAATGATGGGCATGCTCTTCCTCGTTCCTCGAATAAATAAGAATATCGTCAATGAAGACGATGACACACTTATCCAAATACTCGATAAAGACTTTGTTCATCAACTGCATGAACACCGCCGGCGCATTAGTTAACCCGAAAGGCATAACTACGAACTCATAATGTCCGTATCTCGTCCGAAAAGCTGTCTTCGGCACATCGGACTCTCTCACCCGGAGCTGATAGTACCCCGATTTCAAATCAATCTTCGAGAATACCGCAGCCTCCTCGCAATCGGTCGAACAAGTCGTCAATTCTCGGAAAAGGATACTTGTTTTTGATGGTCACCTTGTTTAGTTCGCGATAGTCGATACACAAACGTAGTGATCCATCCTTCTTTCGCACAAACAGGACCGGTGCGCCCCAAGGCGAGGCGCTCGGTCGAACATACCCCGACTCAAGAAGCTCATTCAACTGTTTCTTCAACTCGGACATCTCTGAAGGTGCCATGTGATAGGGCGCCTTCGAAATAGGAGCCGCACTCGGCTCTAACTCTATAGCGAACTCGACCTCACGATCCGGTGGCAATCCCGGTAACTCGTCAGGAAAAACATCAGAAAACTCATTAACGATTGGAATCGACGAAAGCTCGACTCCCCCACTCTCCGCCTTCAAGGCGTAGCACCAATAGCCAGTACACCCCTTTCGCAGGAGTCTCATCGCCTTCAAGGCGTTAATAACGAGTTTCTGGTTCCCCCTCTTTCGCCCGGCGAAAGAGTGATCGGTGCCGTCCTTGGCTAGCATAGTAATGATTCTCGTGCGGTAGTTCATGATTGCACCATGCCGCTCGAGCCAATCATTCCCGAGAATTAAGTCCTCACCCTCAATACCCACAACAATAAGATTAGTGGGCCAAGCCCTCTCACAAATAAACACAGAACAGTCTCGAACCTTCTGATCACCAACGATCCGATCACCGCTAGGAAGCTTAATGATGAAGGGCTCACAAGGCGTCAAACAGTCGAGACTCAAACGGCGCATACAATCCAGGGATATGAACGAATGTGTAGCACCAGAATCGAAAAGCACACTGACAGGATGAGAAAGAATATGAACGGTACCTGTCGCTACGGTAGCCACTGGATCATCGGCTCTCCGCATCTCATAGATACGCGGATGGACTGAGCCGACGCTGGAAGCTCCCCCCTTGGAGGGCTGACCCCGACCTCTCCCCCGATCAGCACTCGGCGGAGATTGAGGAGCAAACGATCCCTGATTCACACTTGGTTCCCTAGGCGCTGGAATGGAAGCCCGGGCACCAAGGATTTTCTCCCTCTCAGCGCAGAAAGCAGCCTTGTGACCCGACTGGCCACACTGATTACACGTCAGCAAAGGGCTCAAACAAGTACGGCTGACGTGGCCTATACGGCCACAATTGAAACACTTCACATCACGGAAAGGAGCACTAGTAGTTCCACGAGGACCCCCAGCGGAACGAGCTGGACCACCGCCGGCGGGGAAGTTAGCAGATTGGGATTTCTGCTGACCCCCTCCCTTGTGGCCCGAAAAATTCCCGGCGGACTTCTGCTTCTTGCTTTCGCAGGCCGCCTCGCTAGCTGTCACTGACATATCGTAAGCAAGGGCCCTACTCTGATAATCCTTTAAGGTAGTATAGACGAGCCCCGACATATAGTCCTGAATCGACAATTTCATCCGTCTGGAAAAATGGAAAATTTTGTCACTCTTCTCGACAACTTGGGTCTTCACATAACCCAACTCCTTATTGAAATCGGCAATAGCCTGAGATACGGGGATATCCCGTGGTTGAGCATCATAGAAGGCATGTACTCGAGCCTGTCTGACCGGCCACGGGCAATATTCAGTCTCCATCAGTCCTTGGAATTCGGTCCACGAAGCAACATGGTCATTGGGCCCAACGGCCTCCCACCAATCCGTAGCGTCCCCTGTGAGAAAGTACTGGGCAATAGGGACTTTACGGTCCTCGGGACAGTTGGTAGCAGTGAAGACCTTAGATATCTCTTTGATCCACCCTTCCCAGCCGATCGGGTCTGAAGCTCCCGAAAACTGAGGAGGATGCATCTTGATGACATCCTGAAGCCAACGATCCGCTCCGCCCCGATTAGCATGGGCCGGATCCGGATTCTGAACCGCCTGAGCTATTGCCGCCATTTGGTTCACCATTTGCTGCATAACATCCGCAATACCAAGGTCGGCGCGCTCCTGAGAAGAAGCATGACTGTGACGGTCGCCAGTACTGCCGGCTCCCGAAGACTGCGACGTGGCCGCCCCACCGGCTGCCCCACGTCCCCGGCCGCGTCCACGACCACGACCGCGACCAAGACCTCTTCCAGCATCCATACTGGAGTTAAATAAGTACCAAAAGCCATACGATGGTAAGTACAAGAAAAGAACGATCGCAAATCGAGAACTAGAGGTACGATACAAGAATATAAGGAACGGAGGGAAAGAAAACTTACGGGCACTGGTAGTACCGGAATCATGGCAGCGTGATGATGATGTGCAAAACAAAATACAACAAGACCCAATAAACCGACAAGCCTAGGTATCCATAAACCTAGTTGCTCTGATACCATTTTCTGTAACACCCTCAGGATATCCGAGGTATATTACAGCGCCGTGAATCCCTACATGGGACCCACCAGGCTGATCAAGCATCATACTCATCGACTCACAGAAGCAACAGAAAAATATCTCGTCATAAAGACGCCCAACAAAATAATCCACCCGGTTCAACCGGTCTAATCATAACACCATAATCCGACACAAACATAATAAACAATAATACAATCCCGACGAGTAAAAGTTCTTAAGTACTCGAGTACTTCTACTAGTTTAAAGACCACAAAAATAAAAAGATAGAAAGCAATAAGACATCACTCGTGCACAATCATCACGCATGGCCATCATCCGCATACTGGTGCAGCACCCGCTCGTCTCGATGAACCTGACCTGAAATTCATAAAACGAATTTCCCCAAAACGGGTCCCCAGAGGGGTTAGCAATTACGCTAGTACAAGTAACCAAATGAACGACTTACATCTTATACATATATTAATGCATGCAATACAAGAAAACATAGTTCCAAAACACTCATTTCCGGAAATGCCATAAACGAATCACATTTGTAAAATGCACCACAATTAACCGTCGATCCACGTCTCTGTGGACCCCTACCGAGACCCCGTCGGATCTAATCCGTAGTGGTTAAAAGCAAGCTCGTCGATCCACGTCTCTGTGGACCCCTACCGAGACCCCGTCGGATCTAACCCGTAGTGAGCATACACACACACACCATTTCTCACACATTATTATTATGTCAAGAATGTAAGTTCATAAGGGTACTTGCCTCGGTTAATAGACGGTGATATGAACGGAAAGGAAGAGTCGAACACGACCGCGAGGAACCGGCGGAAATGAACCTAACGATCCGAATAACACAATCACAACCAACTCTAGACGAATATGGAAATTGAATACACCCGAAAACCCGCCTGCGATTCATGTATATTCATACAAAAAATAACAACGAGGGCAGACCACAACCAAACCCTCTCGATTCCGTAAAAATCCACAAAATATCCATGAATCCGTAGGAAAACTAAAGGTACTAACAATATTAATCGTATACATCATGAATCCACCAACAAAACGGAATGAATCGGAAGAAAATCCCAAAACCCCAAAAATTAATCGAAAATAGGGTTCTAGAGATATTACCTTTGGAGATTCAAGTACTAAGATCCGTAGAACGCACGTTAGATTGATTATCCGGGCCTCACAACCGAAGAAAAATGATGAAAATCAACCCCCAATTGATGAATGCTTGAGAAGTTCTCCCCCTTAGTTCTCTCTCTCTCGCGCAGGTGAAAAATGAAGGAGAAATGGCCGATCTCGTCTAATAAGAACGAGATTGCACAGTTGACCGCTTGGTGTGCCGCGCACACCAAGTGTGCCGCACAGCCAAAAATTCGCTCCTGTGGTTCGACAAAGCAGCCGCGCACCGCAGATGGGTTTTGGTCGCAGATGTCACACGGTGTGCCGCGGCACCGACGGGTGTGCCGCGGCATCGACTCGGCAGACTGCCGCGGCATCGGATGGGTGTGCCGCGCACACAAGATGCCGCTCGACCAACAAGCTGGAGAAATTTGTGCCGCGGCGCACACACCTTGTGCCGCTGCCCACACCCCTTTGGGTCCCAAAATGATAAAATGATCCTAAAGAGAATAAAAACGATAGGAATCAATATTTGGGAACCAATAACACGAAATGGATCCACGGCAACCCCGAAACGGCGGTTCCGCACAACAATAACGAGAATACAGTTCAACAGTTGACAGGAAGGACACACTGAAAGGTACACGCGGGTCACTACGATCGAGAAGTACACCAAAAATGAAAATACAAGGGAAAGAAAAATGCGGATATTACAGCACAGCCTGTGGGCCGCGGCATGTGGTCGCCGGGCGGTGGCCAGAATCGCCGAGCATGATCGGCCATGCCAGGCATGTCTGCCGGCAGTGACTCGGCCATGGCAGGCCAATTTCGCCCCGGCTCGATTTTTTCGTTTATTCTTGAAAATTAATCTCCCGCATGTTAAATTGGATTTAATATGATTAAAATGATTTATTGTATTTCATTTTATAAGGGAAATTTGATTAATTGGAATATTTATGGTCAACCGAATTATTTTGAATGTTATCATATTACCGATTGTGTGAATCGATTGGATCGGTTCGTATTGTTGATTGGATCAATGTATCTCTACGCTTTCCATTTATTTAGTATTTATTGAATGAATGCTTTTGAATGGGGATGTGGTTCGTGGACTTAGTTTTTGAATCGTTCGTTTTATTCGATTGGGTTGTAAAGGCCGTTTTGAGCCTATTTATTTTACTAGAAAAATTTGTATCTAGGATGCAATTTTCAATGTAAAATTTATATGTAATGACGAAGACCGGAGGAAGATCCATTTCGAGAAGGCGAAGATTCAAGACGAAGACTTGTAATTAGATTACGGAGTTTTTGTTTTCTAGGAACGGTCCATGAACCACATGTTGGTAGCAACTAGGTTGTGAATGGTTGTTTCATATTGTATGAATGCCACAAACGCGCTTAAACGATTAATGTGCAAAGTGCAACGTAAATCGCGAAAATTCTCCCACAATAAATTATTAAGTTTATAAGGTTTCAAGGTTTTCCTTCCCTCCATCGAGTTTTCGGGAAATTGAAATCCAAACCGGATGTGCTACGCTTCCGAGTTATCGGGGTAGTCGTTCGGGGAGGACGGATAAATTACCGGGAGCGCATTGGATGCCTTCGGTTGGAGCAAATTTTATCCCTAGAAACCTGATAGGTTGCCGGATAAGATTCAATTGTGAAACTGATTTGCGTCGATGGTATAAACTTAATTTGTTCACGAACCATAGAAACCATATAGGTTGAGGGGAGTGAACAAGGGGAAAAAGAAGATCGAATCATCCATTAGATGGGTTGGTGTTGGACACCACTTTATGAAAATTAATAGACTAGAAACCTGTTCGGTTGCCCTCTATTAAGATTTATAAAGAACTCGATCACCACTATGAAGTAGAGCGACGATACTTCCGGATTTCACATGGGAGTGTGTTGTTCTGATAAAAATAGTGGGAGCTGGGTAACAAGAATATAAAAGACCTTAATTCTATACTCAGATCATAATATAAGGGTTATTATACAAACATGTTACTAAAGTTTACCAAAAATGACAATTTTCTGACTAAAGTTTTTTTTGTTACAAAGAGGTTACTCAAGTTTTCGGGTTTGTCAACTGGGTTACTCAAAGATTAAAATCTTACACAAATGTAACTGCGAGAGTGGGCAACCGGATGATTACCGGTTCCCCTTGTCCACGTCAGCACCATAGTTTTAAATGTTACAAAGAAGTTACTATAGTTTACGGGGTTATTAAATAGGTTACTGAACTTTACAATATGCGTGTTTTTTTTCTTTTTTTTTTCTTTTTTTTTTATTATTATTTTTTTTTACTTTTAAATTTTCTTTTTCGCATGTCTTTGTATATTTTCATGGAAAAAATTTATCTTTTCGAAAAAAACATTATTTATGGAAAAAATATAATATTTGAAAAAATTTATTGAAAAATTTTTTCTTCCGAAATTATCTTTGTAAATAAAATTTCGAAAAAGTCTTTGTAAATAAAATTTTCTAGGAAAAAATTTATCTTTTCAAAAAAACATTATTTATGAAAATTTTTATTTCTTCCAAAAATTAAAAAATATTTTCTCGAGAAATATTTTTTTGGCAAAAATATTTTTCGAAAAAATTATTTTCTGAAAAAATATATTATTTTTCGAAAAAATAAAATTATTTTCTCGAGAAATATTATTTTTGGCAAAAATATTTTTGAAAAACAATTATTTTCTGGAAAAAATATATTATTTATTCGAAAAAATAAAATTATTTTCTGGAGAAATATTATTTTTTGGCAAAAAAATATTTTTCGAAAAAAATTTATTTTCTGGAAAAATTGTATTATTTTTCGAAAAAATAAAATTATTTTCTGGATTTTTTATATTTTTTTTTTTTAAAAAAATCCACGTTGGCAATGTAACCGGTATCAATGGGTTAAAACATCTTTAGTTACTTAAGTAACCGGTTACAAAACTTTAGTAACCTATTTGTAACAAAAAAAACTTTAGTAACAAAATTGTATTTTTTAGTAAACTTTAGTAACATGTTTGTATAATAACCCCATAATATAACAAGTCACTAATTAATATGTTATACTTAATGCATACAAATCTCAATATGACAATGAATCCACTCGCAATTCTACTCGAAAAGAACACCTTAATGGGACCTAACTTTGTGGATTGGCTCCGCAATCTGATGATTGTCCTCAGTATAGAGGCACTGGGATACGTCTTGGAGACGGACATTCCGGCGCCTCCTGTGCGGACCCGAGCCAATCAGGAAGAGATTGAAAACCACGAAAAGTGGGTTAAGGATGACGTGAAAGTCCGTGCTTATATGATGGCTTCCATGTCTAATGAGCTTCAGAGAGCTCATGAGAAAATGACTTCTGCTAGGCAGATTCTATCTCACTTAACCGAGCTTTATGGTGAGCACAGCAGAACTGCAAGATATGAGATATCCAAGCAACGCTCGTGCAAGGATGAAGGAAGGTGAGAAGGTTGGGGAACACGTCCTCAAAATGATATCCATGATCGATAGATTGGAGGCTCTTGATTTTAAAATGGATACTTCTCTCCAAACCGACCTTATCCTACAGTCTCTCCCTGATTCCTTCTCACAGTTTGTTATGAACTTCAACTACAATGAGATTGCATGTAATTTAGCTGGGCTAATGAACAAACTTGTGACCGCTCAGTCTCAGATGAAGACTCCACGGATGAAGGAGTCTGCTCTTGTGATTTCTTCTGGACCTCGGAGGTCTAAGAACAAGAAGAAAAAGACCAAGAAGCAAACTGGACCACAAGTTAAGGACCTTAAGGGTAAGGGCAAGGCCCCGATGGTTCCGAAGAACAAGAAGAAGAAGGATACTTGTCTCAAGTGCGGTGAGCTGGGCCACTGGGCTAGAGACTGTCCGATTCTTCATGGCACTTCAGTGCAGAACTTTTAATTTTGGAAACAAATTGTTCTCGCCATCGTATTTTCTACTTCGGATACCGGATTCTCGTGCTAGTTCTCATATTTGTACCGTGAATCGGGATCTGGAACAAAGTAGGAAGCTTGAGCCGAGAAGTTATGATCACGGTCGAAGCGGGCATAGTGTCGAGGCGACCGACATAGGATCACTTCTTTTGGGTTTAGAATCCGGCTTTGTTTTGACTTTAGAAGATGTACTTGTTTTGCCCAAGGGGCACAAAAACATTGTATCCATTCCGATCATGGACCGAAAAGGCTTTTCATTTTTCATTGGTGATGGTTCCTGCAAAATTTATTTTAGAAATAAACTAGTAGGTACTGCTACATTGTTGAATGGATTGTATCATCTAAATCTCAGCAACAAAGTAGTTGTGAATACTATGACTAGAAAACGTGGTAGGGATGAAACCAATCAAGTTTTGAAATGGCATCTTAGACTTGGTCATATTGGTCAGACCAAGGTTTACAAGATGGAAAAAGATGGACTTATGGGTCCATTGGGATCGGATCCCTTTCCTACTTGTGAATCTTGCCTTAAAGGCAAAATGACTAAGTCCCCCTTCACAGGGACTTTTGAAAGAGCCGCTGATAAACTGGGATTAATCCATACTGACGTTTGTGGTGCTTTGGAAGCAGCACGTGACGGATATCAATATTTCATTACGTTTACAGATGATCATACTAGGTATGGTTATGTATACTTAATGAAACATAAATCCGAGGCCTTTGAGAAATTCCAGGAATTCAAGGCCCTAGTCGAGAAACAAACTGGTAATCATATCAAAGCACTTTGGTCGGACCGAGGTGGCGAGTATATGAGTACGGAGTTTGACGAGTTCCTTAAGGAACATGGAATAGTTTCACAACTAACACCTCCAGGTACTCCTCAGTTAAATGGTGTGTCAGAAAGAAGGAATCGGACCCTGTTGAACATGGTCCGTTCCATGCTGGGCTATACTGACTTGCCGATTTACCTGTGGGGGTATGCACTCCTGACTGCCGCGTATATCTTGAACAGATGTCCTTCTAAATCCGTTCCTAAAACTCCACATGAGATGTGGGAAGGAAGGAAACCAAGTCTTAATCATATTAGGATTTGGGGATGTCCCGCTTATGTCAAGAAGACTAAGGTGGAAAAGTTGGAAGCTAGGTCTGCGAAGGGACGTTTCATTGGATTCCCGTCTGGGACGATGGGATATCTATTCTACATGCCCGAAGATCGAAGGATCGTTGTTGCTTTACAAGCACACTTCCTGGAAGATGAGTTCATTCAGGAAGGCGGAGCAGGTAGAAGTATTTCTTTAGAAGAATACAATGAAACACCTCAAGAGACACCTGTGCAAGAAACTGGATCCGAACTTTCTGAAACACAAGTACAACCACCTCGTAGGTCTAGTAGGGTGTCTCATTTACCTGAGAGGTATGGGCTTGTGCACTTGGAGGAGCTAGGTCTCCATGAGGTTCCAAGTGATAGCCAAGAGACCGACCCGACGACCTATGACCAAGCGATGGTGGATGTAGACTCCGCGAAATGGCGTGAAGCTATGGAAGCTGAGATAGACTCGATGCGTGTAAATCAGGTCTGGACTCTAGTAGACCGCCCCAAGGGCATAGTACCCATTGGGAATAAGTGGATCTACAAGAGAAAGACTGATGGTGATGCCAAGGTTGACGCCTATAAGGCCAGGCTTGTGGCAAAGGGTTATACCCAAAAGGAAGGGATTGTTACCACGATACCTTCTCGCCCGTAGCCATGATCAAGTCTATTCGCATGATGCTAGCTATAGCTGCCTACCACGATTATGAGATATGGCAAATGGAAGTAAAGACGGCTTTCCTTAATGGATTCCTCGAGGAGGAAATCTATATGGAGCAGCCTAAAGGCTTTGTGTCCGAAGTCGATATTCAGAAAGTGTGCAAGCTTCAGCGTTCCATTTATGGACTGAAGCAAGCGTCGCGTAGTTGGAACCTTCGTTTTGACGAGGCGGTCAAAGAGTTTGACTTCGTGCAAAATGAAGAGGAACCTTGTGTATATAAGAAAGTTAGTGGGAGCAAGATCGCATTCTTAGTACTATATGTAGATGACATTCTACTAATAGGAAATGATGTGGGAATGCTCAGTTCTGTGAAAGCTTGGCTTTCGAGTAATTTCTCCATGAAAGACTTGGGAGAAGCAACCTATATTCTTGGTATTCGACTCTACCGGATAGAGCGAAGAGAACAATAGGCCTTTCCCAAGCCCTCTATATAGATAAGATCTTAAAGCGATTTAAGATGGATGATTCTAAAAGAGGGTTCCTACCGATGCAACATGGAATAAAACTCACCTTGAAGATGTGTCCTCAAAGTGAGGAACAACGCAAGGAAATGAGTAATATACCATATGCTTCGGCCGTGGGTAGCCTTATGTATGCTATGTTGTGTACAAGACTGACATCGCGCATGCTATAAGCGTGGTGAGTAGGTTTCGTGCAAACCTGTAGGGAACATTGGATCGTCAGAAAGAACGTTCTCAAGTACTTGAGAAGAACGAGAGATATGGTTCTTATGTATGGTGGTGGAGATTTGGATGTGGTGGGATTCACTGATTCGGACTTCCAAGGACTGAAGGACGACTCGATGTCCACTTATGGCTACATATTTACTCTTAATGGAGGAGCAGTATCTTGGCGTAGTGCCAAGCAAAGCGCGACTGCTGATTCCACCTGTCAGGCTGAGTATCAAGCAGCCTCGGAGGCTTCCAAGGAAGGGTTCTGGATTAAGAAGTTTCTAGGAGAACTTCAAATGATACCATGTCCGAGCCGCCTGTCTACTGCATCGCGACAACGACGGAGCTGTAGCACAGGCCAAGGAGCCGAGGTTTCACAACATCACCAAACATATTGAGAGGAAGTATCATCTCGTAAGAGAATTTGTTCGCAAGGGATACATTGTGCTGCACAGAGTAGACTCGGCCGACAACATTGCCGATCCACTGACCAAGCCACTTTCTCAGACTAGCTTGGAGCGTCATCTAGAGAACATGGGTATTAGATACCATAGTGTGTGGCATTGAGTGCAAGTGGGAGATTGTTAGGAGTATGCCCTCGAATGCCACTCAGAGGTTGTTGAGTGAGGGCATTGTACTTGTAATTATGTAAACCATTTATATAAGGCAAATGAATGTTTATTTATTTACTGGTAGTTACTGGCATTCCTAACTCGTAAATAAACATATAGAAACTAGTCCGTGTATTTGAGAGCAAAACGTTCCACTCCTTATTGGATAAGGGGGTCGGCACTGGAAAGGTTATAGCTCAAATAATTAATCGTTCGCAAGTCGATGAAACTTGACTGGGCGTTATGTTTTTGTGAAGACTTGTATGACGTGTTCTTTGACATGGAGAGTGTCTGTCGAACACTAATGGTTAGTGGGAGCACACGTTATAGGTATGCTAATTGGATTAGTATACTCGAACCGACTCACCCTCGATTCGTCACACGGATTTCACTCCGGGACAGTCAATGACGGAATCGAAAGGTTGTGATAGGTATTCGTGAACCTTCGACTTGAGGATTTAGTAGGGATGTGCTTGTGACGTCAAGATTTTCATTAGAGTAGTTCGACCCTGTAAACCGGAAGGCGGGGGTCAACCTCGACGTGCATCTTGAGGGGCAAGTAGCAGGTCCTACTGAATACCAAGATAGAATTCTTTCTCCCGTTAGTGAGCGGGTTATATGTCCTATGCGGTTATTGGCAGATGAGATCATAAGTCTTTGGCCAAAGCATTGGAGCTAGTTGTAGTAGATACACGATAGCTCGATGATCTCGATTTGCATTAACACATGCATAGCGTCAAGTACAAATAGGGTTTGACTGACCGTGACCCTATAACTTGATCGGGACATTTGAAAGAAAGGTTTTATACGTATACTGGTATTCACGACAGAATGGTTCTTGAATGATCCCAATCATTCGTTCTCAGTCGGGGTACAGTGTAGGCCACCAGGCTGGCTAGGTGGTGCTACTACTCTTTGGTTCCTCCCATTGCTGACTGAGACGGACCTACCGAGTCGCGCAATAGGACTGACGACGGAATGAATAAAACTAATTCTCTCATTATGAATATTAGATATTGGATATCTAAATTGGGACATTGGATGTCTAAATCGATTTATTGGATAAATTGATTTATGGCCTAATGAATTAAATAAATTACCGGGTGATTAATTTAATTCATAAATATAATTATTTCTTGGAGAAATTAATTATATTATTTTGTATTTGATATGTTTAATTAATTGGATTAATTAATCAATATAAATACATCAAAACGGAATCGGAGTTTATCTGTTTGGACTCTCGGGAGTCCGAAACGAACCGAACTCGTCCGATTTCTAACATGGGCCACCCCAACCCCTTCCACCCACCTTCCCATTGTCTTGTTGTTTCCTTTTTTAAATTAAGGAACATGACTTGTGGGGCAAAAATATCATATGGGATGATTTGTTTTGCATGTGAGTGGAAATAGAATAAAGAGAGGAAGACTTCTCACCTCATAATACTTTGATTCCAACGTGAGGTTTCAAGAGTGTAGAGAGAGAGAGAAAAGACTTCTCCAAGTCTTCTTCATCATCTTCCTCTTTATTCATCAAGTTCTTGATTTTTCTTGGAAGAAAATTGACAAATAAAAGAGAGAGTAAGATTAAAACACTTAGAGTGTAGTAATCTTTACATATATAGCTTCATCACTTAGCTCTAGCCGTATCCTCGGAGGATAGCAAGGTGATTGTCGTTCCGGTCGTTTTTCCGGTGCGTGGCAAGTAGAGACGCGGTGCTTTCGGCGTTGGATCGTTCAAGAGCTTGGAGAATAGCTCAAGAGAAGGTTATCCATCTAATAAACGGACTACAAGGGTGAGTTTCTATATCTCTTGTGAATTCTTTTTTGATATTCATATATACGTAGCTCGATCGATCCTCATAGGGATTCAGATCGAATTAATTTTCGTTTTACCGCTTCCGCTGGGCCATCGTTTTAGGCACCGAATCCCAACACCGGGAAGAAGCTAAAGTGTATCCGGACGGACAATGGTGGAGAGTACACCGGACCCTTTGATGAATATTGCCGATAGCAAGGGATCCGACATCAAAATACGCCCCCGAAGACTCCGCAACTCAATGGTTTGGCGGAGAGAATGAACCAGAATTTGGTCGAGAGAGCTCGTTGTTTGCTCTCACATGCCGGATTGCCAAAGTCGTTTTGGGGAGAAGCTTTGAACAAGGCGGTTCATGTTATTAATTTGACGCCTTGTGTTCCTTTGGAATTTGATGTGCCGGATAAGGTGTGGAGCGGTAAATAAATTTCGTACCGCCACTTGAGGGTCTTCGGATGTAAAGCTTTTGTTCACATTCCGAATAATGAGAGATCAAAGCTTGATTCCAAGACAAAGCCGTGTATTTTCATTGGATACGGTCTTGATGAGTTCGGGTATAGATTATATGACCCGGTGACAAAGAGGCTTGTTCGGTCGAGAGACGTTGTTTTCGTAGAAGATCAAACAATGAAAGATGTTGAGAATGGAGAGTCGGCTCCGCAACACGACTATGATCTTATTGATTTGGACCCCGTTCCTCCACAAAATGTTGAGACACCCGTTGGACATGACGTCCAAAATAATAAACAACATGATGACGGTGAGAACGATGAATTGAGGCAAGATGACACCGATGAAGCTCATCCCGAGCTACCTGTGACGAACATGCCATCTTTTGTTCCACATAAGCGGTCGACAAGGGACCGTCATCCCTCCACCCGTTATTCGGCCGATGAGTATGTCTTACTCACCGATGAGGGAGAGCCCGAATATTTTGCGGAGGCCATGGAGGATGAAAAGAAGAAGGAATGGATGGATGCCATGCAAGACGAGATGAGTTCCTTGCATGAGAATAACACTTACGAGTTGGTGAAGTTGCCGAAAGGCAAGAGGGATTTGAGAAACAAATGGGTGTATCGGGTGAAGTCGGAGGAGCATACCTCGTTGCCCCGATACAAAGCTAGACTCGTGGTGAAAGGATTTAGTCAAAAGAAGGGCATTGATTTTGACGAGATTTTTTCTCCGGTTGTGAAGATAGAATCGATTCGATTGGTCCTTGGTATTGCGGCTAGCCTTGATCTTGAGGTTGAGCAAATGGATGTCAAGACGGCATTTCTTCACGGAGACCTTGACAAAGAAATTTATATGAAGCAACCGGAAGGGTTTGAGGTCGAAGGAAAAGGGTAGGGGTGTGCATTCGGATCAATCCGATCCGATCCGATCCGAATTCAGATTGATCCGAAATTTCGGATCACCTTTTGCCCAATCCAAAATCTGAACCGATCGTTCGAATCGGATTCGGATCAATCCGAATCCAGATCGGATCGGATTTAATCCGAAAAATCCAAAAATTTTAAAAACTAATAAAAATAATAAAAATCATAATCCAAAAATAATAAAAATTTCATTTATATATATATATATATATATTTCGGATGGATCGGATTAATTCCAAAATCCGCGGTTAATCCGATCGATCCGAAGTTTTTTCTGGCGTTTTACCTAAAAATAATAAAAAAATCTTTTTTTTTTTATATATTTCGGATCAATCGGATTAATCCGAAAATCCGCGGATTTAATCCGATCCGGTCCGAAATTTTCGGATCTGTAAAATTCTAATCCGAAATCCGATCCGAAGACATCAGATCGGACTGGTTCGGATCGGATTTTCGGATTTTCGGTTCGGTTTTTTGGATTTGGTTTTTCTGCACACCCCTAGAAAAGAGAATTATGTGTGTAAACTTCGGAAGAGTTTATACGGGTTGAAACAAGCACCAAGGCAATGGTACAAGAAGTTTGAGTCGGTTATGGGGGAGCAAGGCTACCGGAAGACGAATCTCGACCATTGCGCATTTTTCAAGAAATTCGGAGATGATGACTTTATCATATTATTGCTCTATGTGGACGACATGTTGATCGTTGGCAAGAATGCCGAGAGGATTGCCGACTTGAAGAAAGAATTGAGTAAGTCCTTTGCCATGAAGGACTTGGGGGCGGCTAAACAAATTCTTGGAATAAGAATCACTCGGGATAGAGCAGCCAGGAAATTGCACATGTCGCAAGAGCAATATATCGAGAAGGTGCTTAAACGTTTCAACATGGACAAAGCTAAAGTTGTTAGTTCACCTCTTACTAACAATTTTAAATTGACGAGCCAAGATTGCCCTAAGACGAAGGAGGAGATTGAGGATATGGATAAAATTCCATATGCCTCGGCGGTCGGGAGTTTGATGTACGCTATGGTATGTACTAGGCCCGACATTGCTCATGCTGTGGGAGTGGTGAGCCGGTTTCTATCGAATCCGGGAAAGAAGCATTGGAAAGCCGTAAAATAGATATTTAGATATTTGCGGGGTACTTCCAAATTGGGGATTACGTTTGGAAACGGGAAAGCAATGCTTGTTGGATATTCCGATTCGGATATGGCCGGTAATGAAGATAACCGAAAATCCACTTCCGGTTATTTGATGATGTTCGCAGGGAAAGCCGTGTCATGGCAATCAAGATTGCAAAAGTGCGTTGACTTGTCTACAACTGAGGCCGAGTATATTGCGGCGGTGGAAGCGATCAAAGAGCTCTTATGGCTGAAATATTTTTACGAGAGCTAGGCTTCCGACAACGACGTTACGTAGTTCTTTGTGATAGTCAAAGTGCGATTCATTTGGCTAAGGATGTAATTTTTCACAAGAGAACGAAACATATCGATGTGAGGTATCACTGGATCCGAGATGCTTTGGAGGATGGTTTGTTTGAACTTGATAAAGTTCATACCGATGATAATGGTTCTGATATGTTAATGAAGGCGTTAAGTAGAGATAAGGTGAAAGTGTGTTGCTCGATCGCCGGGATGGCGAACTCTTCCTATATTCCGGAAAGGGGGAGATTTGTAGGAGTAATTTCTGAAATATAGGCATTTTCGGAGTCGATCGGACTCCGAGCCACGGCACAAACCCTACGGTCCGTGGCACTATGCTTGAAAAGACGTTTTTCCTCATCAGCACTTCTGGGCAGCGGCACACAGCTGCCGAGCCGCAGCCCCTGCCGAAGTCACTCAGCATCGGTCGAGACTGTACTATGGGCCGCGGCCCCTGCCGAGCACACCCTTGCCGGCCCCTACCGAGCGACCCCCGCCGATCACCCTGGGCCGCGGCACATCCCTGCCGAGCCGCGGCCCCCGTTGTTTGCTTCAGATGGCCAAAGTGGCCTGTACTACGGGCCGCGGCACCCTCCTGCTGGGCTGCGGCCCCCTGCCGAGTCCTGGGCGCACTTTTGCGTGTGCCGCGGCACACTTGGCCCGGGCCGCGGCACACGGGTCAAACATGCAAAAGTGTATCTTTTTATGCAGATTTTCAGTCGGGACTTTAACATAACTTTCATATACACATTGAAGAACAAGAGAGAGATATAGAGAGAGAAACAAGAGAGAGAAATACATTTCTTCATTTTCCCGGAGATTTATCGGTCGGATCGTCGTGATCTTTTGACAAGAGCTTGGTAGCTATTGGGCAAATCTTTTCACCGGTGTAGATCGAGTTTTTGAGTCCGGAAGTACGGGTATTTCGTTAGCTCTTTGTGTAAGCTATTTACGGTTGTTTCTTTTCTCGATCTTGTTGTTGTTGTTGATTCCAAATACTTGAAGAACATTTATTACCAAGTATTTGACGATTGATGTATACCCTTAGTTTGTATTAGGGACGATTGTGTATTTGTGTGTATTGGTGATAGTGAATTTAAGCGGCTTCGGTCCCGTGGTTTTTACTCTCGTCTTGAGGGGTTTTCCACGCTAAAATTTGTTTCTCGTGTTTATTGTTTTTCAGATATCATTTGTATTTATTTTATCGAGTTGTAATTGTTGCTCTACTCGTCGGTAACCACAAAGTTACGATTGAAGAGTGAGAATGTTGTCAAACGAGGTTCCGCTTTATTCGTTGTGACGTGACGTTAATCGGTATTTTTTTCCCAACAGAGTGTAGATTCAAAATTTGGAGCAGCTGAATTTATTTAATGGGGGCATTAAATTATGAATTTATAATTTAATCAATTAAATTAAAATTTGAGTGGAGGCACTTCGCCCCTCTCCTCAACATATATATCCGACACTGGACGTAAACTCGAATTGAATCTTTTGTGCCTATTTGGCATGCCACTTTTAAGTGGTTGCTCAAGCAAAAGTGACTTATTTGATTAAATTTCAATTACTTTAACCAAATAAATCCGTTCGGTGATGGCACCTTCTTTAGAAAACCAATCACCTAAAATGATAAGGTAATCATCTCTTATTAAAAGATAAGTCTGCACGGGCAACTTAACCAGGGTGCCAAATTGCTACATGGACACATATCTGAGTTCTACAGCCGCATTGTAAGGTTTTGTCCCTCCAATGTGGGAGATAACTTCCTGTCGGCATCTGCCACTGTTCCTCCCACCTAATGAGCCGCTGAAACATCATGATTCTATTTTTCTATCAATCTCCGTCGGACTGTGGATGTGGCCAAGAGATTTCCCTTTTTGTTGTGAGATAAGTCACCTGATTAGTCGGAGGTAGTTTTTTTTTGAGAAATGATAGGGACACACCTCCCCAACCACACCCCATACACACCCGTGTTTTATGAAGTTGTACCGTTTGCTTTACAGATAAAATTTATTATAATATTATTATTGATTATTTTATCTGTAAAGCATACGGTACAACTATATAAAGCACGAGTGTGTATGGGGTGTGGTTGGGAAGTGTGTCCCTGCCATTTTTTTTTCAACTGTTGTTGCTGTTATTATAATATTTTTCATTATCATTGAACCTTGATTACTGATTAGTCCATGCACGCGTCATGCGCGTCCATTCGGCCGGAAATTATCCTTAAATTGAGACCAATCAATACGCAAGGTACCGACCCTTTCAAAAAGATCATCGGAGAGTTTCTGCAAATTATTTTCCGACATTCAGTATCCCTTTATTATACGAGAAATGATAGGGCAACACTCTGAACCACACACCCAAACACATCCGTGCTTTATGGGTGTTGTACCGCGTGCTTTACTATTAATTTTATTATAATATTATTATGAATATTTTATCTGTAAAGCATGCGATACAACACCCATAAAGCATCGGGTGTGTATGGGGTGTGGTTTGTAGGAGTAATTTCCAAAATATAGTCATTTTCTCACCTTGCACAGCCCTGCAGAGCAGCTGCCGATCGCCCTGCCGAGCAGCCTGCCGATCGCCTGCCAAGCAGCCTGTCAATCGCCCTGCCGAGCAGCCTGCCGATCGTCATGCCGAGCCCCTACCGAGCACCCTTCAATATGGCCGAGCGGCTAGGGCTGTTAGCGGTCCGAGTGAACCCGAAACCCGGTCAAGAATCGGACCGAAAAACCCGGGACCGAAACTCACCCGAAAATTAACGAGTTCAGATTCGAGTTCTAAACATTGAACCGAAATCGATAAGACCCGGACCGAGAAAACCGGAAAAAGACCCGGTAAAATATATATATATATATATATATTTATATATATATACACACACACACACTCACACACACACCAAACAAGGCCTAATGCCTTTGGTATATATAATTTTTATTACTTGTTATTATATTTATTAATTATAGTAATAAAAAAATTAATTAATAACTTGATAATAATAGATCTAATTAATACAAAATAATTAATAACAATACAATATAATATAGATCTAATTAATACAAAATAATTAATAACAAAATAATTAATAACAAAATAATTCCCTTGTTTAAAACCATCAGGGAATTGGGATTTTTTCCCATCCCACATTGCTTGGAGCAACAAATCTAGCTCACATCCACTGCTATAAATAGGTGCTCACCCTTTCATTTTTTAACACATCAAACCTTAAGCCATCAACGGTGGTTCAAGCCCATTGGCAGCCTTGTCTTGCGGCTTTGGGTTCATAACGAGTTCTTTTTTTGGTTCCTTGTGGTTTGAGTCTTCCAGCTTGAACCCGATGGTCTAAGCTTTATTGGCTTGAACTTGAGCATGGCTTCAACCTTGGTTCACCTTGAGTTCCATCACTATTTTGCTTAAGGTTTCATCCCACATTGGTGGGATAAACCATCTAAAAGCCTTGGTATCAACTATAAATATGCCTCCTCCCTTCCACTACTCTCTCATTTCTGGATTCGGATTTTCGAGTTCCGGATTCGGATCGGGTCTACCCGGTACTTATTTCGGACCGGTTCCGGATCTTAAATATGACCCGGTTTTCTTACCGGTCCGGACTGGGTCTATCCGGTACCTTACCGGACCGGTTCCGGGTCTGTCAAAAACTGGGCCGGACCGGTCCGATAACAGCTCTACGAGCGGCTCCTGCCGATCGCCTTGTCGAGCCCCTGCCGAGCGCCATTCGATGTGGCCGAGCAGCTCCTGTCGATCGCCTTGCCGATCACCCCGCCGAGCGCCCCTGCCGAGCGCCTCTGCCGAGCCCCTACCGAGAGGCCCTGCCGAGCGCCCCTACCGAAGCACTTGGGGCCGCGGCACATCCCTGCCGAGCCGCGGCCCAGGCATTTTGCTTCTCAAGGCCAAAGTGGCCTGTACTCTGGGCCGCGGCCCCTTTTGGCCGGGCCGCGACCCCTGTTCGAGCTCCTGGGTAGTTTTTGTGCTGTGTGCCGCGGCACACTTGGGCCGGGCCGCGGCACACTTGGGCCGGGCCACGGCACACGGGTCAACCCTGCAAAATTGTATCTTTTCATGCAGATTTTCAGACGGGATTTTCACTACTTCATCCTCCACACTTTGAAGAACAAGAGAGAGAGATATAGAGAGAGAAAAAAGAGAGAGAAATACATTTCTTCATTTTCCCGGAGATTAATCGGTCGGATCGTCGTGATCTTTTGACAAGAACTTGGTAGCTATTGGGCAAATCTTTTCACCGGTGTAGATCGAGTTTTTGAGTCCGGAAGTACGGGTATTTCGTTAGCTCTTTGTGTAAGCTATTTACGGTTGTTTCCTTTCTCGATCTTCTTGTTGTTGTTGATTCAAAATACTTGAAGAATATTTATTACCAAGTATTTGACGATTGGTGTATACCCCTAGTTTGTATTAGGGACGATTGTGTATTTGTGTGTATTGGTGATAGTGGATTTAAGCGGCTTCGGTCCCGTGGTTTTTACTCTCGTCTTGAGGGGTTTTCCACGCTAAAATTTGTGTCCCGTGTTTATTGCTTTCGAATATCATTTGTATTAATTTTATCGAGTTATAATTGTTGCTCTACTCGTCGGTAACCACAAAGTTACGATTGAAGAGTGGGAATTTTGTCAAACGAGGTTCCGCTTTATTCGTTGTGACGTGACGTTTGTCGGTATTTTTCCCAACAAAGTGGTATCGGAGCCACGAGATTTGTTGTTTCATGGTGTTTAGTATCTCAATCGTAAGATGGAAGCCAACACGAGTATAATGGTTAACTTGAACGGTTCAAACTACCACGTATGGAAGGGGAAGATGGAAGACCTTCTATACGTGAAGGATTATTATATGCCGGTTTTTAGCAAAGATAAACCGGAAGGGAAGTCCGACGCAGAGTGGACTATTTTGCATCGCCAAGTTTGCGGATATATTCGACAATGGGTGGATGACAACGTTTTGAACTATATTAGTGGAGAGAAGGATACTCGAGAGTTATGGCACAAGCTCGAGCAATTGTATGCTCGGAAGATGGGGAATAATAAGTTATTCCTCATTAAACAAATGATGAATTTGAAGTTTCGAGACGGGACTCCTCTATCGGATCATTTAAATACATTCCAAGGCATAATTAATCAACTTGCCGGAATGGGAATTAAATTCGAAGAGGAGGTGCAAGCTTTGTGGTTGTTAGGCACATTGCCGGATTCTTGGGAGACGTTTCGAACGTCGTTGTCTAACTCCGCCCCCGATGGAGTCATTTCGATGGAACTAGCTAAAGGGAACATGTTGAATGAGGAGGTCCGAAGAAAAGCACAAGGATCTTCGTCACAATCGTATGTTCTAGTTACCGAAAGACGGGGGAGAGGTCAAAGTAGAGGTCTGAGTAATAGAGGGCCACAAAAGAGTAGTTCTCGGGGGAAGTATGCCAACATCGAATGTTACCATTGTGGTAAGAAAGGGTATACTAAGAAATTCTGCCGACAATTGAAGAAGGAGAATCGCCAAGGCCGAGAAAATTCACAAAAGAAGGAAAGCGGTAGTAATGATAAAGCCGAAGTTAATACTACTACCTGTTAGGCGTATTTTTATACGCTTATTTATCATTATTTTGTATTCTTTTTATGATTAAATCTGCATAAATGAGCTTTTAATGCACTATTATTATATGTTTTGTAGGAAATTGGAGTCCGGAAGCCGAAACGATGAAAAACGGGCGAAAACGACGATTTTTGGCCTGGGTCCGCGGCACGAACCAAGTGAGCCGCGGCACATGAAGGCAACCAGCAGGCACCGAGCGCACTGTACTGTGAGCCACGGCACGTAGAGGCTGAGCCGCGACCTAGAAGAAAGAAATAGCGCCCAGGCATCCCACTGAAGGCTAAGGGCCGCGGCACAGATTAAGTGAGCCGCGGCCCACGGGGCGGTTTTGACAGAAAGTGCCGCATTTCTGGGCCGTTTTGGATCCGACTCTCGACCTAATCACACGGACGCTTTTTGGAGGCTGAGGAGAATTATAAATAAGGGTTTAAGGTCAAAATTGAAGAGATGATCGTTGGAGGATCGATCAGTATCAAGAGAAGAAGCAGAAACCACCAAGAAGCAGAGAGCAGAAGCTAGAGAACGGAGGAATCCAAGCTCGTCATCTGCGTTTGATTTCAATGCTTTCATTCATTATTTCTGTATTTTTATTCTTCAAAGATGTCGCTAAAACCCCGTTAGATTTTGATGAAACCAAAGTTTTGACGAATTTGCTTTTGATTATCTATATAATTCCCTTTTCTGTTGAGTTTTCCCAATCTTTTTTAATGCTTTCAATTGTGTGGCCTATAATTGGATTGTTTTAATTACGCAACTCAAATTGGGAGAGGAGAGTTGGTGAGGAACTATTGGTGAGAACCATTTTATCTTGTGAGATAGGAATATACTCATAGGAACTATGTGGCCTTTTGAAGATTCTGTGCTTTCTGCCTATTGTAGAATTAATTCACCTAGGGATTGTTGGGATTCGGTGCCTAAAACGAAGGCCCAGCGGAAGCGGTAAAACGAAAATTAATTCGATCCGAATCCCTACGAAGATCGATCGAGCTACGTATATACGAATATCAAAAACGAAAAGCAAGAGTCGTAAGAAACTAACCCTCGAAGTCCGTTGATTAAATGGTAACCTTCTCTTGAGCTATTCCCCAAGCTTTAGTTTGATCTCTACGAGTTCAATCCGCTCCAAGCCCTTGAACGATCCAACGCCGAAAGCACCGCGTCTCTACTTGCCACGCGCCGGAAAAACGAACGGAATGACAACACCTTGCTATCCTCCGAGGATACGGCTAGAGCTAGGTGATGAAGCTTGTTATAGATATTAATATCACTCTAAGTGTATGAATATCTATCTCTCTCAATATTTCCTCACAAAATATCTCTAAGAAGTTGTGAAGAAGATGAATGAAGAAGATGAATAATGAAGATGATGAAGAAGACTTCTATCTCTCTCCTCTTCAACCTCACGTTGGAAATGGAATCAAGTAAGTGGGAGAGTTTGTCAAAGACATCATCTTATATTATTTCCACCCTCATGTTTACAACTCATGTAACATGAAGTCTTGTCCCACCAAGTCATTATCATCACTTAATAAATGGAAGAAAAGACAATGGGAAAGTGGGTGGAAGCATAATGGGGCGGCTATCATGAAAACGAATGAGTTCGGTTCGCTTTGACTCCCGTGAGTCCAAACAGCTTAAACTCCGATTCTGCTCCGATGTATTTGTGTCGATTAATTAATCCAATTAATTAAACATATCAAACACAAAATAACATAATTAATTTCTCCAAGAAATAATTATATTCATGAATTAAATTAATCACCCAAAGGATATATTTAATCCATTAAGCCGTAAATCAATTTATCCGATAAATCGATTTAAACATCCAATGTCCCAAATTTAGATATCCAATATCCAATATTCATAATGAGAGAATTAGCTCAATTCATTCCGTCAATCCTAATGCGCGACTCGGTAGGTCCGTCTCGATCAAGAATGGGAGGAACCAAAGAGTAGTAGCACCACCTAGTCACTGGTGGCCTACACTGCACTCGACTAAGAACGAATGATTGGGATCATTCAAGAACCATTCTGTCGTGAATACCAAGATACGTATAAACCCTTCTTTCAAATGTCCCGATCAAGTTATAGGTCACGGCCACCAAACCCTATCTCAGACTTGACGCTATGCATGCGTTAATGCAAATCGAGATCATCGAATGCCGTGTATCTAATACAACTAGCTCCAATGCTTTGGCCAAAGACTTATGATCTCATCTCCAATAACCGCATAGGACATATAACCCACTCACTAACGGAGAAAGAATTCTATCTTGGTATTCGCAGGACTGCTACTTGCCCGTTAAGATGCACGCCGAGGTTGACCCCGCCTTCCGTTTACGTGGTCGAACTACTCTAATGAAAATCTTGACGTCACAAGCACATCCATACTAAATCCTCAAGTCGAAGGTTCACGAATACCTATCACAACCTTTCGATTCCGTCATTGATCTGTCCCGAGTGAAATCCATGTGACGAATCGAGGGTGAGTCGGTTGAGTACACTAATCCAATTAGCATACCTATAACGTGTGCTCCCACTAACCATTAGTGTTCGAGCACTCTCCATGTCAAAGAACACGTCATACAAGTCTTCACATAAACTTAACGCCTACCAAGTTTCATCGACTTGCGAACGATTAAGTATTTGAGCTATAACCTTTCCAAAGGCCGACCCCCTTATCCAATAAGGAGTGGAACGCTTTGCTCTCAAATACACGGACTAGTTTCTATATGTTTATTTACGAGTTAGGAATGCCAAGAACTACCAAGAAATAAAGAAACATTCATTTGCCTTATATAAATGGTTTACATAATTACAAGTACAATGCCCTCTCTCAACAACCTCTCGAGTGGCATTCGAGGGCATACTCCTAACAATCTCCCACTTGCACTCAATGCCACACACTATGGTATCTAATACCCATGTTCTCTAGATGACGCTCCAAGCTAGTCCGAGAAAGTGGCTTGGTCACTGGATCGGCGACGTTGTCGGCCGAGTCTACTCAGGCAAGACAATGTATCCCTTGCGAACAAATTCTCTTACGAGATGATACTTCCTCTCAATATGTTTGGTGTTGTGAAACCTCGGCTCCTTGGCTCGCGCTGACTCCGTCGTTGTCGCAAAGATGTGAATAGGCAAATTTCAAGACATGGTATCATTTGAAGTTCTCCCGAAACTACTTAATCCAGAACCCTTCCTTGGAAGCCTCCGAGGCTGCTTGATACTCAGCCTGACAGGTGGAATCAGAAGTCGCGCTTTGCTTGGCACTACGCCAAGATACTGCTCCTCCATTAAGAGTAAATATGTAGCCAGAAGTGGACATCGAGTCGTCCTTCAGTCCTTGGAAGTCCGAATCAGTGAATCCCACCACAGCTAAATCTCCACCGCCATACATAAGAACCATATCTCTCGTTCTTCTCAAGTACTTGAGAACGTTCTTTACGGCAGTCCAATGTTCCCTACCTGGGTTTGCCTGAAACCTACTCACCACGCTTACAGCATGCGCGATGTCAGGTCTTGTACACAACATAGCATACATAAGGCTACCCACGGCCGAAGCATATGGTATATTACTCATTTCCTTGCGTTGTTCCTCACTTTGAGGACACATCTTCAAGGTGAGTTTTATTCCATGTTGCATCGGTAGGAACCCTCTTTTAGAATCATCCATCTTAAATCGCTTTAAGATCTTATCTATATAGAGGGCTTGGGAAAGGCCTATTGTTCTCTTCGCTCTATCCCAGAGAGCCGAATACCAAGAATATAGGTTGCTTCTCCCAAGTCTTTCATGGAGAAATTACTCAAAGCCAAGCTTTCACGTAACCGAGCATTCCCACATCATTTCCTATTAGTAGAATGTCATCTACATATAGTACTAAGAATGCGATCTTGCTCCCACTAACCTTCTTGTATACACAAGGTTCCTCTTCATTTTGCACGAAGTCAAACTCTTTGACCGCCTCACAAAACGAAGGTTCCAACTACGCGACGCTTGCTTCACCATAAATGGAACGTCAAGCTTGCACACTTTCGAATATCGACTTGACACAAAGCCTTTAGTCGCTCCATATAGATTTCTCCTCGAGGAATCCATTAAGGAAAGCCGTCTTTACGTCCATTTGCCATATCTCATAATCGTGGTAGGCTATAGCAAGCATCATGCGAATAGACTTGATCATGGCTACGGGCGAGAAGGTATCGTGGTAATCGATCCCTTCCTTCCGGTATAACCCTTTGCCACAAGCTCCGGCCTTATAGGCGTCAACCTTGCCATCACCATCGCCTTTCTCTTGTAGATCCACTTGTTCCCAATAGGCACTATGCCCTTGGGGCGGTCTACTAGAGTCCGCACTGATTGACATGCATCGAGTCTATCTCAGCCTTCCATAGCTTCACGCCATTTCGCGGAGTCTACATCCACCATCGCTTGGTCATAGGTTGTTGGTCCTCTTGTCTATCACTTGGAACCTCATGGAGACCTGCTCCTCCAAGTGCACAAGCCCATACCTCTCGTGTAAATGAGACACCCTACTAGACCTACGAGGTGGTTGTACTTGTGTTTCATAAAGTTCGGTTCCGCTTCTTGCACAGTGTCTCTCGAGGAGTTTCATTGTATTCTTCTAAAGAAATACTTCTACTGCTCCGCCTTCCCGAATGAACTCATCTTCCAGAAGTGTGCATGTAAAGCAACAACGATCCTTCGATCTTCGGCATGTAGAATAGATATCCCATCGTCCTGCACGGAATCCTATGAAACGTCCCTTCGCAGACCTAGCTTCCAACTTTTCCACCTTAGTCTTCTTGACATAGGCGGGACATCCCCAAATCCTAATGTGATTAAGACTTGGTTTCCTTCCTTCCCACATCTCATGTGGAGTTTTAGGAACGGATTTGGAAGGACATCTGCTCAAGATATACGCGGCACAGAGTGCATACCCCCAGTAAATCGGCAAGTCAAGATAGCCCAAGATGGAACGGACCATGTTCAACAGTGGTCCGGTTCCTTCTTTCGACACACCATTTAACCGAGGAGTACTGGAGGTGTTAGTTGTGAAACTATTCCATGTTCCTTAAGGAACTCGTCAAACTCCGTACTCATATACTCGCCACCTCGGTCCGACCAAGTGCTTTGATATGATTACCGCTTGTTTCTCGACCAGGCCTTGAATTCTGGAATTTCTCAAAGGCCTCGGATTTATGTTTCATTAAGTATACATAACCATACCTAGTATGATCATCCGTAAACGTAATGAAATATTTATATCCGTCACGTCGCTTCTAAAGCACCACATACGTCGGTATGGATTAATCCCGATTTATTAGCGGCTCTTTCAAAAGTCCTCGTGAAGGGGACTTAGTCATTTTGCCTTTAAGGCAAGATTCACAAGTAGGAAAGGGATCCGATCCCAATGGACCCATAAGTCCATCTTTTCCATCTTGTAAACCTTGGTCCGACCAATATGACCAAGTCTAAGATGCCATTTCAAAACTTGATTGGTTTCATCCCTACCACGTTTTCTAGTCATAGTATTCACAACTAATTTGTTCTTGAGATTTAGATGATACAATCCATTCAACAATGTAGCAAGCACTACTAGTTTATTTCTAAAATAAATTTTGCAGAACCATCACCAATGAAAATGAAAAGCCTTTTCGGTCCATGACCGAATGGATACAATGTTTTTGTGCCCCTTGGGCAAAACAAGTACATCTTCTAAAGTCAAAACAAAGCCGGATTCTAAACCCAAAAGAAGTGATCCTATGTCGGTCGCCTCGACACTATGCCCGCTTCCGACCGTGATCATAACTTCTCCACTCCAAGCTTCCTACTTTGTTCCGCATCCCGATTCACGGTACAAATATGAGAACTAGCACCGTAATCCAGTATCAGAAGTAGAAAATACGTAGCGAGAACAATTTGTTTCCAAAACTAAAAGTTCTCAGACCAAGTGCCATGAAGAATCGGACAGTCTCTAGCCCAAAGGGCCCACTCACCGCACTTGAGACAAGCATCCTTCTCTTTCTTGTTCTTTGGAACCATCGGGGCCTTGCCCTTTCCCTTAAGGTCCTTAGCTTGTGGTCCACCGCTTCTTGGTCTTTTTCTTCTTATTCTTAGACTTAAGTCCGTAAGAAATCACAAGTGCACTCCTTCATCCGCGGGTCTTCATCCGAGACCGAGCGGTCACCAGCTTGTTCATTAGCCCACTAAATTACATGCAATCTCATTGCGATTGAAGTTCATAACAAATCGTGAGAAGGAATCGTGAGAGACTGTAGGATAAGGTCGGTTTGAGAGAAGTATCCATTTTAAAATCAAGAGCCTCCAATCTCTCGATCATGGATATCATTTTGAGGACGTGTTCCCCAACTTTCTCACCTTCCTTCATCCTTGCACCGAACAGCTTGCTTGGATATCTCATATCTAGCGATTCTTGTGCTCACCATAAAGCTCGGTTAAGTGAGATAGAATCGCCTAGCGTAAGTCATTTTCTCATGAGCTCTCAAGCTCATTAGACATGGAAGCCATCATATAAGCACGGACTTTCACGTCATCCTTAACCCACTTTTCGTGGTTTTCAATCTCTTCCCGATTGCTCGAGTCCGCATAGGAGGCGCCGGAATGTCCGTCTCCAAGACGTATCCCAGTGCCTCTATACCGAGGACAATCATCGACATGGAGCCAATCCACAAAGTTAGGTCCCATTAAGGTGTTCTTTTCGAGTAGAATTGCGAGTGGATTCATTGTCATATTGAGATTTGACCGCATTAAGTATAACAGATTAATTAGTGACTCATTCAATTATGTTCGAGTATAGAATTTAAGGTCTTTTCTATTCTTGTTACCCAGCTCCCACTATTTTTATCGGAATAACACACTCCCATGTGATATCCTAAGTATTGTCGCTCTACTTCATAGTGGTGATCGAGTTCTTTATAAATCTTAATAGAGGGCAACCGAATGTGTTTCTAGTCTATTAATTTTCATAAAGTGGTGTCCAACACCAACCCATCTAATGGATGATTCGATCTTATTTTTTCCCCTTGTTCACTCCCCTCAACCTATACGATTTCTATGGTTCGTGAACAAGTTAAGTTTATACCATCGACGCAAATCGGCCACAATTGAATCTTATCCTAAGAACCTATCGTGTTTCTAGGATAAAATTTGCTCCAACCGAAGGCATCCAATGCGCTCTCGGTAATTTATCCATCCTCCCGAACGACTACCCCGATAACTCTAAGCATTGCACATCCGGTTTGGATTTCAATTTCGAAAACTGGATGGAGGGAAGGAAAACCTTGAAACCTTATAAACTTAATTATTTATAGTGGGAGAATTTTCGCGATTAACGTTACACTTTGCACATTAATCATATTAGCGCGTTTGAGGCATTCATACAATATGAAAAAAACCATTCACAACCTAGTTGCTACCAACATGTGGTTCATGGACCGTTCCTAGAAAACAAAAACTTCGTAATATAATTACAAGTCTTCGTCTTGAATCTTCGTCTTCTCGAAATGGATCTTCCTCCGGTCTTCGTCATTACATATAAATTTTACATCGAAAATTGCATCCTAGATACAAACATTTCTAGTAAAATAAATAGGCTCAAAACGGCCTTTACAACCCAATCGAATAAAACGAACGATTCAAATCTAAGTCCACGAACCACATCCCCATTCAAAAAGCATTCATCCAATAAATACTATATAAATGGAAAGCGTAGAGATACATTGATCCAATCAACAATATGAACCGATCCAATCGATTCACACAATCGTAATTTGATAACGTTCAAAATAATTCGGTCGACCATAAATATTCCAATTAATCAAATTTCCCTTATAAAATGAAATACCATAAATCATTTTAATCATATTAAATCCAATTTAACATGCGGGAGATTAATTTTCAAGAATACACGAAAAAATCGAGCCGGGTGAAAACGGGCCAGCATGACCGAGTCACCCTCGCACTACCGGCGATCACGCTGGCTTGGCGAGTCACGCCGGAAGAATCCGGCCAGACACGACCGAGTCCTAGTACACGGCCGGGTCGCCTGGCGATGACTTGGTAGATCACGGACACGACCGTGTCATCCAGACACGGCCGAGTCACTTCGGCGGTACACGCCGTGTCTCGACACGGCCGGGTTCTGTGCATGGCTCGCCACATCGCGACACGACCGTGTCACCCAGACACGGCCGAGTCATCTCGCCAAAATACCCTTTTTGTCCAAAAAGTCGTCCGACGACGATTCGGGGCTAGAATTTCGACCTGATATCCAATATCAATATTTTACCACTTTCAAATCTACAAAATAAATCATATTTCCCAGAAAATAAAGATTTATATTTAGTCATAAACATACGAAAAATACAATAATAACGAACGAAAAACATATACCACGATTATGACTAAAATGATTCCAAATCATTCACCATCTAATCGAGCATTCCAAATGCCAATATCGTATATACGATCGCAAGACCTACGCTCCGATACCACTGTTGGGATTCGGTGCCTAAAACGAAGGCCCGGAAGCGTAAAACGAAAATTAATTCGATCCGAATCCCTACGAGGATCGATCGAGCTACGTATATACGAATATCAAAAACGAAAAGCAAGAGTCGTAAGAAACTAACCCTCAAGTCCGTTGATTAAATGGTAACCTTCTCTTGAGCTATTCCCCAAGCTTTAGTTTGATCTCTACGAGTTCAATCCGCTCCAAGCCCTTGAACGATCCAACGCCGAAAGCACCGCGTCTCTACTTGCCACGCGCGAAAACGAATCTAATGACAACACCTTGCTATCCTCCGAGGATACGGCTAGAGCTAGGTGATGAAGCTTGTTATAGATATTAATATCACTCTAAGTGTATGAATATCTATCTCTCTCAATATTTCCTCACAAAATATCTCTAAGAAGTTGTGAAGAAGATGAATGAAGAAGATGAATAATGAAGATGATGAAGAAGACTTCTATCTCTCTCTCCTCTTCAACCTCACGTTGGAAATGGAATCAAGTAAGTGGGAGAGTTTGTCAAAGACATCATCTTATATTATTTCCACCCTCATGTTTACAACTCATGTAACATGAAGTCTTGTCCCACCAAGTCATTATCATCACTTAATAAATGGAAGAAAAGACAATGGGAAAGTGGGTGGAAGCATAATGGGGCGGCTATCATGAAAACGAATGAGTTCGGTTCGCTTCGACTCCGTGAGTCCAAACAGATAAACTCCGATTCTGCTCCGATGTATTTGTGTCGATTAATTAATCCAATTAATTAAACATATCAAACACAAAATAACATAATTAATTTCTCCAAGAAATAATTATATTCATGAATTAAATTAATCACCTGATATATTTAATCCATTAAGCCGTAAATCAATTTATCCGATAAATCGATTTAAACATCCAATGTCCCAAATTTAGATATCCAATATCCAATATTCATAATGAGAGAATTAGCTCAATTCATTCCGTCGTCAATCCTAATGCGCGACTCGGTAGGTCCGTCTCGCCAAGAATGGGAGGAACTAAAGAGTAGTAGCACCACCTAGCCACTGGTGGCCTACACTGCACTCGACTAAGAACGAATGATTGGGATCATTCAAGAACCATTATGTCGTGAATACCAAGATACGTATAAACCCTTCTTTCAAATGTCCCGATCAAGTTATAGGGTCACGGCCACCAAACCCTATCTCGTACTTGACGCTATGCATGCGTTAATGCAAATCGAGATCATCGAGCCGCCGTGTATCTAATACAACTAGCTCCAATGCTTTGGCCAAAGACTTATGATCTCATCTCGCCAATAACCGCATAGGACATATAACCCGCTCATTAACGGGAGAAAGAATTCTATCTTGGTATTCGATAGGACTCGCTACTTGCCCGTTAAGATGCACGTCGAGGTTGACCCCCGCCTTCCGGTTACAGGTCGAACTACTCTAATGAAAATCTTGACGTCACAAGCACATCCCTACTAAATCCTCAAGTCGAAGGTTCACGAATACCTATCACAACCTTTCGATTCCGTCATTGATCGTCCCGAGTGAAATCCATGTGACGAATCGAGGGTGAGTCGGCCGAGTACACTAATCCAATTAGCATACCTATAACGTGTGCTCCCACTAACCATTAGTGTTCGACAGGCACTCTCCATGTCAAAGAACACGTCATACAAGTCTTCACATAAACTTAACGCCCAGTCAAGTTTCATCGACTTGCGAACGATTAAGTATTTGAGCTATAACCTTTCCAGTGCCGACCCCCTTATCCAATAAAGAGTGGAATGTTTTGCTCTCAAATACACGGACTAGTTTCTATATGTTTATTTACGAGTTAGGAATGCCAGTAACTACCAGTAAATAAAGAAACATTCATTTGCCTTATATAAATGGTTTACATAATTACAAGTACAATGCCCTCTCTCAACAACCTCTGAGTGGCATTCGAGGGCATACTCCTAACAGGGATAGAGTGTATTATTCGCCTTAGAAAAATCTACTGACCTGGGGAGAGGCGGTAGAGTATTTTAGCAATCTTCGCCTTCAATAAATTGGGGAAATCATTAACTTCAGATAATCGAGAGTAAATTCGGATAAACCAAGGTGGATTCACAATCCTAGACTCATTCATCATTTGATTTTCTTTCTTCGAGCGATCGTTTTTACTGTTTGTTCTTTTATTGGTTATCTTTAGTTATTAATTTGCATCCCAAATTTCGACAGTTCAAATAAAATTAGAATACATATAAATCGGTACTTGGTGGTTCAGTCCTCGTGGGAACGATATCTCAGTCATCACTTTATTACTTATCTACGATAACGTGCACTTGCGTTAAACGAAATATCGCAACAAGTTTTTGGCGCCGTTGCCGGGGACTGATTATTTCCCTAATATCGATTTCAATATTTCTAGTTTTAGTTTGAACATTTTTTTATTTATTCTTGTGTAATCTTTTTTTTTTTTCCTTTTAGGAGTTTCCGGTTAGTACATGAGAAAATTCGGTAACGAAGGCCTACTACCTTTGGATACCTAACTCGAGCGCACTCTTCGGAGAAGCAAGAATGAGAAAAGAGAGTTACCAGCAAAAGTGACCATGGCCGAAAATACCGAAAATCACGGAGGAGATAATCTTGTGCAACAAGCTCAACCGGCATTAGCACTCCGCGATTATGCTATGCCGCAAATCAATGCGAACTTTTCGGGGATCCGACGTCCGACAATCCAAGCCAACAACTTCGAAATCAAGCCGGCCATTATTCAGATGGTGCAAGCTATCCAGTTTTGTGGATTGCCCAACGATGACCCCAATGCACACATTGCGTCTTTCCTCGAGATTTGTGACACCTTCAAGAACAACGGTGTCACCGATGATGCCATCCGTCTAAGGCTTTTCCCTTTCTCTTTGAGGGACAAAGCCAAATTTTGGTTGAATTCTTTACCGCCGGGCTCGATCACGACTTGGGCAGAATTAGCACAAGCCTTCCTGGCTAAGTTCTTCCCACCATCGAAGACGGCGAGGTTACGGAACGAAATCACCACCTTTGGGCAATTTGATATGGAGTCGCTTCACGAGGCTTGGGAGCGATACAAGGATTTACTGAGGAGATGCCCACACTACGACCTACCGGACTGGCTACAAATTCAGACTTTTTATAACGGATTGAGTGCTTCTACACACACTCTTGTTGATGCAGCCGCCGGAGGAGTGTTAATGGGAAAAACGATGGCCGAAGCACACTCTTTATTGGAAGCAATGGCCGCAAATGCTTATCAGTGGCCTTCTGAACGAGTAATTCCGAAGCAAGTAATGGAAATCTCAAATAACAATCCGATCTCTACATTATCAGCTCAAGTCACCGCATTAACTCAGCAACTGCAAGCCTTTTCACATGCTCCTTCCCCCGTTACCATTGAATCGTGCAATTGGTGTAATGGATCTCATCCTAGCGCATAATGTAAGTCGAAAACCCTTTCGAGCAACCTTCGATGGAACAAGCTCAGTTCATGGGGAACGGGAATCGACAGAAAAATCCGTACTCCAACACTTATAATCAAGGGTGGCGAAATCACCAAAAATTTTCGTGGAGGAACGGGCAAGCTTTAAAACCTCCACAAGCTCAATTTGCGCAGCCCCCACAGCAGCCCCCTCAATCACCAAAGGTATCCTTGGAAAATGCTCTTGCTCAATTGGCGGCTAACACGAGCCAATTCATGACCCGCACTGAGACTACCCTTCAAAATCATTCCGCCTCCATCCGAAACTTGGAAGCACAAATGGGGCAGATTGCAAGTCTATTATCCTCTCGACCTCAAGGTGCATTACCCAGCGCAACCGAATTAAACCCCAAGGAAAACATACAAGCAATCAAACTACGAAGTGGAAAGGAGTTGAAAGTGCGGCCTATCAATGACAAGGACAAAATCGAGCAAAGTGAGAAAGAAAAGGATGAGGCGCCTAAGACAAAGGCAGTGTCGACTACTCAGCCCACCCCTCAAATTCCATTCTCACAGCGTTTGCAAAAGCAAAAATTAGACAAGCAATTTTCCAAGTTCCTCGACGTCTTCAAGAAACTGCATATCAACATTCCATTTGCCGACGCCTTGGAACAAATGCCGAGTTACGTGAAATTCATGAAAGAAGTCTTGTCAAACAAAAGAAAGCTCGAGGAGTATGAGACAGTCGCATTGACGGATGAGTGCAGCGCTATTCTACAAAAGAATCTCCCTCCTAAATTGAGAGATCCGGGAAGCTTTACCATTCCTTGCATCATTGGGAATTCGTCTTTTGAAAGAGCCCTATGCGATCTCGAAGCCAGCATAAACCTTATGCCCCTTTCTATTTTTAAAAAGCTGGATATTGGGGAAGCCAAGCCGACGACGGTCTCCTTACAATTAGCCGATAGATCCATCAAATATCCGAGGGGAGTGATAGAGCACGTCTTAGTCAAAGTCAATAAGTTCATATTTCCAGCCGATTTCATTGTGCTTGACATGGAGGAGGACCACGACATCCCAATTATCTTGGGAAGACCATTTTTGGCAACCGGACGAACTTTGATCGATGTGGAAAAAGGGAAGCTTGCTCTACGAGTTCAAGAGGAGCAAGTAACGTTCAATATCTTTCGATCCTTAAAATATCCGAGTGATGCTGAAAATTGTTTCCAAGTTGACGTCATTGACTCGTGTGTAAGTGGAGCCTTTTGAGAGAATTATCCACCCGATCCACTGGAGTCCATTTTGATTGGGTTTGCTTCCCAATTAAATTCAAAGCATGCAGCCTACGTACGACACATAGATGCTTCCCCGCCAATTTTCATTCGTCAACCGTATGAGGAACTCGGAAATTCACTAACTCGACCCGTCCCTTCAATCGAGAAACCTCCAAAGTTGGAACTCAAGAAGCTGCCGTCTCATTTAAAATATGCATTTTTGGGACCCGACGATTTCTTGCCAGTTATTCTTTCGGCCACTTTAGCGGGGGATCAAGAGGCGAAATTATTTAGAGTTTTGAGGGAATACAAATCTGCTCTTGGATGGTCTTTTGCGGATATTAAGGGGATCAGCCCGTCCATTTGCATGCACAAGATTTTGATGGAGGAAGACTGTTAGGAATACTTGTTAGATTTTGATGATGTCATTAATATAAAATCAAATGTTTATTACTTGGCAAAATGTAAGGAAGAACCAAATGAGTATCTTCCATAGGCCAAATATGTTAAATATAAAACTTGGCAAAATGTAAAGAAGAACCAAATGAGTGTCTTCTATAGGCCAAAAATTAGTTAGGCTGAAAATCGGCTAAATACTGAGTACAGCTAAGTCCATCAGAGAGGAACAGCCGAGTCCAGTCCGGGTAGCTCTGGTCAACAAAATTTATCAGAGAAGTTTGACCAGACTGCAGCCAAGGTACCTCAGGGAAGTCACCTGATCAGATAAGTCACAAACAGTGAACAATGAGAGGACACATGTCACAGAGATGTTAGCCGCATATCACCACTCAAGGCGACCAAGTACTCCAAGTCCACGTCAGCATGCGTTGAAAAGTCAAGTATTACGGAAAGTCACATGCAACGTGAAGAGACAAATTGGAGTGATTCCCGCAAGAGATATGATTTAAATAAATCATCCAGACCCACTTTGAAGACTTTAATCATTTTATATTCAAAAGATTCGGCGCTCACATGCAGAAGTCTTCACAACGGTCGGAAGATAAAATAAAATAATGGGAATCCAGCCTTGCAACGTTCAGAAAGATTAAACAATGAAGTCTCCCTCCAACGGACGGATTTGTTTTCAAAAGATTTGCAACGGCTACAAGGAAAAAGCTCAGAGATCGTGACCTATATATATCCGAAGATTTGAAGCTGAGGAACTACCGGTGCGAATATACATTCAAGTGATCAAAGCAATCAAGCAATCTAAAGCAATCAATAGCATTGTGAAAAGAGCAGTTCTAAAAGTTCATACTTAAAGAAGCTCTTAGTTGGAGAAGACAAAAACTCTTGTCTATAATCCTGAGTACGGGGTACTTCACTGGTTAAAGTAAGAGACTGTAAAGGCATCCAAGGATCGAGGATCAAGAGGTGCAAGGCAGTCAAGTGTGTACAACGGCACGGATTTCCACTGGTTGGAAGCTGTTGTAGTGTGGTTTGAATCACTGTAATATTTATCACTGGTTGAAAATTAAAGTGAATTCATCTCCAACTGGTTTGGAGAAAAGTGGATTAGTAGAGGATTACCCCACCTCTGAGACCACTATAATTGCCTGCGTTATTTACTGTTTTACTGCATCATACTTTAACTGCTGCATTCATTGTTAAGTGTTTCATTAAGTTGATTTCTATTCGTCATCAGCTGACTTCCGCATATATCTAAGAACAAACGACTCCAAGTCATTTGTTTAACTTTCAGCTGAAGAAACTCACTCTTCGTGAAAAAGAGTTCAAGAGTTTCTACAAGTCTATTCACCCCCCCTCTAGACTTGTACCTGGACGACTTGTGACCTACAAGTGGTATCAGAGAGGTTGGTTCATTTATTTCACGAACCAGATCTATATCAGATATATATCTTTACTCTCACTTTATAATGGAACACATGCACTCTAGACTCCCTGTGTTTTCAGTTGACGAGTATGATCTGTGGAAGATAAGGATGCAGGCACACTTATCTTCAATTCATGACGACATGTGGTGCATCATTGAAGACGGTCCATTCATCTTTGAGAAGGACAACACAGCAGAGGAGATCGCAGCAGGGAGGCCAGAGAAGATTCCTAAGAAGAGGACGGAGCTGACTCCCGAAGAAAGAAAGCTGGCCAATCTTGATAACCGGGACAGAGATGTGTTATATCAAACTCTTGACAAATCCACCATGGTCAAGATCAAGAACTGTAAGAATGCCAAAGAAATCTGGACACATTAGCCCTAATGTGTGAAGTAACAGAGCTGATCAAGGAAAACAAGCTGTCAATTGCTATCCAAAAATTT
Source organism: Orobanche coerulescens (assembly GCA_033398695.1). NCBI lineage: Eukaryota > Viridiplantae > Streptophyta > Magnoliopsida > Lamiales > Orobanchaceae > Orobanche > Orobanche coerulescens. The sequence continues at coordinate 9,686,259 of CM065810.1, forward strand.
GACAACTTTAAAATGAAGAATGGTGAATCCATAGATCAAGTGGACACAAGGTTCACTGAGATTATAAATGAGATCAACTCCCTGGGCAAAACCTATGGCAACAGGGAAATGGCACTAAAGGTTCTCAGATCTCTCAACCCCGAATGGAGCATGAAGGCTGTGGCCATGAGAGAGTCCAAGGACCTGAATAAGATAAAGATTCAGGAGCTGTTCTCTGATCTGAAGGCTTATGAGTTCGAGCTTCCAAGTTCATCCTCAACTGAGCCTGCAGAGAAGGGAATCGCATTTGCAGCCGAGTCCCCTGCCAAAAGCCTATCTGATGTGAAACCTCCAAATCCACTAGATTTTGAGGAAGAAATGGCGTTTATAATGCAAAGGTTCAGCAATTTTAGAAAGAACTACTCCAAATATAAGAAAAATTATAAGGAGAATCCAAGAAGGAACCAGAAGGCTGGAAGCTGGAAAGTAGAATGCTACAACTGTCACAAAATAGGACACATCTAAATGGATTGTCCCGAGCTCAAGAAGGACGAAACCAAGAAGGAGGTGGGCAGAAAAGAAGATAGAAGAAAGGCCCTCATCGGAGAAGACCAGGAGCATGTCGAATCAAGCAGCGGATTCTTTTCTGATGAAGATGAGGAGTATGACTGCCTGATGGCAAACCTAGCTGATGAAGAGGTAACTTCTAAACCCACCGGTTCAAATAATAGCTTAGCCATGTCACAAGATATGGATCTACATGAATCGGTAAATCAGTTATTTAAAGATTTTGAAACAATCAAATCTGCACACCAAGTCAGACAATGAGAGAAGACTCACCGCAAGATGAGAATAAAATTGAAAAATGATTTCTAAAAACTCAGCCTAGATCTGAATAAGGTTGAGATAACTACAGCTGACTTTAAAAACCAGACAAATGTTAATACAGCTGAGATAGATCGACTAACCATTTTACTTAAAGAAAAATCAGCTGCACTTGCTCATGCCAAAGCCGAGTTTACTAAGCTGGCTCAGATAAATAAGACTCAGGCGCAGGAAATAACCTCCCTGGAGGCGTCTTCAACTCGGGAGAATTGTGTACTTATAAAAGGTCACTATATACCAAATCAGCCTTGGATATGATTCTCACACTCCCTCTAGTTCAAACCAAGTTTATCAAGGGAGAAACAATTGTCTCGATCATTGAGCTCGTATATAAACCGATATTCAAAAACAGCAACAACCAAGTCAAATGTTCAGCCGCAATGTGTTACACTGCACGCCACCTAGACAGCGACTAGCAAAGGCCTGTGCAAAAGCAAAGAAAGCATAACATGCCCACTATTACCAACAACTCCCCAAAAATAGATTTCATAATGGGAGGGGCAGATGGAAACCTCAAGGTTATCCTAATCACTAAAATGAACAAGTGTGGAGACCACAAATATTTAATAAATGGTCTCAGCCTAGATTTAGAAATGGCCCACACTATCAAAATTTTGAGGAATATCCGGTATACAATCCAACCAGGAGATTCAGACCTCGACCACAGACACCTTATGAGGGTTATAATAATAATAATAACAATTTCTATAATCCAAGGAGAAATCAATTCTCCAGGAAACCAGCTAACCCCAAAGGACCCACACAAATTTGGGTACCTAAATCTGTGCTTGTTTAATTGCAGAAAAGGTGGAAGGACTACAACCACATCACCACAAGCTCAAATTTTGGAGGTGAAGAATGGTTTGTAGACTCTGGATGCTCGAGGCATATGACCGGGAACAAGAAGATGTTGTCCAAGTACATCAAAGAAAGAGGTCCCGATGTAACCTTTGGAGATAGCTCTAGAGGACAGACAAAAGGCTTTGGAGAGCTGCACCGAGGAAACATTGTGATATCCAAAGTCCATTATGTCAAAGGGCTCAAGTACAACCTCCTGAGCATAAGCCAGTTTTGTGACGAGAAGAACCTAGTAGTCTTCACCATCTTGAAGTGTATGGTGATAGACATCTTATCTGGAGAAGTAAAGCAACAAGGTTTCAGAAGGAGAGATGTCTACATGATTGACTAGAACACAGGAACACCCAACTCCTGTTTCCTATCCAAGACAGTAGCTGAGAATGGATGGCTGTGGCACAAAAGACTATGTCACCTGAACTTCAAAGCCATCAACAAGATTAGTTCTCAGAAGCTGTTCAGAGGACTTCCAAATGAAGCATTCAAGAAGGAAGCACTTTGTGATGCATGTCAGAAAGGAAATCAGACGAAGGCATCATTCAAGCCAGTTCAGCCTACAACGCTCACAACAAGGATCTTAGATCTACTCCACATGGATCTATTTGGTCCTATCAAGCCAAGGACTTTGAGCGGCCGGAAGCATGCACTTGTAATAGTAGATGATTATTCAAGGTACACTTGGATTATCTTCCTATACAAGAAAAGTGAAACCTTGACCAAGTTACGAGTGCCGAGAAGGATCCGTAATGAGAAATCCCTTTCCATAATCAAGATCGATCGGATAGAGGAGAAGAGTTTCTCAACAAGGCGATAATCGACACAGCTGATCGAATGGGATCCAAAGATGAGCTCTCTCAGCCTGTGACGCCCACAGAATGGTGTTGCCGAAAGAAGGAACAGAACCCTTAAGGAAGCAAAGAAGGTCTATGATTGCGTAAGCGGACCTACAAAAGGTTCTCGGGTCAAGTCATAACACACCGCCACACCTGCATCAGAGTATGATAGTAGGGAGACATGGCAAAACTCCCTATGAGGTTTGGAATAATAGAACTCCTACTGTTGCTTACTTTCATGTTTTTGGTTGTAAGTGTTTCATCCACAACAACGGTAAAACACAGCTAAATGCCTTTGATGCTAAAACTGATGACGGTCTCTTTATGGGATATTCCCAAAGAAGAAAGGCATATAGAGTCTTTAATAAAAGAACCTTAGTTGTGGAGGAAACACCCCATGTTGTTTTTGATGAATCTACCGTTGAGTACAGGAAACAAGTTGAGCTAATTGAGAACAAGCTCAAGTCAGCAACCCTTGAAGAAGTCATTGTTCATGACACTGGAATGGTGGACTCACCTGCAGACCAGCCTGATGACCCATCTGCAGCTGCTGATGACCCAACTGCAGATCAGACAGGATCACCAAACCTATCTGATCCAGTTGCTGCTGAAGAAGACCCAACCGGAGCTGACAAAGACTCGTCTGCAGATCAGAACCAACCTATAGATGACAAGACGGTAGCTGATCCAGTTGCAGACCAGAACCTAGCTGATGCAGATAACCACTAGGGCAATCCAACAGGGGGAACAAACCCAGAAGAGGACGATATCCCCAAATGGCTCAAGGATCACCCAATCCAGCAAATAATTGGAAAGTTGACTGATGGAGTTAAGACGAGACAGTCAACCCTTCCAGCAGGAATGGCAATGTTCTCATGTTTTATGTCACAAATTGAACCCAAGACTACAGAACAAGCCTTGGAAGATTATTCATGGATTAATGCCATGCAAGAGGAATTGGAGCAGATGGAAAGAAACAAGGTTTGGGAACTAACAGACAGACCTGATCACAAGAAAGTTATTGGCACCAAATGGGTGTACAAAAACAAGAGTGATGAAGACGGAGCTGTTGTTAGGAATAAAGCCAGACTTGTAGCAAAAGGTTATGCACAGTGTGAGGGAATAGATTTTGATGAAACCTATGCACCTATTGCAAGATTAGAGGCCATCAGACTATTCCCCGCATATGCTGCATTCAAGGACTTTGAAGTATATCAGATGGATGTAAAGAGTGCTTTTCTGAACGGAACCCTAGAAGAAGAAGTCTATGTAGAGCAACCCCCAGGTTTTGTCAAAGGAGACAAAGTCTATAAGCTGTTGAAGGCTCTGTATGGACTTAAGCAAGCACCAAGAGCGTGGTATGAAACACTGTCTGTGTTTCTTGAGAAAAATGGATTTTGCAAAGGGAAGGTGGACAAGACCCTATTCAGAATGGAGCACGAAGGCCACATATTAATAGTCCAGATTTATTTGGATGACATCATATTCGGATCAACCAATCCAGAGCTATGCGAGAAATTCTCTAACCTCATGCAAGGAGAATTTGAGATGAGTATGATGGGAAAGCTTAACTTCTTTCTCGGACTACAAGTTAAGCAGATGGAAAAAGGAATTTTCATCAACCAAGCAAAGTATACCAGAGATCTTATCAAGAGATATGGAATGGAATCAGCCAAGCCCGCAAGAATTCCAATGAGCACAAGTACTCACCTGGATGCAGACAAGGCAGGCATATCAGTGGACTCAACCCACTACAGAGGACTCATTGGATCTCTTCTGTACCTCACTGCAAGCAGGACAGACATATCATATGCCGTTGGAGTTTGTGCAAGATTCCAGTCCAAGCCGAAGCAATCACACCTAGATGCAGCCAAGAGGATAATAAAATAACTTAAGTCTACAATTAATGTTGGACTATGGTATCCCAAGGATGATAACTTTGAGCAGTCAGGATACTCAGATGTGGATTTCGCAGGATGCAAAATCAACAGGAAGAGCACTAGTGGAACGTGTCAATTCCTAGGAACCAGACTGATATCCTGGTTTAGCAAGAAGCAGGTTTCCAACTCTATCTCCACTACAGAGTCAGAATACCTAGTCAGCAGTAGTCACAGTACAAATTTTATGGATTAGACAGCAGCTAAGGGACTATAATATCATTGCAAATGAAGTTCCTATCTGGTGTGACAACAATAGTGCTATTGCAATAACCAATAATCCGGTTTTGCACTCAAGGACGAAGCACATTGATGTTAAGCACCATTTCATTAGAGACCATGTGCTTAACAAAAGGGTTAGAGTTGAAAGAGTCAGCACAGACTACCAGATAGCTGACATCTTCACCAAACCCTTGCCAGAAGAAAGATTCCTGGAGCTGAGCAGAGACCTTGGATTACTAGATTGGGAATCTAGTACTGAAGCAAGTTAAAGCATTTCAGAGGAAGGACGGACCTAGCTGATGCAGGCGAGAAGACTAAGGACGAGCAAAGGAACCTAGCTGATCAGAATACCAGGCGAGAAGTCAACTCACCTGTTGCAGAGCGGTCAACAGTCAACAAATCAGACCAGCTAAGTTTTCTAAACTGACCTCTGAATATTTAATTATTATCTGCCATAGTTATAATATTATTATATTAATTTTGGATAACAACTGGCATTTAAATATACATTTTTATAAGCCAAGTTGCAATTTTAATACACGCGTCAATCGCCTATTAAATCAACCTCCACGGTGGCCAATCAGAATCAACCGTCGAAATTTAAACTGGGCCACCGATTCAAATTTGAAATTCAAAAGAATATCAAAAGGCGTACCACCGATTCAAATATATAATAAATTAATACAAACGTCTTTTCATCTTCTTTATAAGGAAAGAAGATCTTTCACTTTACTCTTTACGCTTACAGAAACCCTAGATTTTTCAGAGCAAAATTTTTTGAACACCAAATACGCTAAAATCTTCTATTTGCAGAAATGGCATCTTTCGAAGGAGTTAATTTGAAGGCGGTGAAAGACCAGATCATTTTCTCGTTGGTCGTCGACTTTGAAGGCTTATTGGAAGCCAATATGGAGGACTACGACATGTTTAACCTGATTCGCGCAATGAAGCTTAATGGGATCTATCCATTTCTAGACATCAACCCGCAACACCTGTTCAAAGAGGATGTCGTCGAGTTCTATCGCGAAGCTTATCTGATTCAAGACGGAATTCATAGCACAGTTGGCGGAATACCAGTCAGCATATCTCGAGAGACGATCCGTACTGTCTTCGGAATGAAGCACCGTGGTTTAGCAGTCGAAGCTCTCAAGCAATCCACCGCCGAAACCTGGAAAAAGATTAAGGTGGAAAATATCCCGGAAAAACTGAAATTCACAGCCAAGAGAAGTGAACTCAAGAGGATTTACCGTGTTGCGTTGGACATTACCAACAAAATAATAATGGGGATGGCGGGCAGTTATGATCAACTGTCGTCATCGAAGTTTATGGTGCTGGGAGCACTGATTCAGGAAGAAGTTGATTGGGCTGATTACATCTTCAGACAACTTGTGCGAGAGGTCAACAAGGTCGAGTGGCTTGACGATGAGAAGAGGTTCAAAACCAATCTGGCGTTTGGAACGCATCTAAGTTGGTTTTTGGAGAAGACTGGTGTGGCAAAGGGAAACACTGATCCCTTCCACCCCAATAAAAGGCTTGGTCATATGGACCACGAGAAGGTGAAGAAAGTCGGAGGCACTGGGAGAGCAGCTCAGTTGTCGAAGGAGCTGCCGGACTCAAGGACATATCCAAGATACTATTCATCAGGAGAGTCGGACAGACCTGCAGCTGATATCACAACTGCAGTCGAGTCCGACACCGAGTCCGACGACACACCCATTGCAGTCAGATTCAAGAGAAGGGGACCAGCCCCTGAAGGACCCTCTATTCTGCAGTCATCACCAGAACCCTCTCCCAAGAGGCCAAGGAAACTGCAATTTAGTGAAGGAGAGCAGTCTGAACACCTTGCCAGCCCCTCAGTCAGATCACCAATTCATCCGGAAGACACGCCTGCACTGTGCACCCTTGAGACTCGGATTGTACCTGTTCTCACCCCCTAGTCTACATTTCCGAAGAAGAAGAAGCAGGTCTCATAATTTCTATCCCTGAAGCTGATTATACCTTTAACCTGCTTGAAAACAATACTTTCAACCTTTCAATTGACCAACTCCAGCTTGTTAAGCCACAAGCATTAACACACTCTTTTGTACATATCTTTGAAGAGTGGAAGTTTTTCAAAACTATGACATTTTCAAACCTTCAAACCTACATTGCAACTAATGGTTGGGAATATCCCCAAGCCACTGAGGAGGTTCTGATTCACTTTTGCAAAGAATCAGACTTAGTATTAATCCTCCAGGATAATTGGTTCATGTCCCACTTTAAAACAAACATGGACCAATTTATCCATTCTATCATGCTTAGCATTTTTGATGGTTCTTTTGGAGAAGAGGAGGAGGAGGAAGTTGAAAAAGAGATTAGAATTGAGGAAGTAGATGGAGAAGGAAATAATGAAGTTGTTGATTTGGTTGTTGAAGAAGAAGAAGAAAAGCAAGAAGAGAGAAAAACAGAAGAAAATATTCTAGTTGAAAAACAGTCAGGAGAAATTGAGAAAACAGAAGAGTTGGCTGATGAAGGAGATGAAGAAGAAGGAGAAGAGGTAGAACAAGAAAAAGATGAAGAAGAAAAGGAGGATGAGGATGAGAAGGATGATGATGGTGAAGGAGAAGAAGAGGAGAAGGATGATGATAACAATGATGATGATAATGATGATGACAATGATGATGATGATGATGGAAGAGATGCAGGAGCAGAAAAAGAAAATGAAAAAGAAAACGATGAGGAGGAAGGAAAAGAAAATTCTGGAGAAAAGGCAGAAGAAGAGAAAGAGGAGGATCAGGAGAAAGAGGAAGAGAGAGAAGAAGAAAAGGAACCAGAGCCGGAGCCAGAGCCTATTCACGAAGCTGCAGATAGGACTGTGGTACCTGCCCGGTACACCAGCCTAGACGCAGAGTTGGCTGAAGACTCCAGGTCAGGGACCCCGGAGAAAACCCCCTCTGACCTACCTGCTGCAGAAAGAAGCCTTCAGTCTAGTGGCTCTTTTGCAGAAGGCTCAGGAGAGCACTCTCCCTCAGCTCAGATATCTCCTACCATGACTGATCTTATCAGGCAAATCGTCAAAGATACAATTAGAGAGCTGCTAACATCTCAGGTCACTCCTGATCTTCAATCAATCAATGCCAATATCGACACTCTACTGCAGAGGGAGATTCCTCAGTCCCCTCCCTCTACCAACAATAGAATGCCATTTGGCATGTCTGATTGGATGAGCAAAATGGAGCAGCAATTAACTACCCTTGTTGATGCTGGCAAAAAGGGGGAAGAGAGAGTTCAGGGGGAAGAGAGAGAGAGATAAGGTCAAAGAAGAAGCAAGATGTCCTTCAAATTGAAGGACCCTCAAGTCTGAAGAGGAAGGAAGCTGTGGATCCGGATGACCAGGCTGACCAGCCTGAAGGAAAGAGAAGGAGGACTAGAGGAGGTTTTGGGCCTACTCTATAATGGGAAGGAAATGAGCTGTGGTATGTTGAGGACTTTATTCCATATGAAGCCCTGCCCATGTGGGGAGCTGCTAAGAAGAAATTCATCAGAGATTATTACGTCTGGGAATTACTCCAGGATGATAATCTCTCCCCACAGCAGACCTTCATAAATTTCATGGAAGAAGCTTACCCAAAACTCTGGACCATTCTGAAGAAGAAGGCTAAGGAACTAAACGCTTATCCTATGATTCCATCATTCAGAGCAGAGGAAGCGCCAACCCGTCTGGACAATGAGCTAAATGAGCTACAGCTTCAACAAGAAATCAAGCAGTTATGTCTTGAGAATAGATTTACATCACAGCAAGAACAAGACTTTGCAGCTCTTGTTGTGAAGAGGAAATATGGTCTTGCTCCACCAAGATAAGACCAATGGAGCTAAACCATTCAGTTCGCCAAATGTACCCTATTCGCAGAGGCAGAGGAAGAGGCAGATGACTTTATTTCTTTGTACTTGTAATTTTATTTTCTGTACCTGTAAAAACTTTCTTGTAAATTTCAATCATAAACAAGTCAGAAAATCTTATAACAGTCTGTTGAATGACAATCTCCAGTTGTCTCAATATTAGACTGATTTTAGTTTGTGTCTTGCACTTAAGTGCATACTTGGTCATTTGATTACTTACTTAAAGTTTTGCCATCATCAAAATAGGGGGAATTTGTTAGGAATACTTGTTAGATTTTGATGATGTCATTAATATAAAATCAAATGTTTATTACTTGGCAAAATGTAAGGAAGAACCAAATGAGTATCTTCCATAGGCCAAATATGTTAAGTATAAAACTTGGCAAAATGTAAAGAAGAACCAAATGAGTGTCTTCTATAGGCCAAAAATTAGTTAGGCTGAAAATCGGCTAAGTACTGAGTACAGCTAAGTCCATCAGAGAGGAACAGTGAGTCCAATCGGGGTAGCTCTGGTCAACAAAATTTATCGAGAAGTTTGATCAGGCTGCGGCCAAGGTACCTCGGGGAAGTCACCTGATCGGATAAGTCACAAGCAAGGAATGTAGAGAGGACTGTCACAGAGATGTTAGCCGCATATCGGCTACTCGAAGGCGCCAAGTACTCCAAGTCCACGTCAGCATGCGTTGAAAAGTCAAGTATTACGGAAAGTCACATGCAACGTGAAGAGACAAATTGGAGTGATTCCCGCAAGAGATATGATTTAAATAAATCATCCAGACCCACCTTGAAGACTTTAATCATTTTATATTCAAAAGATTCGGCGCTCACATGCAGAAGTCTTCACAACGGTCGGAAGATAAAATAAAATAATGGGAATCCATCCTTGCAACGTTCAGAAAGATTAAACAATGAAGTCTCCCTCCAACGGACGGATTTGTTCAAAAGATTTGCAACGGCTACAAGGAAAAAGCTCAGATATCGTGACCTATATATATCCGAAGATTTGAAGCTGAGCAACTACCGGTGCGAACATACATTCAAGCGATCAAAGCAATTAAGCAATCTAAAGCAATCAATAGCATCGTGAAAAGAGCAGTTCTAAAAGTTCATACTTAAAGAAGCTCTTAGTTGGAGAAGACAAAAACTCTTGTCTATAATCCTGAGTACGGGGTACTTCACTGGTTGAAGTAAGAGACTGTAAAGGCATCCAAGGATCGAGGATCAAGAGGTGCAAGGCAGTCAAGTGTGTACAACGGCACGGATTTCCACTGGTTGGAAGCTGTTGTAGTGTGGTTTGAATCACTGTAATATTTATCACTGGTTGAAAATTATAGTGAATTCATCTCCAACTGGTTTGGAGAAAAGTGGATTAGTAGAGGATTACCCCACCTCTGAGACCACTATAATTGCCTGCGTTATTTACGGTTTTACTGCATCATACTTTAACTGCTGCATTCATTGTTAAGTTTTTCATTAAGTTGATTTCTATTCGTCATCAGCTGACTTCCGCATATATCTAAGAACAAACGACTCCAAGTCATTTGTTTAACTTTCAGCTGAAGAAACTCACTCTTCGTGAGAAAGAGTTCAAGAGTTTCTACAAGTCTATTCACCCCCCCTCTAGACTTGTACCTGGACGACTTGTGACCTACAAAGACTACAAACCATCCGTGGAGCATCAACGCCGTTTGAATCCAAACATGAAGGAGGTGGTAAAGTCGAGGTTTTAAAACTCCTCGACGCAGGTATGATCTTTCCAATTTCTGATAGTAAGTGGGTAAGTCCGGTCCAAGTTGTGTCAAAGAAGGGTGGGATAACAGTTATTCAAAATGATAATAATGAATTAATTCCCACTAGGATTGTCACGGGGTGGCGTATGTGCATAGATTATAGGAACTTAAACAAGGCCACTAGAAAATACCATTTCCCCTTACCTTTTATTGATCAAATGTTAGATAGATTAGCCGGACACGATTTCTATTGCTTTCTCGATGGTTATTCTGGGTATAATCAGATTTATATAGCCCCAGAAGACCAAGAGAAAACGACGTTTACATGTCCTTACGGCATTTTTGCTTATAGGTGCATGCCTTTTGGATTATGTAATGCGCCGGCTACTTTTCAACGGTGTATGATGGCTATTTTTGCGGATATGGTAGAGCATTGCATTGAGATTTTCATGGATGACTTTTCTGTTTTCGGTGATTCGTTTGATATTTGTTTGCAAAATTTGCAGAAAGTCCTAAAAAGATGCGAAGAAACAAATTTGGTCTTGAACTGGGAGAAGTGCCATTTCATGGTTCAGGAGGGCATCGTACTTGGCCACCGAATATCCTCTCATGGAATTGAAGTCGACCGGGCCAAAATCGAAAAAATAGAGAAGATCCCTCCGCCTACCTCAGTAAAAGGCATAAGAAGATTTTTGGGACACGCCGGTTTCTATCGCTGATTTATTAAGGATTTTTTGAAGATCACGAAGCCGTTGTGCAATCTACTCATGAAGGATGTTCCGTTTGATTTTGACAAGTCGTGTAAAGAAAGTTTCGATTTATTGAAGAAAGCTCTAAGCACGGCACCGGTGATAGTCGCTCCAGACTGGGACCTTCCGTTTGAGTTAATGTGTGATGCGAGTGATTTTGCCATTGGGGCTGTTTTGGGGTAGAGACGAGGGAAAGTGTTCCACGTCGTGTATTATGCGAGCCGAACACTTGACGACGCCCAAATAATTATGCCACAACAGAAAAAAATTGTTGGCGGTGATCTTTGCATTTGATAAATTCCGGGCGTATTTATTGGGAACGAAAGTGATAGTGTGGACCGACCATTCAGCAATAAAATACCTTTTAGTGAAAAAGGATGCCAAACCAAGATTGATTAGGTGGGTGCTTCTTCTCCAGGAATTCAACTTGGAAATCCGCGACAAAAAGGGGACTGAGAATATCATTGCCGATCACCTTTCACGGTTAGAGAGTCCCCTTGAGCAAGGAGAAAGTCATCCGCAAATCATAGAAATATTTCCCGACGAGCAGCTCTACAAGTTGGGATCGCAACACGCGCCTTGGTATGCTGATCTAGTGAACTATTTGGCGAGCAAAACAATTCCAAATGACCTCTCACGCCATCAAAAGAAGAAGCTAATTTCAGATGCTAAGTATTATTTGTGGGACGATCCTTTTCTGTTCAAAAGAGGCCCTGATCAAATCATTCGCAGACGTGTTCCGGACGAGGAAATCCACAGCGTGTTGAATCATTTCCATGCATCACCCTATGGTGGACATTTTAGTGGAAATAGAACAGCGGCAAAGGTCATACAATCGGGGCTCTATTGGTCGTCATTATTCAAAGATGCTCACTCCTTTGTGTCCACGTGTGATCGGTGTCAACGGAAGGAAAACATCTCAAGGCGACATGAAATGCCTCTGAACACCATACTTGAGGTTGAGTTGTTCGATGTATGGGGGATCGACTTCATGGGTCCCTTTCCTCCATCAAACAAGAATCTCTATATTTTGGTGGCCGTGGACTACGTCTCAAAGTGGGTCGAAGCGGTGGCACTACCAACGAATGGGTACAATGTCGTAATTAACTTTATAAAAAAGTATATTTTCACGCGTTTTGGGACTCCGCGTGCTATTATCAGTGATGGTGGTTCACACTTTGACAACAAATTCCTTGATGCGGTCTTGAGAAAATACGGAGTCACTCATGGTGTTGCTACAGCCTACCATCCTCAGACGAGCGGTCAAGTGGAGATATCAAATCGAGAGCTGAAGTGGATCCTAGAAAAAACAGTCAGCTCGTCTCGAAAAGATTGGTCTTTTAAACTCGATGATGCACTTTGGGCGTACCGTACTGTGTATAAAACACCTATCGGGATGTCGCCTTACAGATTAGTTTATGGGAAAAGTTGCCATTTGCCCGTAGAGATGGAACATCGTGCTTACTGGGCGATAAAGAAATTAAACTTTGATCTGAAATCTGCTGGTGAGAAGCATTGTTTACAGCTGAACGAGTTGGAGGAAATTCGCCACGACGCATACGAAAATGCGAAGCTTTATAAGGAGCGAACAAAGATTTGGCATGATAAGCACATCACACAGAGAGAGTTTGTCCCGGGTCAAGAAGTGTTGTTATTTAATTCTCGCTTAAGGTTATTCCCTCGGAAATTGCATTCACGATGGTCGGGACCGTTCACCGTAGTTCAAGTGTTCCCACATGGTGCAGTGGAAGTATAAAAAGATGACCGCAAATTCAAAGTTAATGGACAGCGGTTGAAGGCCTACTTGGGAAATCCAATAAACGCGCAGAAGACGAGTGTCATCTTATCCACCGCTGGATGAATGCTAGAAAAGTCCGGCTGAAGACTATAAACTTAGCGCTTCTCGGGAGAGTATTAGTTGTAGAATTTATATTTTTTTAGTGTTTTCTTGCAATTTAGAGTCTTTATTTTTCATCATTTTTGCTTTGATTTGCTTATCCCTCTCGTTCTTGATGTTTTCCTTTAAAAATTCTGTTCAGGAATCACCCCAGGGGAAGAAATCAGTGATGGGCCGCGGCACAAGAATAGTGAGCCGCGGCACACACCAGTTGAAGGAAAAAGGCCAAACAAACTGTACTCTGTGCCGCGGCACGAACTTACTGAGCCGCGGCCCACCAGGTCCCTGAGCCGCGGCACATATTTACTGAGCCGCGGCACACCAAAGGTCCAAGAGATGCCATGGAGGCTGTACTCCGTGCCGCGGCACAGACAAAATGAGCCGAGACACACTAACACGATGAGCCGCGGCACGCGTAGATTGAGCCGCGGCACCCGGCGACATCACAAAAAGTCCCAGGCAGACTGTACTATGGGCCGCGGCTCACTTAAGCTGTGACGCAGCCCCCGTCGCAAATGGGAAAGCCCAGGTATCCTTCATATACACGATCGGCCGGCACACATCAGGTAAAGCCCCTTCCTTCCTTTGCACAAGCGATCGGCCAATATCCTCTTCTTCTCCTTCTTCTTGTATTCTTCATTCTAAGTCAGGTAATTCTCAATTTCTTAATCATAATTGATACATGATTTGAAAAGTGGATTGTTGTTATATGCTGCTAGTTGTTCTTCAAGGTTCTCTCAAAATTGGAGTTTGAATATGGTGAATATTGTGCTTGATTGTGATGGTATTTGTGATTATGAACGAATTGGTGATGTTAGTTGTCGCGTATCATGGCTATATATCTATGTTGTTAATTTTTGGGATTTGGATTTAGCCATTAAAATTCTTGTCCTTCATTTTAACTTGTGCATACCAAGTGTTTGATAAATTGCAGCAATGACAAATTTTTTTTAGGCCAAGCATTTTCAACTATATGCAACGAATTATTTTATCGGATTACATTATCTCCCGACCCTTACATCATATTTAAACTTGAGAGCTCATTCTTAATTTCCTCTTTGATGATGCAAGCTCATTCATTCATGTTCCGCATGGTGTGGTCGATGAGCGTGCAGGCTCGTCGGACGACGCCGGCACCAATTCGTGAGCAGACTGTAGGGGAGTACTTGACCTTTTTCTTTTATTGCATATTATTCTTTTTGTCCATTGAGGTCAATGTACTTCCTAAGTTTGGGGGGAGTTTACTTTCTGTTGCTGTACTTATTCGTTGCACTTTTCATTATTTTTCGTTATTTTTGTCGTCAGCCTTGCTTGTCGTGATATTATTTGCATTCGTGAATTTTTCGTGCTTCTTTTTGTGTAAAACTGATGTTACGATACTGATTTCTCTCTGAAGAAACGGTTGAGTTTTAGTCTAGTTGTAGTCAGCGATATCTGTTCTGTTGAGTATTCATCTAGGTCTGAAATTTTTTCGTTTTTGTAGCAATCTTAGCAGATAAGAGAGGAGACATACGTGTTTTCAAATCGCTGTCTATATGTTTGGTTATATTCTTCACATTAGCTAGTCGTCCAGTAACATAAGTCGTGTTGGCACTTAAATTGAGTTTGGAATCGGACAGTTTTTCCCAAGAAAAAGTCGAGATATAATTTGTTCTATGATGGGAAGTCTAGTAATCGGGGGTATTCACGTGACCCGTTGTTTACTCTCGCGTAAAACAGCAACCTTGAATCGGACATGCGGGAATAGCTATTCGAGTTGTTTCTCCGCTGTGGAGGAGAACTTAGTAACTAGAAGCATCCATGTGCCCCATGAGTGTCTTTTACGTCAAACGGTTCCCCAATACATGAGAATGGAATTCCACCCTAGGATTATCCCGATGAAACATCCCGAGATCCGAACCTAGTGGTCAACTCGAATCATCTTATTGAGCATATATAAGGGTATACTGTCCGAGGGTTAATTTTAATGACGACACTCTTGAAATTTTTGCCACTAGACTGTGGGACTGGGCGGGTTAGCTTGTTTATTTTTAACCCTTCATATTGACGGTCGGTTAAACTCATGCTTGTTAATCTTTAAGCTTGATTTTCTTCATTCACGATTGATTAGGACTGAAATTGGTTACTTTGTGGAATCAGTGTCCTGGATGTGACTCACTATTACGATACTTGTATTATTCTTTGAGAAATACAGGATAGTATTGATTAGGTTGAGCACTATGAAATTGCACGATTATTCACGATTATTCTTTTATTTGTAATCAATTCTTTTTGCTTGAGGACAAGCAAAGGCTCAAGTTTGGGGGTATTTGTTAGGTGTATTTTTATACGCTTATTTATCATTATTTTGTATTCTTTTTATGATTAAATCTGCATAAATGAGCTTTTAATGCACTATTATTATTATATGTTTTGCAGGAAATTGGAGTCCGGAAGCCGAAACGATGAAAAACGGGCGAAAACGGCGATTTTTGGCCCGGGGCCGCGGCACGAACCAAGTGAGCCGCGGCACATGAAGGCAACCAGCAGGCACCGAGCGCACTGTACTGTGAGCCGCGGCACGTAGAGGCTGAGCCGCGGCCCAGAATAAAGAAATAGCGCTCAGGCATCCCGCTGAAGGCTAAGGGCCGCGGCACAGATTAAGTGAGCCGCGGCCCACGGGGCGGTTTTGACAGAAAGTGCCGTGTTTCTGGGCCGTTTTGGAGCCGGTTCTCGACCTAATCACACGGACGCGTTTTGGAGGCTGAGGAGAATTATAAATAAGGGTTTAAGGTCATAATTGAAGAGATGATCATTAGAGGATCGATCATTATCAAGAGAAGAAGCAGAAACCACCAAGGAGCAGAGAGCGGAAGCTAGAGAACGGAGGAATCCGAGCTCGTCATCTGCGTTTGATTTCAATGCTTTCATTCATTATTTCTGTATTTTTATTCTTCAGCATGTCAGGCTAAAACCTTGTTCTAGGATTTTGATGAACCCAAAGTTTTGACGATTTTGCTTTTGATTATCTATATAATTCCCTTTTCTGTTGAGTTTTCCCAATCGTTTTAATGCTTTCAATTGTGTGGCCTATAATTGGATTGTTTTAATTACGCAACTCGAATTGGGAGAGGAGAGTTGGTGAGGAACTATTGGTGAGAACCGTTTTATCTTGTGAGATAGGAATATACTCATGGGAACTACGTGGCCTTTTGAAGATTTTATGCTTTTTGCCTATTGTCGAATTAATTCACCTAGGGATAGAGTGTATTATTCGCCGTAGAAAAATCTACTGACCTCGGGAGGCGGTAGAGTATTTTAGCAATCTTCGCCTTCAATAAATTGGGGAAATTATTAACTTCAGATAATCGAGAGTAAATTCGGATAAACCAAGGTGGATTCACAATCCTAGACTCATTCATCATTTGATTTTCTTTCTTCGAGCGATCGTTTTTACTGTTTGTTCTTTTATTGGTTTTCTTTAGTTATTAATTTGCATCCCAAATTTCTAAAGTTCAAATAAAATTAGAATACATATAAATCGGTACTTAGTGATTCAGTCCTCGTGGGAACGATATCTCACTCATCACTTTATTACTTGTCTACGATAATGTGCACTTGTGTTAAACGAAATATCGCAACACTACCGAAGAATTCTTTGTATGTTGCGACTATGATATGGTCAACCTCGCGAGAGATGATTCGAGTTGGGTGGTCGATAGTGGATCTACGTGTCATGTTACATCACGTAGGGATTTTTACTCTTCCTATACTCTGGGCGACTTTGGTATAGTCAAGATGGGTAACGATGGGTTATCCAAGATTTTTGGAGTGGGAGATGTGCATTTGAGATTCGACACCAGAATGGAACTTGTTTTACGGAATGTAAAACATGTTACGGACATGAGGCTTAATGTTATGTCCGTTGATTTACTCGATGATGACGGTTATCATAGCGGTTTTGGCAAGGTGTTGTGGAAACTCACTAGAGGTTCCTTGATTGTCGGGAGAGGACAAAAGGAAGGAAAATTGTACGTGACACTTCCGAAGGTCACGACTAATTTCGTGAACACAATCGACAATAATGACATGGCCGAGCTATGGCATAAGAGGCTCGGTCATATGAGTGAAAAAGGAATGGCGCTATTGTCGAAGAAAGAGGCGTTGTCCAGGGTTCACAAGGTACACCTTAAAAGATGCTCTCATTGTCTAGCCGGGAAGCAAAGGAGAGCTACTTTTAAGAGTCATACTCCTTCACGGAAGGAAAATGTGCTTGATCTTGTTCATTCCGATGTTTGTGGTCCTATGAAGACTAGGACGCTCGGTGGTTGCCGATATTTTGTCACATTCATCGACGATCACTCTAGGAAGGTGTGGGCTTACACCTTGAAGACCAAAGATCAAGTGTTAGACACTTTCAAACAATTTCATGCCTCGGTGGAAAGAGAGACCGGGAAGAAACTAAAGTGTATCCGGATGGACAATGGTGGAGAGTACACCGGACCCTTTGATGAATATTGCCGAGAGCAAGGGATCCGACATCAAAAGACGCCCCCGAAGACTCCGCAACTCAATGGCTTGGCGGAGAGAATGAACCGGACTTTGGTCGAGAGAGCTCGTTGTTTGCTCTCACATGCCGGATTGCCGAAGTCATTTTGGGGAGAAGCTTTGAACACGGCGGTTCATGTTATTAATTTGATGCCGTGTGTCCCTTTGGAGTTTGATGTGCCAGATAAGGTGTGGAGCGGTAAAGAGATCTCGTACCGCTGTAAAGCTTTTGTTCACGTTCCGAATGATGAGAGATCAAAGCTTGATTCCAAGACGAAGCCTTCTATTTTTATTGGCTACGGGCTTGATGATTTTGGGTATAAATTATATGACCCAGTGACAAAGAGGCTTGTTCGGTCGAGAGACATTGTTTTTGTAGAAGATCAATCGATGAAAATTGTTGAGAATGGAGAGTCGGCTCCACAACATGACTATGATCTTATTGATTTGGACCCCGTTCCTCCACAAAATGTTGAGACACCCGTTGGAGATGACGTCCAAAATAATGAACAACATGATGATGGTGAGAACGATGAATTGAGGCAAGATGACACCGATGGAGCTCATCCCGAGCTACCCGTGACGAACATGCCATCTTTTGTTTCACATAGGCGGTCGACGAGGGACCGTCATCCCTCCACCCGTTATTCGGCCGATGAGTACGTTTTACTCACCGACGAGGGAGAGCCCGAATATTTTGCGGAGGCCATGGAGGATGAAAAGAAGAAGGAATGGATGGATGCCATGCAAGACGAGATGAGTTCCTTGCATGAGAATAACACTTACGAGTTGGTGAAGTTGCCGAAAGGCAAGAGGGCTTTGAGAAACAAATGGGTGTATCGGGTGAAGTCGGAGGAGCATACCTCGTTGCCCCGATACAAAGCTAGACTCGTGGTGAAAGGATTTAGTCAAAAGAAGGGCATTGATTTTGACGAGATTTTTTCTCCGGTTGTGAAGATAGGATCGATTCGATTGGTCCTTGGTATTGCGGCTAGCCTTGATCTTGAGGTCGAGCAAATGGATGTCAAGACGGCTTTTATTCACGGAGACCTTGACAAAGAAATTTATATGAAGCAACCGGAAGAATTTGAGGTCGAAGGAAAAGAGGATTATTTGTGTAAACTTCGGAAGAGTTTATACGGGTTGAAACAAGCACCAAGGCAATGGTACAAGAAGTTTGAGTCGGTTATGGGGGAGCAAGGCTACCGGAAGACGACTCTCAACCATTGCGTATTTTTTAAGAAATTCGGAGATGATGACTTTATCATCTTATTGCTCTATGTGGACGACATGTTGATCGTTGGCAAAACTGCCGAGAGGATTGCCGACTTGAAGAAAGAATTGAGTAAGTCCTTTGCCATGAAGGACTTGGGGGCGGCTAAATAAATTCTTGGAATAAGAATCACTCGGGATAGAGCAGCCCAGAAATTGCACATCTCGTAAGAGCAATATATCGAGAAGGTGCTTAAACGTTTCAGCATGGACAAAGCTAAAGTTTTTGTTCGCCTCTTACTAACAATTTTAAATTGACGAGCCAAGATTGCCCTAAGACGAAGGAGGAGATTGAGGATATGGATAAAATTCCATATGCCTCGGCGGTCGGAAGTTTGATGTACGCTATGGTATGTACTAGGCCCGAAATTGCTCATGCCATGGGAGTGGTGAGCCGGTTTCTATCGAATCCGGGTAAGAAGCATTGGGAAGCCGTAAAATGGATATTTAGATATTTGCGGGGCACTTCCAAATTGGGGATTACGTTTGGAAATGGAAAAGCAATGCTTGTTGGTTATTCCGATTCGGATATGGCCGGTAATGAAGATAACCAAAAATCCACTTCCGGTTATTTGATGACGTTTGCAGGGGGAGCCGTGTCATGGCAATCAAGATTGCAACAGTGCGTTGCCTTGTCTACAACGGAGGCCGAGTATATTGCGGCGGTGGAAGCGAGCAAAGAGCTCTTATGGTTAAAAATGTTTTTACGAGAGCTAGGCTTCCAACAACGACGTTACGTAGTTCTTTGTGATAGTCAAAGTGCGGTTCATTTGGCTAAGAATGCGACTTTTCACAAGAGGACGAAACATATCGATGTGAGGTATCATTGGATCCGAGATGCTTTGGAGGATGGTTTGTTTGAACTTGATAAAGTTCATACGGATGATAATGGTTCCGATATGTTAACCAATGCGTTGAGTAGAGAGAAGGTGAAAGTGTGTTGTTCGATCGCCGGGATGGCGAACTCTTCCTATATTCCGGAAAGGGGGAGATTTGTAGGAGTAATTTCCAAAATATAGTCATTTTCTCACCTTGCACAGCCCTGCCGAGCAGCCTGCCGATCGCCTGCCAATCACCCTGCCGAGCAGCCTGCCGATCGCCCTGCCGAGCCCCTGCCGAGTGTAATATCCGCATTTTTCTTTCCCTTGTATTTTCATTTTTGGTGTATTTCTCGGTGGTAGCGACCCTCGTGTATCTTTCAGTGTATCTTTTCCATCATCTATTGATCTGATTCTCGTAATTGTTGTGCGGAACTGCCGTTTCGGGGTTGCCGTGGATCCATTCTATGTTATGATGCGTTTTGAGGTGTTCCGTTTGATGTTTCGTTCATATTCCGGTGTTTTGGACCGTCTATATTTCGTACCTAGCGCACGCTATCTTTTCTGCATAGCGCACGCTAGGGGTCCCTTAGTAGCGCACGCTACGACTACTTCATAGCGTGCGCTAGAGAGCAAGCCCTGGGAGTGGCAGTACTAATTCCAGCCCTCTGGACTGGCGGATTAGCGTACGCTACGTGGTCTAGCGCACGTTAATGTTGGGGGCTAGCGCACGCTGAGATGCCCGGTAGCGTGCGCTAGCATGAGTGTCCAGTACTAGACAGTTTGCTACTGGACTCGATTGATGCCTAGGTAGCGCACGCTATTGGTCGATAGCGCGCGCTACCGATACACTTTAGTGTACGCTACGATTGGCCGATAGCGCGCGCTAACCGGATCAGGTGTGTACTGACAGTTGCTTCTGGACTTGGCTGATGTCCAGGTAGCGCACGCTATTGGACGATAGCGCGCGCTACCGAGAGGTTATTAGCGCACGCTACGTTTCGAGTAGCGCACGCTAACGGCCAGAAATCTGGCTACTGGACTGGAGTTTTGTTCCGTTAGCGCATGCTAACTTTGAGGATTAGCGCGCGCTAACACTCCCTGGCTATATAAACCAGGGAGTTGACCGAGATGAACGTATTTTCTCATTTCTTCCTCCTCTCCGCGGTTAAGGCGATTCCGAGCGATTTCTTGGCGATTTATTCCTCGAATCATCTCATCCAACATCTTCCTTGAGTTCTTGGTATATTATAACAACATCAACACGAATCTTTCATCCTAATCCAAGGTAAAATCTCTTAGAACCCTACTTTTGGATAATTTGGGGGTTTTGGGATTTTCGTCTGATTCGTCTCGTTTTGTCGGTTAATTCATGATGAATATGATTAATCTTGTTGATATAATTAGTTTTCCTACGAATTCATGGTATATTTTCTTGGTTTTGCGAAATCGGGAGGGTTTGGTTGTGGTCCACCCTCGTTGTTGTTTTTATACAAATATACATGAATCGTAGGCGGGTTTCCGGGTGTATTCCATTTCCGTAATCGTTTAGAAGTGGTTGTGATTGTGTTATCCGAATCGTTAGGTTCATTTCCACCGATTCCTCACGGTTGTGCTTGACTCTCTCCTTTCCGTTCGTGTCACCGTCTATTAATCGAGGCAAGTATCCTTATGAACTTACGATCTTGACATAGTAGTATTGTATGAGAAATTGTGTGTGTGTATGCTCACTACGGGTTAGATCCTACGGGGTCTCGGTAGGGATCCACGAAGCTGTGGGTCCGCGGTTAATTGTGGTGCATTTTACAAATGTGGTTTGATTATTGGCATTTCCGGAAATGAGTGTTTTGGAACTATGTTTTCTTGATTTCATGTATTTACTATATGTGTAAGATGTAAGTTGTTTATTTGGTTACTTGTACTAGCGTAATTGCTAACCCCTCTGGGGACCCGTTTTGGGGAAATTCGTTTTATGAATTTCAGGTCATATTCATCGAGACGAGCGGGCGTTGGACCAGTATGCGGATGATGTCCGTGTGTGATGATTGTGCACGAGTGATGTCTTAGTGTCTTCTACCTTTTTATCTTTTGTGGTTTTTAAACTAATAGAAGTACTCGAGTACTTAAGAATTCTTGTTTGTCCGGATTGTATTGTTGTCTATTATGTTTGCGTCGGATGATGGTGTTATGATTGACCGGTTGAACCGGGTGGATTATTTTTGTTTGGCGTCTTTATGACGAGGTGCTATTTTGTTGTTTCTGTGAGTCGATGAGTATGATGTTTGTTCAGCCTGGTGGGTCCCATATAGGGATTCACGGCGCTGTAATATACCTCGAATATCTTGGGGGTGTTACAGAAAATGGTATCGGAGCGCACTAGGTTTATGGATACCTAGGCTTGTCGGTTTCTTGGGTCTTGTTGTGTTTCGTTTTGCACATCATCGTCACGCTGCCATGATTCCGGTACTACCAGTGTCCGTAAGTTTTTCCTTCCTCTGTTCCTTGTTCCCTTGTATCGTAGCTTTGATTCTCGATTTGTGATTGTTCTCTTCTTGTACTTACCATCGTATGGCCTTTGTTACTTATTTAACTCCAGTATGGATGCTGGAAGAGGTCGTGGTCGTGGTCGCGGTCGTGGTCGTGGATGCGGCCGGGGACGTGGGGCATCCGGTGGGGCGGCCACGTCGCAGTCTTCGGGAGCCGGCAGTACCGGCGACCGTCACAGTCCTGCTTCTTCTCAGGAGCGCACCGACCTTGGTATTGCGGCCGTTATGCAGCAAATGGTGAATCAAATGGCGGCGATAGCTCAGGCGGCGGATCTGGACCATGCTAATCGGGGCGGAGCGGATCGCTGGCTTCAGGATGTCATCAAGATGCATCCTCCTCAGTTTTCGAGAGCTTCGGACCCGATCGGTCGGGAGGGGTGGATCAAGGAGATATCTAAAGTGTTCACTGCTACCAACTGTCCCGAGGACTGTAAGGTCCCTATTGCCCAGTACTTTCTCACTGGGGACGCTACGGATTGGTGGGAGGCCGTTGGGCCCAAAGACCATGTTGCTTCGTGGGCCGAATTTCAGGAATTGATGGAGACCGAATATTGCCCGTGGTCGGTCAGACAGGCTCGAGTACATGCTTTCTATGATGCTCAACCACGGGATATCCCCGTATCTCAAGCTATTGCCGATCTTAACAAGGAGTTGGGTTATGTGAAGACCCAAGTTATCGAGGAGAGTGACAAAATTTTCCATTTTTCCAGACGGATGAAGTTGTCGATTCGGGACTATATGTCGGGGCTCGTTTGTACTACCTTGAAAGATTACCAGAGCAGGGCCCTTGCTTACGATATGTCTGTGACGGCGAGCGAGGCGGCCCGCGAGAGCAAGAAGCAGAAGTCCGCTGGGAATTTTTCGGGCCACAAAGGTGGGGGTCAGCAGAAATTCCAGTCTGCTAACTTTTCCGCTGGTGGTGGCCCAGCTCGATCTCCGGGTTTCCGCAGGTCGCTGCCCCTCCTCGGGAGGTGAAGTGTTTTAACTGTGGCCATCAGGGCCACATCAGTCGTATTTGTCCGAACCCTTTGCTGATGTGTAATCGCAGGGCCACCGGCCACAAGGTCAGTGCTCGTAGGAGAAAATCCTTGGTGCCCGGGCTTCCATTCCAGCGCCTAGGGAACCAAGTGTGAATCAAGGATCGTTTGCTTCTCAGTCTCCGCCGAGTGCTAGTCGAGGGAGAGGTCGGGGTCAGCCCGCTAAGGGGGGAGCTTCCAATGTCGGCTCAGCCCACCCGCGTGTCTATGAGATGCGGATTTCCGATGACCCAATGACTACTGTGGCGACAGGTACCGTTCATATTCTTTCTCATCCTATCAGTGTGCTTTTCGATTCTGGTGCTACGCATTCGTTCATATCTCTGGAGTGTGTACGCCGTTTGAGTCTCGACTGTTTGATGCCTTGTGAGTCTTTCATCGTTAAGCTTCCTAGCGGTGATAGGATCGTGGGTGATCAGGAGGTTCGAGACTGTTCTGTGCTTATTTGTGAGAGGGCTTGGCCCTCTAATCTTATTGTTGTGGGTATTGAGGGTGAGGATTTGATTCTCGAGGATGATTGGCTCGAGCGGCATGGTGCAATCATGAACTACCGCACGAGGATCATCACCATGCTAGCCGAAGACGGAACCGAGCATTCTTTCGCCGGGCGAAAGAGGGGAAACCAGAAGTTCGTTATTAACGCCCTAAAGGCGATGAGACTCCTGCGAAAGGGGTGTACTGGTTATTGGTGCTACGCCTTGAAGGCGGAGGGTGGTGAAGTCGAGATTTCATCGATTCCAATCGTTAGTGAGTTTCCTCATGTATTTCCTGACGAGTTACCGGGATTGCCACCGGATCGTGAGGTCGAGTTTGCTATAGATTTAGATCCGGGCGCGGCTCCTATTTCGAAGGCGCCGTATCGCATGGCACCTTCAGAGATGTCAGAGTTGAAGAAGCAGTTGAGTGAGCTTCTTGAGTCAGGGTATGTTCGACCGAGTGCCTCGCCTTGGGGCGCACCGGTCCTGTTTGTGCGAAAGAAGGATGGTTCACTGCGTTTGTGTATCGACTATCGCGAACTAAACAAGGTGACCATCAAGAACAAGTATCCT
Organism: Orobanche coerulescens; assembly: GCA_033398695.1. Lineage (NCBI taxonomy): Eukaryota > Viridiplantae > Streptophyta > Magnoliopsida > Lamiales > Orobanchaceae > Orobanche > Orobanche coerulescens. Next base: position 9,710,474 of record CM065810.1, read on the forward strand.
TTGCCGAGAATTGATGACTTGTTCGATCAGTTGCAGGGAGCTGCGGTATTCTCGAAGATTGATTTGAGATCGGGGTACTATCAGCTCCGTGTGAGAGAGTTCGATGTGCCGAAAACAGCTTTTCGGACGAGATATGGACATTATGAGTTCGTAGTTATGCCTTTCGGGTTAACTAATGTGCCGGCGGTGTTCATGTAGTTGATGAACAAAGTATTTATCGAGTATTTGGATAAGTGCGTCGTCGTCTTCATTGACGATATTCTTATTTATTCGAGGAACGAGGAAGAGCATGCCCATCATTTGCGGGTAGTGTTAGACATTTTGAGGGCCGAGAAACTCTATGCAAAGTTCTCGAAATGTGAGTTTTGGCTGAAGGAAGTGATGTTTCTAGGTCACGTGATTTCAGCCGAGGGGGTTCGTGTGGATCCACAGAAGATTGAGGCAGTGTTGGATTGGACACCGCCCAAGAATGTGAAGGAAATCCGTAGTTTCTTGGGATTGGCTGGCTACTATCGTAGGTTCGTCGAGGGTTTCTCGAAACTAGCTCGGCCACTTACCCAGTTACTCCAGAAGTCCGAGAAGTTCGTCTGGAATGACGAGAGACAGTCGAGTTTCGAAGAACTGAAGAGGCGCTTGACTTCAGCCCCGATTTTAGCGTTGCCACGTGGTAACGAGGGTTTTGCTGTTTATAGTGATGCTTCGGGTCAGGGTCTTGGGTGCGTATTGATGCAGCACGGCAAGACCATTGCCTATGCGTCGAGACAGTTGAGGTCGTATGAGCTGAACTACCCTACTCATGATTTGGAGTTAGCGTCAGTCGTTTTTGCGCTCAAGATTTGGCTTCACTATCTTTTCGGCTCTGCATGTCAGATTTTTACCGATCATAAAAGTCTGAAATACATATTTACTCAGCGGGAGTTGAATATGAGGCAGAGGAGGTGGTTAGAGCTGATTAAGGATTATGACCTCGAAATCCTTTATCATCCGGGCAAGGCGAACGTCGTGGCCGACGCCTTGAGTCGAAAACCAGTTGCGTTACGAACGCTTGATATCCTTACGTCTCAGTCTGAGCTTCGGCGGGCTTTGATCGAGTTAGATGTTGAGGTTTTGTTGCCTGGAGCTGTCGGGCAACTTTGTGCTTAAGAGATTTCGTCGTCCTTGATCGATGAAATTAAGCTGAAGCAGTTAGAGGATCCGATGGTTACTCAAATCCGAGAGAACGTTCTTAAGGGAAAGTCTCCTGGGTTTGTGATTCACGAGGATGGTGTTTTGAGATTCCAGAGTCGGCTTTGTGTACCGAACGACTCAGAGTTGAGACAGAGTATTTTGCGTGAGGCCCATGCTACACCTTACTCCGTTCATCCTGGTTCGAGTAAGATGTACAAGGACCTGAGAAGGAATTTCTGGTGGAATGATATGAAGGAGGAGGTCGCACAGTTTGTAGCGAGATGTTTGACTTGTCAGCAGGTCAAAATCGAGCATCAGCGACCGGCCGGGTTATTGCAGTCACTTCCTATTCCAGAATGGAAATGGGAAGATATATTGATGGATTTCATTACGAGCTTGCCGAGATCGAGGTCGGGCATGAATATGGTATGGGTGATTATTGATCGTTTGACCAAGTCGGCACATTTTCTGGGCATCAAGGACACTTGGGGCCCGGAGAAGTTAGCTCGTATGTTTATCGCACAGATTGTGAGGCTTCACGGTACTCCGAAGTCTATCGTTTCGGATCGTGATGGCCGTTTTGTATCGCACTTTTGGCAGGCGGTGCATAAGGCGTTGGGTACTCGTTTACGTTTGAGTACCTCTTTTCATCCCCAGTCAGATGGACAGTCGGAACGCACTATCCAGACGTTCGAGGATATGTTGCGTGCTTGTGCTCTCGATTGGAGCAGTGATTGGGAGGAGCATTTGCCATTGATCGAATTCACGTACAACAACAGTTGGCACGCGTCGATTCGGATGGCACCGTATGAGGCACTTTATGGGCGGCGATGTCGATCACCGATTTGTTGGAATGAGGCGTCTGATTTGGTCGGGACCGAACCGGATGTCGTTTTAGAGACGAGGCGGAAGATAGAATTAATTCGAGAACGGATGTTGACTGTCCAGAGTCGACAGAAGTCATATGCCGATGTCCGTCGTCGACCTTTGGAATTCAAGGTGGGAGACCACATTTTACTGAAGGTGTCGCCAATGAGAGGAGTTTTCCGTTTCAGGAAAAAGGGGAAGTTGAGTCCGAGATTTATTGGGCCCTTCGAGATTCTCGAGCGAGTCGGTTGGTTAGCATACCGTTTGGCATTACCCCCGGCCTTGAGTCACGTTTATAGCGTTTTTCATGTTTCCCAACTGAGGAAATATGTCCCGGATCCTAGTCACGTCATCGATTATGGGGAGATTGATGTCGCCGAGGATATTACTTTTGAGGAGCGACCTTTGAAGATTTTGGAGCATCGTGAGAAACAAGTGAGGCATAAGACCATCCTTTTGGTCAAGGTGCAGTGGTCGAGACACGGTGTCGAGGAGGCAACTTGGGAAACCGAGGATAACATGTGTGCTAGGTACCCTGAGTTGTTTGTTTCTTAAGTTTCGGGACGAAACTTATTTTTAGAGGGGTAGAATGTAATATCCGCATTTTTCTTTCCCTTGTATTTTTATTTTTGGTGTATTTCTCGGTGGTAGCGACCCTCGTGTATCTTTCAGTGTATCTTTTCCATCATCTATTGATCTGATTCTCATAATTGTTGTGCGGAACTGCCGTTTCGGGGTTGTCGTGGATCCATTCTATGTTATGATGCGTTTTGAGGTGTTCCGTTTGGTGTTTCGTTCATATTCTGGTGTTTTGGACCGTTTATATTTCGTACCTAGCGCACGCTATCTTTTCTGCATAGTGCACGCTAGGGGTCCCTTAGTAGCGCACGCTACGACTACTTCGTAGCGCGTGCTAGAGAGCAAGCCCTCGGAGTGGCAGTACTAATTCCAGCCCTCTGGACTGGCGGATTAGCGTACGCTACGTGGTCTAGCGCACGTTAATGTTGGGGGCTAGCACACGCTGAGATGCCCGGTAGAGTGCGCTAGCATGAGTGTCCAGTATTGGACAGTTTGCTACTGGACTCGATTGATGCCCAAGTAGCGCACGTTATTGGTCTATAGCGCGCGCTACCGATACACTTTAGCATACGCTACGATTGGCCGATAGCGCGCGCTAACTGGATCAGGTGTGTACTGACAGTTGCTTCTGGACTTGGCTGATGTCCAGGTAGCGCACGCTACGTTTCGAGTAGCGCACGCTAACGGCCAGAAATCTGGCTACTGGACTGGAGTTTTGTTCCGTTAGCACACGCTAACTTTGAGGATTAGCGCGTGCTAACACTCCCTGGCTATATAAACCAGGGAGTTGACCGAGATGAACGTATTTTCTCATTTCTTCCTCCTCTCCGCGGTTAAGGCGATTCCGAGCGATTTCTTGGCGATTTCTTCCTCCAATCATCTCATCCAACATCTTCCTTGAGTTCTTGGTGTATTATAACAACATCAACACGAATCTTTCATCCTAATCCAAGGTAAAATCTCTTAGAACCCTACTTTTGGATAATTTGGGGGTTTTGGGATTTTCGTCTGATTCGTCTCGTTTTGTCGGCTAATTCATGATGAATATGATTAATTTTATTGATATCATTAGTTTTCCTACGGATTCATGGTATATTTTCATGGTTTTGTGAAATCGAGAGGGTTTGGTTGTGGTCCGCCCTCGTTGTTATTTTTATACGAATATACATGAATCGTAGGCGGGTCTACGGCTGTATTCCATTTCCGTAATCATTTAGAAGTGGTTGTGATTGTGTTATCCGAATCTTTAGGTTCATTTCCACCGATTCCTCGCGGTTGTGCTTGACTCTCTCCTTTCCGTTCGTGTCACTGTCTATTAATCGAGGCAAGTATCCTTATGAATTTACGATCTTGACATAGTAGTATTGTATGAGAAATTGTGTGTTGTTGCGATATTTCCTACACGCAAGTGCACGTCATCGTTTACAAGTAATAAAGTGATAAGTAGAGTATCGTTCCCACGAGGATTGAATCTCTAACTACCGATTTTTTCGTATTCCAATTTTATCTGAACAATCGACTTTGGGTTTTGCGATTAATAACTAAAAGAAGTACTAAAAGACTAAGGAGTAGAAAACAATATCTTGGATAAAATAAATCAAATGATGAATAAGTCTAGGGTTCTGAATCCACCTTAGTTTATCCGAATTTACTCTCTATTATCCATAATAAATAATTTTCCCAATTTATTGAAGGCGGAGATTGCTAATATATTCTACCGCCTCTCCCGAGGTCAATAGATTTATCTAAAGACGAATAACGCACTCTATCCCTAGGTGAATTAATTCGTCGATAGGCAAAAAGCATAAAATCTCCTAAAAGCCACGTAGTTCCTATGAGTATATTCCTATCTCACAGAATAAAACGGTCCTCACCAATAGTTTCTCACCAAATATCCTCTCCCGATTCGAAGTGAATGATTAAATCAATACAACTATTGGCCAGATAATTGCAAGCATTAAACATAATTGGGAAAACTCAATAAAAAGGTAATAAATTGGATAATCTCAATCAATTCGTCAAAACAAAGGTTTCATCAAAACCCTAGATTAGGGCTTTAGCCTGACATACTAAAAACTGAAAATACAGAATAAATAAATGAAAGCATAAAATTCAAACGCAGATGAAGCCCGGATTCCTCCGTTCTTCAGCTTCCGCCTTCTGCCCTTGAAGTCTTCTGCTTCCCTCTTCTTCTGCCGTCTCCAAGCTTAAGCTCTCCAAGGTTAAAAATCCCAAGATTCCAAGATTCCAAGATGATTTAATTAGGGTCTTAAACCCTATTTATAGCTCAGCACATCAGCAAATCGCGTCCGTATTAGTCGGTCGAAAACTGGCTTCGAAACAGCTCAAAATCCGCGCGGGCATACACAAACCGCCAAGTGTGCCGCGGCTCACTAAACCTGTGCCGCGGCACATCGCCTTCAGCTGAATGCCTGGGCGTTAATTAATTCTTCTGTGCCGCGGCTCACTGGCCGTGCCGCGCAGTACAAAGTTACTCGCCCTTGGTGGTGTCTTCCTGTGCCACGGCTCACCTTCCTTGTGCCGCGGCTCAGAGTCCAGATTTGCCGTTTTCGCCCGTTTTGCCTCGTTTTAGCTTCCGGACTTCAATTTCCTGTCAATCATACAAAATTAAAGCATTAAAAGCTCATTTAGACGATTTCACTCTCCAAAATACTACAAAATAATGATAAATAAGCGTATAAAAATACGCCTAACAAATACCCCCAAACTTAAGCCTTTGCTTGTCCTCAAGCAAAAAAAGTTAAATTCAATAAAAGAATGTCGTGAATCATCATGCAACTCATAGTGTTCAACCTAATCAATACTATCTTGTGATTCTCTCTAATAATACGAGTGTCATAAAAGCGAGCTGCACTCAGAATAATGATTCCGCAAAGTAATCAAATTCAGTCCTAATCACTCGTTCATGAAGAAAATCCAGCTCAAAGATCAACAAAACGTGAGTCAAATCGACCGTCAATATGAAAGGCTAACACAACCAAGCTAGTTCGTCCCGTTCCACAGTCGAAAGGCACAATTTTCACGAGTTTCATAACAAATAAACCTCGGACAGTATCCCCTTATATATATGCTCAATAATTTGATTCGAGTTGACCACTAGGTTAGGATCTCGGGATGTTTCATCGGGATAACCCTAGGGTGGAAACTCCATTCTCATGTATTGGAAAACCGTTTGACGTAAAAGACACTCATGGGGCACATGGATGCTTCTAGTTACTAAGTTCCCGTCTACAGCGGAGAAACAACTCGAATATATAATTTCCGCATGTCCGAATCAAGGTTGCCGTTTTACGCGAGAGTAAACAGCGGGTCACGCGAATACCCCCGGTTACTAGGCTCCCTATCATTGGCACATGTGAAATATCTAAATCACTAGTCTAATCAGGGTCGTCGTTTTACGCGAGAGTAAACAACGGGTCACGCGAATGCCCCCGGTTACTAGACTTCCCATCATAGAACACATTATCTCGACTTTTTGGAAAAACTGACCGACTCTAAACTCAATCTAAGTGCCAACACGACTAATGAAACAGTACGACTCACTATCCGGAAAATGTAGCCAAACGTATTGATGGGGATTTAAAAACAAGTATGTATCGTCTCTTATCAGCCAAGACCTCTACAATCACGAAAAATTTCGGACCTAATTGAATACTAAGCAGAACAGAAATAACTGACTACAACTCGACTAAAACTCGACCGTTTATTCAGAGAGAAAAAACAGTGTCGTAACATCAGTATCACACAAATAGAAGCACGAAAAATTCACGAATAAAGAAAACTAAGACAAGCAAGGCTATCTAAAAAAAAAATTTACGCAACGTAATGAAAAGTGCAACGAAATAAAGTACAGCAATAAAATAAGGTACAACAATGAATGTAGACTGAAAGTAAATCCCCCCCCAAACTTAGGACGTACATTGACCTCAATGGACAAAAAATGATATGTAATACAAGTAAACGGTCAAGTACTCCCCTCCAGTCTGCTCAGGAGCTGGTGCCGGCATCGTCCGGTGAGCTTGCACGCTTCTTGACTACATCATGCGGAGTGTGAATGAATGAACTTGCATCATCAAAAAGGAAGTTAAGTACGAGCTCTCAAGTTGAACATGATGTAGGGGTTGGGTATAATGTAATTTGACAACACGATTCATTGCATATAATTTTGAAAATGCCTAGCTTACCAATTTCTCATTGCTGCAATTTATCAAACACCTTGTGTGCACAAGTTAAAATGAAGAACAAGAATTTTGATGGTTAATTCCAAATCCCAAAAATAATAACACAGATTATAACCCTGAATTACGACAACCATCATCAACAATTCGTTCATAAACATCAATTCCATCACAATATCAAATTCCCCATATTCCAACTCCATTTTAGAAACAAAAGTGAAGAACAACTAGCAATATAAAACTTCAAATCTTTTCACATCAAGAATCACTTATGATTTAGAAATCAACAATTACCTGGAGAATTTGAGAAGGAGACAATAGAATGGTATCAACTGACCTCATTATGTGAAGGAAGGAAGGAAGGGAGGGAAGAAGTATCTTATGCAGGCCGATCGATTGAATGAGCCCTACCTGGCTGTTCTTATTTTGCGACGGGGGCCGCGGCACAATATAAATGAGCCGCGACCCAAAGTACAGTAGGACTGGGACGTTTTGTAATGTCGTCGGGTGCCGCGGCTCAGTTTTCGTGTGCCGCGGCTCAGTATGTTAGTGTGCCGCGGCTCAGGTATAGTGTGTCGCGGCTCAAAGTACAGGCTCCCTGGGTGTTTCTTGGCCATTTAGTGTGCCGCGGCTCAGTTTTCGTGTGCCGCGGCTCAGTGACCTGGTGTGCCGCGGCTCAGTAAGATCATGCCGCGGCACAGGTGCGCTTTGATCGGCCATTTTTCATCAGCTGGTGTGTGCCGCGGCTCACCTGGACTGTGCCGCGGCCCATCATTGAATTCCTCCCCTTTGCTGATTCCTGCACAGAATTTTTACACGAAAACATCAAGACGAGAGGGAAGGATGGATCAAAGAAGAAAGAAGACAAAGAGAGACACAAAAAATGCAAGAAAACAACAAAGAATCTACAACTAATACTCGGGTTGCCTCCCGAGAAGCGCTAAGTTTATAGTCTTCAGCCGGACCTATTGGAAAACATTAGTTCGCTTTTCGCAAACTCCATTTGGTTTCCGCCCCGTTCATCGAACCGTTTATATTTTTGTTAAAATTATGACCATTGGTCATTAGCGGTTCGACTTTCGGTTCGGTCATCAAATGTTGTTTCCGAAAAGGTTTCGATGTGAATAACTTCCCGAAACACCCGGTTTTTCCATGACTAATTGTCCGCTTGGCTTCCGGCTCACTCTCCTCCTTCACAAACGCACTCAAGACTGCAACAGATTTTTCCTCATGCTCGAGGAACGCCACTCGGCCTACATCCTTCTTAAGACTTGGACCATTTAACACAAAATCTGAATTTTTCCAACGACGATTATTTCGGTGCTTTCCTCTTTCAACAACATCCACACTTTCAATTTGTGACCCTTTATCAGCACTTCCGGGACATGGGAATGATTTGAATACTTGAAAAGTAACTTGCTCGTCTTGGACCCTCAGAGTTAACTCCCCCTTTTCCACGTCTATAAGGGTTCGGCCCGTCGCTAGAAATGGTCGTCCCAAGATGATTGGAATATTTTCATCTTCCTCCATGTCGAGTACGATGAAATCGGCCGGAAAGATGAACTTATCAACTTTAACTAATACATCCTCGATCACTCCCCTCGGATACTTTATCGATCGATCCGCCAATTGTAAGGAGACTGTTGTTGGCTTGGCTTCCCCAATATTCAGCTTTTTGAAAATCGATAGAGGCATGAGGTTGATACTCGCACCAAGATCGCATAGTGCCTTATTAAATGAAAGATTCCCCATGGTGCACGGTATGTTGAAGCTTCCCGGATCTTTCAATTTAGGTGGGAGCTTCTTTTGAAGAATAGCACTGCACTCCTCTGTCAAGGTGACCGTTTCAAACTCCTCAAGCTTTCTCTTCTTCGATAATATCTCTTTCATGAACTTGACATAACTCGGCATCTGTTCCAATGCGTCGGCGAACGGAATATTTATGTGAAGCTTTTTGAACACATCAAGGAACTTAGAAAATTGTTTGTCCGCCCTTCTTTGCTGTAGTCTCTGTGGAAACGGAACGGGGGGAACACATGTCTTCGAGTTATCCGGCTTCAAATCCTTCGACTCCTCTGGCTTTAAATCCTTCTCTTCCTCAATTTCCTTCTTCTCTTTACCCCGCTCGGGCTGATCCAGCACCTCTCTCCTGCTTCTCAAGCTAATTGCGTTTAGACTCTCTCTAGGATTTGTCTCTGTTGTACTCGGCAATGCTCCCTCCGGACGAGCTGTTAACACATTAGCGATTTGGCCCAGCTGGACCTCCAAGTTCCGAATGGAAGCAGAATGATTTTGTAATGTAGCTTCAGTACGAGTCATAAATTGACTCGTGTTTGCCGCCAGTTTTGCAAGTGCTTCCTCGATCACTTTGGGAGCGGAAGGGGGCTGCTGTTGATTCTGGGCGAACGGGGGCTGGTGTGAGTTCTGTCCGTTTCTCCATGAAAAGTTAGGATGATTGCGCCACCCCGGATTATAAGTGTTGGAGTACGGGTTATTCGGCCGATTCCCATTTCCTAAGAATTGAGCCTGCTCCATCTGATTTTGCTCGAAAGGATTTCCAACTTGACATTCCGCGCTCGGGTGTGATCCGTTACACCAATTGCATGTCTCTATGGTAACGGGGGCTGGTGCGTGCGAAAAAGCCTGGAGCTGTTGTGTCAAAGCGGCGACTTGAGCTGACAAAGTGGAAATCGGGTCATTGCTTGAAACTTCCATGACTCTCTTCGGTGTCAATCTTTCCGATGGCCACTGGTATGCGTTTTCGGCCATATCTTCCAAAAGCACGTGTGCCTCGGCCATAGATTTTCCCATGAAGGTCCCACCAGAGGCCGCATCCACGAGAGTGAGTGTAGAAGCACTCAAACCATTATAGAACGTATGAAGCTGAAGCCAATCAGGAATGCCGTGATGAGGGCATCTTCGTAGCAATTCTTTATATCGCTCCCACGCCTCGTGGAGCGATTCCATATCGTACTGGGCAAAAGTGGTTATTTCGTTTCTCAACCTTGCCGTCTTAGCTGGTGGGAAAAATTTGGCAAGGAAGGCTTGCGCTAACCTCTCCCATGTTGTAATTGACCCCGGCGGTAAGGAATTTAACCAGAATTTTGCTTTATCCCTCAAAGAGAAAGGGAAAAGCCTCAATCGGATGGCGTCGTCGGTGACACCATTAGTTTTGAATGTATCGCATATCTCAAGGAAAGAAGCAATGTGGGCATTCGGGTCGTCCTTCGGCAGTCCACAGAATGGGCTCGCCTGCACCATCTGAATAATGGCAGGCTTGATCTCAAAATTATTAGCTTGGATAGTGGGACGCCGAATTCCCGAAAAATTAGCGTTGACCTGCGGCATGGCATAATCTCGAAGAGCTAGTTCCGGTTGAACTTGCCGCATTTGGTTATCTCCTCCTTGGATTTTGATATTCTCGGCCATGTTGACCGTCGTCTGCAACTCTTTTTTCTCCTTTTTGTTCCTTCTTAGAGTGCGCTCGAGCTCGGTGTCCAAAGGTAGTAGGCCTTCGTTACCGAGTCTTCTCATGCACTACACGAAAGGTCCTGAAAGGAAAAATAAATAAACGAAATTAAATACACAAAAATAAAAATAAAACGTTCAAATTAAGACTGGAAATACTTAAATCGATATTAGAAAATTTCAATCCCCGGCAACGGCGCCAAAAACTTGTTGCGATATTTCCTACATGCAAGTGCACGTCATCGTTTACAAGTAATAAAGTGATAAGTAGAGTATCGTTCCCACGAGGATTGAATCTCTAACTACCGATTTTTTCGAATTCCAATTTTATCTGAACAATCGACTTTGGGTTTTGCGATTAATAACTAAAAGAAGTACTAAAAGACTAAGCAGTATAAAACAATATCTTGGATAAAATAAATCAAATGATGAATAAGTCTAGGGTTCTGAATCCACCTTAGTTTATCCGAATTTACTCTCGATTATCCATAATAAATAATTTTCCCAATTTATTGAAGGCGGAGATTGCTAATATATTCTACCGCCTCTCCCGAGGTCAATAGATTTATCTAAAGGCGAATAACGCACTCTATCCCTAGGTGAATTAATTCGTCGATAGGCAAAAAGAATAAAATCTCCTAAAGGCCACGTAGTTCCTATGAGTATATTCCTATCTCACAGAATAAAACGGTCCTCACCAATAGTTCCTCACCAAATCTCCTCTCCCGATTCGAAGTGAATGATTAAATCAATACAACTATTGGCCAGATAATTGCAAGCATTAAACATAATTGGGAAAATTCAATAAAAAGGTAATAAATTGGATAATCTCAATCAATTCGTCAAAACAAAGGTTTCATCAAAACCCTAGATTAGGGCTTTAGCCTGACATACTAAAAACTGAAAATACAGAATAAATAAACGAAAGCATAAAATTCAAACGCAGATGAAGCCCGGATTCCTCCGTTCTTCAGCTTCCGCCTTCTGCCCTTGAAGTCTTCTGCTTCCCTCTTCTTCTGCCGTCTCCAAGCTTAAGCTCTCCAAGGTTAAAAATCCCAAGATTCCAAGATTCCAAGATGATTTAATTAGGGTCTTAAACCCTATTTATAGCTCAGCACATCAGCAAATCGCGTCCGTATTAGTCGGTGGCCGAAAAGCAAACACTCAAAATCCGCGGGCATACACAAACCGCCAAGTGTGCCGCGGCTCACTAAACTGTGCCGCGGCACACGCCTTCACCAATGCACAGGAGTTAATTAATTCTTACGTGCCGCGGCTCACTGGTCAGTGCCGCGGCACGCAGTACAGTTACTCGCCCTTGGTGGTGTCTTCCTGTGCCGCGGCTCACCTTCCTTGTGCCGCGGCTCAGAGTCCAGATTTGCCGTTTTCGCCCGTTTTGCCTCGTTTTAGCTTCCGGACTTCAATTTCCTGTCAATCATACAAAATTAAAGCATTAAAAGCTCATTTAGACGATTTCACTCTCCAAAATACTACAAAATAATGATAAATAAGCGTATAAAAATACGCCTAACATGTGTGTGTATGCTCACTACGGGTTAGATCTGACGGGGTCACGGTAGGGCTCCACGAAGCTGTGGAATCGCGAGTTGCTTTTAACCACTACGGGTTAGATCCGACGGGGTCTCGATAGGGATCCACGAAGCTGTGGGTCCGCGGTTAATTGTGGTGCATTTTACAAATGTGGTTTGATTATTGGCATTTCCGGAAATGAGTGTTTTGGAACTATATTTTCTTGATTGCATGTATTTACTATATGTGTAAGATGTAAGTTGTTTATTTGGTTACTTGTACTAGCGTAATTGCTAACCCCTCTGGGGACCCGTTTTGGGGAAATTCGTTTTATGAATTTCAAGTCAGATTCATCGAGACGAGCGGGCGTTGGACCAGTATGCGGATGATGGCCGTGTGTGATGATTGTGCACGAGTGATGTCTTAGTGTCTTCTACCTTTTTATCTTTTGTGGTTTTTAAACTAATAGAAGTACTCGAGTACTTAAGAATTCTAGTTTGTCCGGATTGTATTGTTGTCTATTATGTTTGTGTCGGATGATGGTGTTATGATTGACCGGTTGAACCGGGTGGATTATTTTTGTTTGGCGTCTTTATGACGAGGTGCTATTTTGTTGTTTCTGTGAGTCGATGAGTATGATGTTTGTTTAGCCTGGTGGGTCCCATATAGGGATTCACGGCGCTGTAATATACCTCGAATATCTTGGGGGTGTTACACCGAGCACCCTTCAATATGGCCGAGCGGCTCCTGCCGATCGCCTTGCCGAGCCCCTGCCGAGCGCCATTCGATGTGTCCGAGCAGCTCCTGTCGAGAGGCCCTGCCGAGAGGCCCTGCCGAGCGCCCCTGCCGAGAGGCCCTGCCGAGGCCCTGCCGAGCACCCCTGCCGAAGCACTTGGGGCCGCGGCACATCCCTGCCGAGCCGCGGCCCAGGCATTTTGCTTCTCAAGGCCAAAGTGGCCTGTACTCTGGGCCGCGACCCCTTCTGGCCGGGCCGCGGCCCCTGCTCGAGCACCTGGGCAGTTTTTGTGCTGTGTGCCGCGGCACACGGGTCAACCCTGCAAAAGTGTATCTTTTTATGCAGATTTTCAGATGGGATTTTCACTACTTCATCCTCCACACTTTGAAGAACAAGAGAGAGAGATATAGATAGAAACAAGAGAGAGAAATACATTTCTTCATTTTCCCGGAGATTTATCGGTCGGATCGTCGTGATCTTTTGGCAAGAGCTTGGTAGCTATTGGGCAAATCTTTTCACCGGTGTAGATCGAGTTTTTGAGTCCGGAAGTACGGGTATTTCGTTAGCTCTTTGTGTATGCTATTTACGGTTGTTTTCTTTCTCGATCTTCTTGTTGTTGTTGATTCGAAATACTTGAAGAACATTTATTACCAAGTATTTGACGATTGGTGTATACCCCTAGTTTGTATTAGGGACGATTGTGTATTTGTGTGTATTGGTGATAGTGGATTTAAGCGGCTTCGGTCCCGTGGTTTTTACTCTCATCTTGAGGGATTTTCCATGCTAAAATTTGTGTCTCGTGTTTATTGCTTTCGAATATCATTTGTATTAATTTTATCGAGTTGTAATTGTTGCTCTACTCGTCGGTAACCACAAAGTTACGATTGAAGAGTGGGAATGTTGTCAAACGAGGTTCCGCTTTATTTGTTGTGACGTGACGTTTGTCGGTATTTTTCCCAACATGGTTCAGGGTGTTGCCCTATCACCCCTCTTATTATAAATACAGGACCCGTTCTGCACTCCCTCACCTCTAAACTTATATCACATAACATAATATAGCAAGGTTTCTTCTCTTCCAACCCTTCTACACGTATATTATGAGCCACCATTGTTGCAGTCTCATTCTCATTCATCTCCTCTGCGTAATCTTAATAACTAATGCGTCCGCGCCCAAGAATCACTACTACAAAAATAGGCAAAGAGACCCGTCCATATAAGGCTAAGAGACCGCCTCCGGACGGGTCTCTATCTCAGTGGTCTCTTTGATAAAGAGATCGCTTCATTAGAGGGGGTCTCTTTGTGAGACATAAGAGACCCGTTATTATAGAAATTAGGTTTGTTAGGTAATTACTTCCAAAAATAGTTTAATAGGGTAAGAGACCGGTTATTAGAGATATGGGGTCTCTTTGAATTTTTTAATATTTATTATGTAAAGCATAAGAGACCGGTTATTAGAGATATGAGGTCTCTTTAAATTTTTTAATATTTATTATGTAAATCATAAGAGAGCTGTTTTCACACCTGACAGGTCTCTTTGATTTTTTTAATATTTTTTATTGTGGAACCTGAGAGAGCCGATTTTTCACCTAACGGGTCTCTTTGAATTGATCAGCTCAATTTTGTGAATTGTTATTATTTTTTTCATCCCCACTTGTATAATGTGCAAATCTACACCAATATATTTCTGTTCAAAAAACTTCAATCATCAACATCTCAAATGAAAATCAATCCCAACGTAATTTTAAAGCAACGAATGTATTATCAATTATGAAGCAAAAACATACATCTTGTACTAAATCTCAATTTGTTCACAACAAACATTATCAACTAACTACAAAACAAAAATATATGTATTTATAAAAGCCCCGAAAGTACGACATTTTCCACGGTTGACATGAGCCACGTTATTAGGAGGAGGAGATGCCACTGGACCTGCATTTTCATCATTCAGCCATAATCAGCTAACAAGTGAGAGTTAATTGAAAAAATAACCATATTGTGCTCCATCACCCATAAAGTTTAGCACATAAATACTATTCATGAATGTTAAAATGATATGTCTGCAAGTCCTCAAGTTAATTCAAGAAAATATTGATTCTCGACAATATCTAGCTTTTACTAAAATAAACAACTTTCTCCAAGAGTAGAAGATTGAACCAGCATCAAAGCATATCGCTAGAATCTCTTAGTTACAAGTCAATTCAATTTACATTTGATTAGCCGAAGTGAAGATATGAATAACTCACTCTGGAAATGGAAGTCACATTCATAAACTGACTCTGATTTGGAGAACATGTAAGCTCACTGAATAGATTCAAGAAGTTTCTCAAGCATGCCGGACAACCTACAACAAAAAGAATGGCCTGCAACAAATAAACTAAGAGAACATAAGTTTATTTTGTTAGGAACAATCAATTAAAAAATTCAGCAAATAGGAAGAAGATTAATACAAGAGAGACGGCAAATTTCTCTTTATACTCAACCCTAAACATTGATTTCTATATCATGATTTCTTAGAATTCATATTCTGTCATTTTTTATTATTGTTCATCTATATTACAAACCACGTTACTTTCTTACTTGCTGGACTTATGTCCGTAAAACATCGAATAGGGCCTCCATACAGCATATATTTCGAGTAATTGTATGGCACAAACTTTGAATCTTTGCTGATAGCAACTCACCAGGCTGCCAAAAAGAAAATACAAGATCCAACAACAATCAATCCAAACACATTGAATAGCTGATTAATCAAATAATAAGTGAAAGGGCGATCTTGACTGAACCAGGCCTACAATAATATTACCTTGATTGACGCCGAACCAACAGGGTAATTAAGTACTTTACCATCACTGCACTTTCCACAAATGTCATACATAGCAGAGTATTCTTCAGAATGCTTTTTTCTAATAATCAGAACACATTTTGAATTATTTTTTCTAGTTCAATGAAGTTTGTCTCTCATATCTGCAACTCGAGCAGCTAAGAGTACGAAGAAAACTACATATCACTAAATCCAATGCTGAGTATCCGTATTTTGAACTCTTCTTCATCTAAATTCAGCATAATTTGCTTGCATAATGCGGAATATCTTCATTTAAATCGACGACATCACCCAAAGCATTAACACAAACACATAATCTACAAAAGAATCTCTTATTCCCTCAAAATGCTTCTGAGACAGAACACACGCTCATAAAACAAGAAAATCACACACAAGTGATCTAACAACAGCATTATCAGCCGTTAACTCAATAATCATTTCATTATTAAGTTGAATGTCATACTCATTTAACACTTCGCAGCATTAGTGACATTTTCTTCTAGTGGACTCTCTAGCTTCTTAACCCTTTCTTCCATTAACTTCATATTTTTCTCAAAAACAAACTTAACATTTCCGAACTCTTGTGAAATATCCATTGTCCTATTTTCTAGGTTCTCAAGTATAGTAAGAAGAATGGCAATTTCAGGATACCTAGCATGAAAATCATTACACCATAAAGAGATATGGATTGGTTCCCTCTTCCCAACTTAGTGTATTTCTAGGTTTCACATTGCAAATCATTACACCATGAAAATCGGAGCTAAGAAAAAGCTTCAACTATAAAAGGAAAATAATTAGGTCAAAGAGCGATTACCGAGCATTACTAGAAATCAGCAGTTGTTAGTCTCTCATCCCCGAGCAGCCCGAGCGCCGGCCACCACCCGCGCTATCATTCCCACAGCGGCGAATTGTGCAGTTTGGTGTCGCAGGCGAATCACTGCAGATAGCCCGAATAATCGTGAGTCCGAACACCATCAGCACAATGGTCGAAGCATAAAGTAAAACATCTGCACATTGCACCTTATGCTTGTAGATGTTATACCATATGCCCCATAGTTTGTACCTTCTAAAAATTTTTAATAGAAAATCCCAAGTCAAGAACCTGATATGCAACGCGGAGACGAGACCCTTCTGAGGCCAACTTAGATAAATGGGCAGACGTCAAAGGCCCTAAAAGAAAAAAAAAAAGCAATCCCATCAGACGTAGATACTTCAACAGGTATCATTAAACCAATAAAGTACAATATACACGGGAGTGAAGCCGGAGAATCTTTTGAATTAAAATTATGTACGTCTATGTGCTGACTCGGTTTGATGGAACGATTTTGTCATAATAGTAGAGCAGCATGCCTTGTCTGGCTCACTTCTGCTATCATCCAGTGAGCAAGATCCCCAAGTGTATCTCACATATTTTCTCAGCTATGACAAAAGTTCAAGTAGTTCAAGGAGCAGGTTAACTTGAAACTACAGAAAATTTAGTTAACATCTAATACACTCAAACGAAATTAAACACAGGAAACCGATATATATTAGTTCCCATACCCCCCTTTTTTCCCCAGTATAGTAAGAAAGCTCACTTTGTCCCAGTGTTCTTGGGCTTTTCTGCGATTTCCAATGGCCATCATTATGCTATCTTCATTTTGAAGCCTCTTGATTCTGTATTCACACTATAATTAGAAAATGTTAGTAAAATCAGGAATTTCCGAGTTCAATAATTTTATGGACAACATAAGGGTAGCCTTCGATGAGCTTTTGCAGCTCAATAGCTCTAGTTTTCTGATTATTGCTTTCGCCCGAAAATGTATTCTGAGGCGCCGTTTAAGTAGTCTCAGTTTGAAGAAGGGATTGGGATTAGGGTTGTGGATTTGGGAGGAAGGAAGGGGCGTGAATGGGGATCGGGATGGGTCTCTGAATGGCCTTCGCTCACAACTCTTCTCCCATCCCAGGAGGCAGTTCGCCGGTGGCGGTGAATTCACCAATACCTTGTACGCCGAGGGAAGAAGAAAGAGGCGAGAAATAGATCGAAGAAATCTTGAGGGGGAGGGGGGGAATGGCTGAGGAAGAGAGAGAGAAGGATACAGAGAGAGAGTGGGGCGAGAAATGGGGAAAATAGAAGTGATGTCGGCTGAGATATATCTGGGGATACCCTACAAGTTTTATATATTAGAGACCCGTTAAATTAGATGACGGGTCTCTTATTTTTTCCTTTAAGTTTAAGTGGGGCCTCTAACTCATAAGAGACCTGTTATCTATAATATTAGATCTCTTATATTAAAGAGACCCGTTATATCAACCAACGGGTCTTTTATTAAGGGTCTCTTTGCCCATTTTTGTAGTAGTGAATGACGTGCAGCAGCAGCAGCAGTTTCTGAACATACATAATAAGGCCCGGATGGCACTCCGGAAGAGGCTGCAGTCGCTCGTGTGGAACGAAACATTAGCACGATACGCTGGATGGTACGCGGGTCAGAGAAGCGCGACTGTGCGCTGGAGCACTCGAATGGGCCGTACAGGGAGAACATTTTCTGAGGCGGCGGGGACGGGTGGACGCCGGCTAAGGCGTCCGCGGCGTGGGTGGACGAACGGAAATGGTACGACTATCGGTCGAATTCATGTGCCGGAGGACAACAATGTGGGCATTACACTCGAATTGTTTGGAACACCACTGAGAGAATTGGGTGTGCTAGAGCGGTGTGTGATGATGGTAAGGGTGTATTCATGACCTGCAACTATGATCCACCAGGGAATTATTATGGGGAGAAGCCTTATTAATATAATGATGAGTTCTTGATCAAGATTATTACTATGATATATGAAAGAGATACTATATTATAGACGAAAAATGATACAATCACAACCGTTGTAACGGTTGTGTTTGTTTTGAACCATTGATGATGTGGGTTGTGGGGTAGGTGATGGAATAAATAATGAATTTATTGATAAATGTATGGTGAGATGATGTGTTGTAAAGTTTGGTTGTGTAAATTGGTTGTGCATGTAGCATTGTTGATTATAGACTGATGAGGTTATAGTATACTTGTTTTTATGTACTGTTGCGGTATTTGCTATACTTGCGATGTAGAATACTCCTTCCGTCCCTTAATACTAATTCTCTTTGGAAATAAAATTTGCCCATAATACATGTTATTTTCTTTTTTTTCATGCAAATTTGTAAATTTATTATGGGCTCTTCAACTTTAACATATACAAACGCATTAATTAATATGGCTGATTTATTAAATTAATGTAATCAATAAGGACAAATATGGAATTAACTAATTATCACTAAGTTTTCTTAATATTTGTGTAATTTTAAAACAGGACTAGTATGAAGGGACGGAGGGAGTACGTTAGTATTGTAATGCATCAATAATTATGGCCTTAGATGTATTGAAATAATAATAATATTAAGTGAAATTAATTCTAATGGGTAGAAATTAGTTATTTTTAATCAGTAAAAATCAGTTAAGGAATATTTGAATATCAATCTCATCGCTATCATCAATCATCCCCCAATACACCAGCAACTACAATCATGACAAATACATAAAGGAAAGATGCAGCGTATCAAACCCTCTAATGGTTTCTGCTAGACCAACATATTTTCCGGAATCAATAAAAATAATTTCAGTTAGGTAAAATATAATTAGTTCAGTGAAAAATATCTTTAAACGGTAAAAATCAGTTTAACGATTCTTATTAATAATTGTACTAGTATAGTTTTGATATAATTGTAATAGTATAAGATGTAAAAAGTTAAAATCTTCTACTATCTTAATTTTCGAATATTTTTCTTATAAAAATTTCTACTATTTTTCTGCTAATATTTTCGGATTTAACAAATTACGCCAACACAATCGGATATTTGAGAGAAAGATATAAAGCATCGAGAAATGCTTGGTATTTTAGTCCTCTGCATTCATCATTATGTACTACGATTGAAATGTGTTTTCGCAGTGTTAAGGGACGATACTGTAAAATTTTGAAGAACATGCCTCAAACGGCTTAGACTTATAAACAATCTTAACTTGGACAAGAAAGGTATTGATGTCGACTCGATTCTTTGTCCCATATGTCACGAAGATGTAGAAACCGTTAATCATCTCTTCTTTACTTGCGACATGGCTAAAGACTTGTGGGTTATGTTGGCAAGATGGTGGGAGTTAGACATTCCTTTTTGCATGCATATTTCGGAATGGTTTGAGTGGCTTGATTCTTTGGCCATCTCTCTTAAGGCACGGGTGTTCTTTGAAGGAGTGGGAGGGACTCTCTTGTGGTTCATTTGGTTTTTTCGCAACCGACTGGTTTTTTCTAATACTCCTCCTAAAAAGGCGTTGCTTTGGGATAGTATTGTTTCTCAATCGTTTTTATGGATTTCATCTAGAAATCCTAACTTTAAATTTAGTTGGGTAGGTTGGTTGCAAAATCCTATAGCTACTATAGACACTTTGTAATTGTTTCTAGCTTTTGCTAATTTTAATAAAATGCCGCCGTTCAAAAAAAAAAATCTTATCATTTACTCTTCATGATTGTATTGGTTCCAATTTCACAAAGAATTGCAAATCTCAAACTCATAGTAGATTTTGTTATCTTTTAATGTGCGGGTAATATTATCTATTAATTAATTGTTATCTTTCACTGATGTTAGACCCTTATTAGTTGTATTTATAGTTAAGATATTTTTAACATGTTGAAAAATAATAGTTATAGAAATTTATAATTATAATAAATATAACAATAATAATAATATAGTAATAGCAATAGTTTTTATAATTAGATTTTTTGATAAATTTCCGTAATATAGTTAGAGAGTCATATAGTCAAAAAAAAATATGGCATCTATTAATAAAAATAGATGTCTAAATTTACATCATTCAATATTATTATATTGGAGATATTTTCCATTATTATTGTAACACCTCGAAAATCGCGGCTATTACAGTACTGTGGATCCCACACTGGGGCATATCAGGCGATACAATTACACGAATCAACTGTAATATAACTATAGTACTAAACCACAAAATATTAATCATCACTCTGACGAGGAGCTTATACATCATGCGGCTATAATTGCTACGAGACACGGGAATTAAATATAAGTATAAACCATACGAAGATGGAGTATACCCCAAATAATAATACAACTGAAAAGAAATACTACAAATCGGAAATGAAAATACAAGATTTAATCATAATCGGAGAAAAGAAGACTCGAGGCCCCTAAACTAGTATTCCGCAAACCCTTCGCATTACAATGCTCTTCTCGTATCTTGCCTTCCCTCGACCTAACTAGTGTGCGCTAATATGTATGTTAGCGTGCGCCGACTGTGTTGATTGTCTGGCCAACTCTTGTATGAAATAAAACATTCCAACATAGATCGAAGCAAACGAGGTATGAGAATATAAAAGTTGAAGAACTAATATTTTTATTCTAATAAAATAATAATAATAATATTAAATTATGTTTTAAAGTAATTATGCTGAATAGAACATTTTTTAGGTCTTAATTTGATCTGAGCGTGAATGTCATAACCTACCGATTAATATAATATGCTTTTTTTTTGGTGAGTATTAATATAATATGATCATCACAAATAAAGAGGTGCGAAATAAAAAATTATTAGTATTAAACTGAAATTTCAGAGTGATTAAAAGAAAAAGCAACAGCTGAAGAATTATGGCGTGCGTAGTCTCAACAATCATGTTCCGTTAATTTAGGAGATCGTTTTGAGGCATGGTTCTTCAAAAAATTAAGGGTATTACTAAACACCGCCCAAAATTATTAGACACCGTCCTATAAGATTATATTTTTGTTCATTTCAAAATCTTTCATTATTTCTAAACACCACACTACATCACACCAAAATCTTTCAAGCTCGAGTTTTTCGAATTGAAATTTAGAAACAATTTTTCATTTATTCTATAGAACACACAATCAAATATATATCGTCAATATCATCGACAACTACGAAAATGGACGAGAATTCGCATCTGGAGGTAATTTTTCGGAGAAAATGACGCAGGCGTCTGAATATTCCGCCTGTTCCATGGTACATGCGTCCTCAAATTCCGCCTAGACCATGGTACAGGCGTCTGGTGCGGACGCTCCGTCCTAGGTCTAGGCGTCTAAACCAAACGCCTGAACAATGGTCGGGACGTCCGATTCAGACGCATGTGCCATGGCTAGGCGTCCGATTCAGACGCCTGTACCGTGGCCAGGCGTCCAAGCCAGACGCCTCGGCCATGGTCCAAGCGCAATTTTTGGACGCCTGGACCCTTTTTTTTGCCTGATTTTAAATTTTAATAATAATATTATTGGTATTATTATTAACATTCTGTCAATTAAAAATTTCAGGTTATATTGGAAGAATTTGAAGGTGACGGCGTTGATTATAGTGGTTATTTCGTTAATGACGAAATATTCGCTAGTGATTGTGATGCGATTGGTTGGGCGAAAAAAAAAAATTGCTCTTCAAATTGGTTTTGAGTTGATCATTTCATCGTACAAGAATAAAGGAAAGACAAAGCTATTGAGATGTAACCGTGGTGAACGGTACAGAGGGGTATTAAGAGATTTGGATGTCGCTGTTCGAAAGGACACAAAGAAGAAAGCATGCAAGTGTACATTTCAGATAAAGGCCGAACAATTGCATGACTTGAGTGGTTGGATAATCAGACCGATCTCTGGGAGTAAGGGTATGCACAATCACTCATTTATTGTATATCCGGAGGGGCATCGTCAAATGAGTGGATTGGGTAAATCGGCCAAACAAGTTTTTCGTGAGATGAGTGCTGCTCAAGCCAAGCCGTGTGCCATCTTGGCGGCCATTCAGAATAAATTTCCCGAGGACAAACCGACTAGACGACATATCTATAATTATAGAGACCACTTGAGGAAGCATGATTTTGAAGAAAGATATGTCGTCGGTTAGTCTCACCATTTGACTGTAACGAATAACTACGTACATTGGACGCAGGCCAACCCGGATACAAATGCTGTTACCCACGTGTTCATGGCACATTCAACATCAATCAACTTAATCCGGACCTACAGATGGTTCATTGGCATGGATTCCACCTACAAAACGAATAAGTATAAGATGCCATTTCTCGAGATAGTCGGGATGACTCCATGTAACAAGAACTTCCTAATCGCCTATGCAATTATGAAAGATGAGACCGAATCGAGCTATGCGTGGGTGTTACAGAAGTTGAAAATTTTGCTTGGGTTTGATGTTCATCCGACGGCTATTGTTACGGATCGCGAGTTGGGATTGATGCATCCTATTGAAGAGATATTTCCACAGAGTGCCCACTTGCTTTGCACATGGCATATTAATAAGGATGTTGAAGACAAGGTACATGAAAGCCAATGCGGCCGAACCCCATGAATACTGACCGGTAGTATCCATACCGTCCCTCACCTCCAATATGCAGGAAGGCCTAATCCGGTTACCACTCTTGTCAAAAAATAAGGTGGATCCAAATAACAACCACATCCAAGCTACGGCCTGGGTGCCCTCCACTCGACCTCCATCGCGACATGACCTGAAAATCGAGTCCATAAGTACGCCGCCACCCCCCCAGTGAGTACTCAGTAGCTCCAACCGCGATACTCCAAGAACCTCCATCACATCAACCTGCAACTGTGTAGATGTGCTATCGGCATCAACCAATCGCCCCTCGACAGGAATGCGAAGGATCTGCCACACATCATGTAACATGATGGTCATCTCTCCGAACGTCATGTGAAAAGAGTTCGTATCGGGTTGCCACCGCTCAACGAACGCAGAAATCAACGGGGAGTCAATATGTCTGAACATGGCGTCCGTTAGGTGGGATAACCCAGTCCCACTGATCCGACTCACTAAAGAGGGTGACATCACTGAGCGCCACTGACTCAAGCTCTGACAAGCAGCAGTCCTGGTGTGACACTTCAGCAAACCTCTCATATCTCCAATCCAGATACGCGCAGCGACATGCCCACCGAAACTCGGTATAACGCTGCCGTCGATAGGGCCACCAGGCATCTCCTCAGAAACCATCCAAGATGCCTCATCCTCTGCCCTACGCCGTTTACTACTGGTAGACCCAGAAGTCACAAACCTCCCCCCTCTCCCCTTCCGAACCCGGCACGAAAATGAAGAAGAATCATCACTGCCCTCCTGATCGTCGGCCTCATCGTGCGAATAATACTCGCTCGAATCCTCAGTACCAAAATCAATATAAGGTACGTCCTCGAATCCCCTACGTTCTGCCTCCCGCTGTCTACGAACGGAAGCATCAACACCACGAGCTCTGGTGTGACGCGCTCCACAACCCATCAACTCTGTGACTAGCGGCATAGATTTGCCCGCTCCTCCTCTCATCTGCATTTAGCAAACAATACAACTAATAAGTAATAATCATACAAACAATACATATTATTAATTATTAATTGAAAAATTTATTTTTTTCCAAAAAAAATGACTGGGGCGTCCGGAACGGACGCTTGAATCATGGCACAGGCGTCTGGTCTGGACGCGACGTCCATGGTTCAAGCGTCTGAAACATACGCTTAGTCTGACTAAGGCGTCCCGTCGACGCCTGTACACAGTTTGGACGTCCGCCGTGGACGTCTGTACCACAGGCTGAGCGTCCGCCGTGGACGCCTGCGCCATGGACAGGCGAAATCGGCGGACGCCTCTGCCATGGCCAGGCGTCATCGTCGGACGCCTGTCACAAAATAACGGTCGCGGCCTCTGTCGTGCACTCCGGCATGGTGGCCGCGGCCAAAGAAACAGTAAAACGAAAAAAAATAGTTACCGGAGCTTTTCCTTTTCCGGTCATGGCGGCGGACGACGGCGGTGCGGCGGCAGACGGCGGATATGCGGCGGTGCTATGGCGGCGGACGACGGCTTTGCGGCGGTGGTGTGGCGGCGGTGCGGCTGCGTCTGGTGGGTTGTTTAGAGAGAAAAGTATTATCAAATTAGGATCCTAAATCTGATTAATATGAATTAAGGGCAAAAAGGTAATATTCTAGGGCGCTCTCTAGTAATTTAGGGCGGTGTTTAGTAATCCAGAAGATTTATTATCATTTTATTGTTAAAATATTTTTTTAATTATAGAATAAAATGACGAATCACTATAATTAAAACGTTCGACCATTTTTTCGAGATGTACTGTCGTCGATCTTCATCACCATATCAAATTTAGAAATATATATCAGAATGTTGAAGGGACAATAACTGAGAGAGAAAAGTAGGGCAAAAGACTGTATATTCTTATTAATAACATCCATAGAGAGAGAGAGAGATTACATACAAACATGCTTAATCCTATCCTAACTAGGAAAGTCTATAAATAACTGACTTATGCAAACATTGGGTATTATTACTTTAGCACCTCCCCTTGTGCCTAGTCCACAAGCGCATGTCATGTTGCCTCGTTAAAATCCCGTCAAGCAAAAACTAAGTAGGAAAAATATCTTGATCGTAGGGAAAAGAATACATCATCTAGACACATCAAGTTTAGACTTCGTCCTTTGAATCTATCCTTTCATATGATCATTACATTAATCATAGCGCTACTAAGGTGACCATTTCATCGATCCTAAAACCGTACATCTTGTTACTTTGTTAAAAAGCTTTCCAAGTGATAAAAAACCTGCGGAAAAAATGATCCTTGGAAAGAAAAGAGTATAACGTACGCTGTGGATGTAAGACTCCCCCTCACATCTACATCTCTCCCTGACTTGTACATCAATAAAGGATACTTTGAAAAACTTGTGCATGTGTTGTTTGTCTCATTAAAAATTCGCGAGGTAACCAAATTCAATGGGAGAAAATAAACATTGGTCAAAGAAAAGAGTACAATGTCGGTTTCTTCCTCTACCTTTGCATCGATTTCGGGAGGTTGGAAATTCTCCGCATTTCGATACTTCTCACATATTTTTCAAACACGATTTTGGGTGGTTTGAAAGGAGAAAGGAGGCGGTCGGAATGATAAATAATGTAGCAAACCCTAGAAGTCTCATTAAATATAGATTTAATTACATAAATCGTCCTTGTGGTTTGTCGGGTTTCACAGGTTTAGTCCCTATACTTTTTTTTCAGCGGGTCATGTCCTTGTGGTTTTTGATCCGTTACGGGTTTAGTCCTTGTGGTTTGTCGGGTTTCACAGGTTTAGTCCATGTACTTTTTTTTCAGCGAGTCATGTCCTTGTGTTTTTTGATCCGTGTCCTTTGACCAATAATTCCGTTAATTGATCGTTAATTCGAAGGGTATTTTTGTCTTTTCATATTTTGTTTTTTAGTATTATTATTTAAGTACGTTTTAATTACCTCTTTATTTTATTATTATTATTATTATTAATAAAATTTTATTTTATTATTATTATTTGAGTACATTGTAATTAGCTCTTTATTTTATTTTATTTTTTATTTTTTGTTTTTTATTACTTTTTTTTATCATTTTTGTAAACCTTTTTTTGATTTTTTCAATTTCGATTTTTGTATTATATTGGTTTGATTTCAATTTCTTTTTCAGCGTTGTTTCAATTTTAATTTACCAATAAATAAACTAGTAAAATATCTTGATTGTTACAAAAAAGTGATTAACTTATTTCGTAGTTATCTTGATTTTAATAAATAGAAAAAAGTAGTAAAATATAGAAATTATCTTTCCCAATAATATTTTTTCAATGCGATTAATAGTATCATAATATCTAACAATTCAAAATAACCAAAAAAGAATTCAAAATCAAATGAATTTAATGAAAAAGAACTGAAACTAAAAAAACAAAAATTAAAAAAGACGATAAAAATCATTAAAAATGATAAAAAAAAGTAATAAAAATACAAAAAAATTAAAAAATAAAGAGTTAATTATAAAATACTCTAATAATAATAAAATAAAGAGTTATAATAATAATAATAATAATAATAATAATAATAATAATAAAATAAAGATTTTGTGCTTGGTCGGTGCGTGCTGCTACTCATATCTTTAGTAGGATTAACTATGCTATAGCTAGAGGAGTGGGGGCCCAGATAGTATCTCGGCTTCCGACTAATTTCTTGTAAATCCGATTCTGGGGGGGAGGTGGCGATTCCAGCCGTTCGTTCTACCGCCGGCTCAGCCGCCTGCCGCCGGGTTTTCTGACCGCCTTCTCACCGTCAACCCTTCATCAGTCGACGATTTCCTTCTCCGAGATTTCTGACCGCCTGGTGTTTTGACCGCTTGGCGTGAATAGGGTTTCCTTCTCCGGGATTTCTGACCGGTTGGCGTGAATAGGGTTTGGGTGTTTTGGGTGTTTCTGACTGCCGGGCCGTCTTCTTGTTTGCTTCACTCCGGGCCGTCTTCTTGCTTGCTTCACTCCGAGATTTCTTCCTTCCATCAGTCGACGGTTCTATTTGCTTCTTGTTTGCTGTGATTCCTGCAGGTTTATTTCGATCCCTTACTCGGTTTATTCAGTTTGGTTTTCCCAGCGAGTTTGTTCTCTTGGTTTCGTTTGGGACTGGTTATTCCGTTTGGTTTTCCCAGCGAGTTTGTTCTCTTGGGTTTCATTTGGGACTGGTTCTTATCAGCATAGTTTGTTCTCCGTGGCCTGTGGCTGTTTTTGTTTGCTTCATGGCGATTGTACGTTTTCATTGCCCTTTTGTGGGTTTGAGTGGTTGTCATGATGGTAGGGGGAACGGGCTTACCAGAACTTCGTTGATCACTCACCTTCGGGATCGTCACTTTAATGAGGAGGCGCTACTTGTTACTAAACATTCTTTGGCTACTAGTCTTGTTGTTTTCGAGGCGGCGGAAGTTACCCTTAATCGCATGGGTCTTTGGTTGTGTGGTGTGTGTTTTACGACGCATACCTTTCGTTCTAAATGCCGACATAGTAATGGTTCTAACTTTGTGTCTCCTCCTGATTGTGGTGATGGTGTGGTTAGGTTCGTGTTGTATGATATCAACAAACCACAAGTTTCTTCTTCTATTCAACTTGGCCAAGTTGGTAATTTGGTTTTGGATGAGTATGGTGGTTTCGATTTGTCTCTCCTCGACACTTTGCTTTCTAAAGGGCTGCGTACTGTCAAATTCATCCCTCCCAAGTGCCGTTTGGGGTTCTCTCGGGTTTTGAAAGGGGCTCTTGATAAGGTGATCTGCATACCCGATGACATTTCTTGTTGGGTTAGTTTGTTAGTCTTGCCCCTTTGTCTCCTTAAAACCTTTTATCCGAGGAGTAATCTTGAGTATAGGTCTGCTATTAAGCGACAACGCCAGGAAGAGTATATTTCTAATGCCATTCGATCTTGGGGTGTTCCCGGTGGTGGTTTGCAACTTGTGAGAGAGGTTTTAGCCGAACCCTCCCCAACATGGTCTGATATTAATGAGGGAAATTTAGACTTGGGGGAGTGTAATGTCAAGCAGTGTAGGAGGAAGATTTGTGATGGCCATTACACTGCGGCTGTTAGAGTTCTTTCTTCTTCTGGTGTTGCTAATTATAATGATGCTACTCTTGAAGACTTAAAGGCTAAGCACTCCTTCAAATCAGCTCCTTCTTTGCCGCATTCACCAATAGATCATCATCACCTTGTTACATCTCATGTTGTGGTTCTTGATATGATTAAGAGTTTTCCTCGTTGTACTTCTTGTGGTCGGGATGGTTTACGTGCTCAGCACCTTTTGGATTGTTTAAGTGGTGCTGCAGTGGCTATTTCTGATGAGTTAGTCGCTTCTATCACCCAAGTGGTGAATCTTTTTCTAGACGGTAAATGCCCCAGGGTGTCGGGTGAGTATATTGCTAGTGCTCCTCTCACACCGCTGGTCAAGCCGGGTGGTGGTATTCGACCTATTGCTGTGGGGACCGTTTGGAGGCGTTTGGTCTCCAAGGTTAGTGCCACCATGATTGGCCACTTTTTGGATAGATACTTAAATGATCTACAGTTCGGTGTCGGGGTTTCTGGTGGAGGAGAGGCTATTCTTCATGCCGTGAATCGGTTAATTGAAGAACGTGGAGATGATGTGGGCCTTTCGATGTTGTTGGTGGATTTCAAAAATGCCTTCAATTTGGTGGATCGGGAAGCTATGCTACATGAGGTTCGTCTGTGATGTCCTGCTATTTCACGTTGGGTGGAATTTTGTTACTCCAGCCCAGCTAGGCTTTATTATGGGGAACACACTTTATGGTCGCATCAAGGTGTGCAACAAGGTGATCCACTTGGACCTTTGCTTTTTTCTTTAGTGTTACATCCTCTGGTATGCAAGATTAGAGACTCATTTAGCCTTTCCTTTCAAGCTTGGTATCTGGATGATGGCACTATTATTGGAGATACTTTGGTTGTGGGGAAGGTTTTAGAGCTTATTATGTTGGATGGACCCTGTTTTGGTTTGCACCTCAATGTTGATAAAACTGAGGTTTTTTGGCCTAAGGAGGATCCCAGAAGCAGGCATTTGGGCGTTTTCCCGCCTAATATTGCCCGACCTTTGCACGGTGTTAAATTACTGGGTGGGCCTGTTAGTGTGGACCTTGATTTTAGTAGTGAGCTTGTTATGAAAAGGGTTGTCAAAACCATTGAGCTTATGGGTGCTATTGCTGGAATTAATGACCCTCAGTGTGAGTTGTTGCTGCTTCATGCTTGTGCCGGTATTTCCAAGTTATATTTTGCTATGCGCACTTGTTCTCCCCGGGTCTTTGAGAGTGCTCAGATTTCTTTTGATGTGGCTCTTCGTTCTTCATTGGAGCGTATTGTCACTGCTTCTGGACCGGGTTTTGGTGATTGGCAATGGAGACTTGCCACCTTACCCTTTACTTTTGGGGGTCTTGGTGTATATTCTGCAGGTGATGTCTTGAACTATGCTTTCCTTGCTTCTAGACTTCAATCTGCTAGCTTACAAACTAAGCTTCTCCGACATGTATTGTGATTTCTGGCCCTTCTTTTGATGATGCATTATGTACTTTTAATGCGAAAATGGATATAGATCTTTTGAGTAACCCGAGTGAGATCGCTGCCCCCAAACTCATGAAGAAATTGGCAGATATACATTTCGCACGGGTTACCCAAACGGTTGAATCAACCTTTCGCCTATCTTCTCGACAGTTGGCGTTATGAAATTCATAAAAGGAGGACTACACTTCAGATTGGCTCAGAGTGGTTCCAATATCTGGTTTAGGACAGACTATGAATGCCAGGACTTACCGATGTGTATTGTGCTATCGGCTAGGTGTTCCCTTTTTTTCTTTTCAGATGCCGTGCTGAGCTTGTTCCAAGGTCTTTACTGGGGATATTTATGGGGACCATGCTGTATCGTGCACGGGTATTATTGGTATTAAACATCAGCATAATGTTGTGCGTGATGTTTTTGTTGACATATGTTCTCGGTCCGGGATTTCGGCACGTAAGGAGGTTGATATTGGGCTTATTGGGGAAAGGGACAAACCCTTACGTCCAGTTGATATGTTACTTTACTCATGGGTTGGTGGGCTTGATGTATGTGTTGATCTGACAGGGTCATCGCCCTTGACGCAAACTGGCATGGTTGACTTTATGTCGGGTCGTGCGGTGATTGAAGCCGCACAACATAAGCGCGTCAAGTACGAGGCTAAATGCTCGGATATGGATATGGGTTTCTCCCCTTTTCATTCTCTTCTTTTGGAGAACTTGGGAAGGATGTGGTGGCCTTACTAAAACGTATCCGAAGATTCTCGGTGACTCAAGACATTGGAGCACGTGCTGCTGCTCATATTTTTAGTAGGGTTAGCTTCGCTATAGCTAGAGGGTGGGGGCTCAGATTGTTTCTCGGCTCCCCACTAATTTCTTGTAAACCCTATGAGTTTCTTATTTATAATAAAAAAAAATAAAAAATAATAATAATAATAATAATCTGAAATTTTCAACCACGAGGACGAAATCGGCAATTCGACCAAACCATAGGGACGATTTTTGCAACGTACTCAAATAATAATAATAATAATAAAGAATATATGAAAAGACGAAAATACCCTTCAAATTAACGATCAACTAACATAATTATTGGTCAAATGACTAAACTCGTAACGGATCAAAAACCACAAGGACATGACCCGCTGAAAAAAAGTATAGGGACTAAACTTGTGAAACCCGATAAACCACAAGAACTAAACTCGTAACGGATCAAAAACTACAAGAACATGACCCGCTGAAAAAAAGGTATAGAGATTAAATATGTGATACCCGACAAACACATGGAGGATTGATGTAAATAACTCTTAAATATAGGAGGGACTGATTGTTAAGATGGCTGCCGGTAATCTTTGGGCCGGACTAATTTGATGGGCCAAAATTAAATGGAATATGGAAGGCCAATGTTGGGCTTTGTTTCCAACAGTTCAGAGTAGTCATTGAGACATGAGACTAATGGTTCGAGAGACCGAGATGCATTTTCAACGGGGGATTTGGTGACACATTTGTGTCTTGGTTTCCGACTGCACATTAAGGGCTCGTTTGGTAGCCTAGTCAAGATATGTTAAAAATAACAAGGGTGGTTGAGATATGATGAGAAAAGATGAGATAAGTATAATATGAGTGATGTGTTTGGTACTCTAGTTTAAAACCGAAGTAAAACAATAATTTACCATTATAACCTTATCACAATTTAAAAATACAAAAATATCATAATCCTCATCTGTCCTTTCTTCTACAACATCAACGCCCGCTGCCCACCATGGCCATCTCCATAAATCCATCAAATCAATTCACCAAATTAAAACAGGAGGAACCGACGAGCCGCCCGCCACCTACCATGGCCATCTCCATAAATCCATCAAATCAATTCACCAAATTAAAACGGGAGGAATCGACGACAATGGTTGTTGTCTGCGGACCGGCCGAGAGATGGAGGCAGGAAATTGCTGCTTCTGTGAGACGAAAGCAAGAGCGGCGGCGGTGCCGTCGGAGACTGAAGCGAAGCAAGGTGAAGGCGCGAAGACGATGACCGTAGATGAGGACCGAAGTGAAGACGACGAGAGAGAGAGAGAGAGAGAGAGAGAGAGAGAGAGAGAGAGAGAGAGAGAGAAAGAGAGAGAGAGAGAGAGAGAGAGAGAGGATGGGATGAGGTTAATTTAAGTATAGGATAAATAAATGAACATAGTCTGGACATAACGGGGGTCTCCGCCCGTTCCAATTACTTCGTCAAACAATGAATTAGCACCGGGCTTCACTTTTTTAACGGACCGTTCAGTTAATGACATGGGCTACCAAACAATCAGTATAACCCAATTAACATTTGTTAACTGCCCATATCCAGCGTACCAAACACGCCCTATCTGTTAGAACTCTGAGTGAAAATTTGTTTGGACCTTTTAAGTATAGCTTATTATTTTTTGTTTCAAGTTTACCAACAATTCTTTTGATATTCAAATTGTCGAAATTGACCTTTACTCGAATAAATTCGACTCATATATCATAATTTCGAGTAACATAATTTCGAGTCAACTTTAAAAAATATACAATATTGAGGAAGGTATGACAATCGCGTAACACAATTAGATAATAGAGTTACCCGAACCTGCGTTACCGAATAAGATATGAGTTACCCGTAACAAAATTGAGTTACCCGAAACAGAATTCGAGTTACCCGAATCTGAATTCGGGTAACTCGAATCTGAACTCGTGTTACCCGAATCTGAATTCGAGTAACCCGAATCGGATTCGAGTTACCCGAATCAGAAATTCGAGTAACACTGCACACGGTGAGAGTGCACAGATTTTGACTTTCGAGAAACACTAAGGGCCTGTTTACTAACAGCTTAATGAAGCTTATTGGTTTCTTAGAGCTTTTTCGGACAGCTGATAATGTGTTTACCAGGTGCTTAATCAATAAGATAGCAGCTTAATGGGACAGTGATCCCCCAGCTCCTTATTCGGTAAGCTATCATCTTAATGGAACCAAATAACTATTATAACTAGATATAGTGTTATATTATTATGATGTTGTGCAATTTATAATTGTATGATGTTGAACTATTTTGGATATAAATATTTAATACATTTTTATATATATATCGAGGAAATAAAATGGTCATTTCTGCCATTCAGACAGTTGATTCAGCAATGCAGGTAAACAGCATTTCATCTTTACCCAGACAGACAGCATAATCCAAACAGATAACTTATTCCACTTAGATCTTAATGACAAAGTTGGTAAACAGCCCCTAAGTTGTTCCCACATTAATTAAAGTAAAGATAATTGACCCAACTTGTGAGAGTGCACAGAAATTTGAGTAACACATCGTGTGTTTTAAGAATTTTTTTATGTTTGTCATAACACTTTGACATTTCGGCTAACTCGAATCCGACTCGGTAATCGAATTAAGATTCAGGTAACTCAAATTCTCACATCAAAACCGATATCGTATATTTTTGCAAGTTTATTCGATATTATGTTACTCGAAATTACAATATATGACTCGAATTCATTGAGTAAAGGTCAAATCCGACAATTTGGGTATCAAAAGAGTTTGTACTAAACTTGGGACAAAAAAAATAATACTATATGTAAAAGGACAAGACAAGTTACTCCCACTAGAACTTAAAAAGTTATTTGTTACTCCATCAATGTAACAATTGTGATGTATAATTGAACTTTGAGGTTGAATCTGAGATGTGTATTGTTGGCCACTTTTGATCGGCTCGTTTGGTTCGTGGATATAAATCGGTTCGATTCTATCGCGTTTTTTCATAAATTGAATTCGGTATAAAAACTGAATTGATAGAAAAATCGAATTATGTTGTTCAAAACTGGATTGTCATATTCAAGTCGATTGTTTAAGCATTATTTCCTAAAAATATTAATGACTTACACTAAAAATTCAAAATTTTAACATCCAAAATACAAAATTCGAATTAAGTAATGTATTTTATACTTCATGTAATACAGTTGTATTATTAAATTATACAAACATATAATCGGATATAAACTGATTTTTATATACATTAAACATAGGAACCAAAAACCGAAATCGATTAGTTGAAAAAACTTGAACCGAAAACAGAACAGATTAGTATAAAAAATCAGCCCGAATCAATTTTTTCGTTCGATTCTTTATATAATTTTGCTTTTAGATAAAAATTAATCACTAAATAAAAATATTAAGTAAAAGTTACATAAATAATGCATTTAGTTTGTAAAATGTATTTTCTTTAATTTTAAAAATATTTATTAAATATTTAAAATAAGGGACAAAATTAATCGATAGATAAAATGAAAGTTACATAATAATACTAACTCCTGCAATTTTTTTTTTTAATTTAAGATATCATTTTGTAAATTAATTAACAAATATTAATTAATTGCTACAAAATTATTTTTAATTAAAAAGTATTTTAGCAAAATATCATTCATCATCACCGATATCATCCTATCGTCAAAAAAGAAGCATATAAATTATAAATTAACATCTGATCGGAGGCCTGAAAAGAAAAAGCAAGATGAAGAAAGAAATCAAGAATATCAGAAGATAAAAGAGGCGAACCACAAAAAATACCCTAACCATCACCGAAATCGCAGAATAGGAAGAAGAAACCTCCCGATGAATACCCAAAGAGAACAGCGGTAAATGAAAAACCCTCGACCAAGACTCTGAAGTCTGAAGCACAACGAACGAAGATGATGAATTGAAATGAAATGAAACCCGACATATTGGATGGTGAGAGTGGAGATTTGAGAAAAAAACGAAGGAAAAAAAAAGAATGAACGGGCAGGTGATAGGAATGGGAAGCAGGAGAGGGGCGACGAAACTGAACAAAGAAGGAAGAAAAAAATAAATAATGAAAAGAAGACCACGATAAGAAGACGAAGGAAGAAGGGTGCTGCCTGTTTCATTGTTCACCGCATCCTTCTTCTTCTCCTGCTTCATTGTAAAGTTGTTGTGTGCTTCACCGCTTCATCAATGATCAATCGATTGTGAAACCCTAGGTATGAGCTTCGTCCTTCAGCACTTGCTTTTCAACATCGCTCTTTCAGCTGCTTCCAAAATATGTTTGATATCATCATATGTTTCATTTAGGGGGCGACCTTATGTCTGCTTATTCTCGACGTCGGACCCGTGTTTATCTCACCAAGTTCAGATTTGAGCGCTCTCTTCACAATCCTGCTGACCTACTCATTACCCTGCTTCCTAATGAGACCTATACTTTTGGAGCATGTTCCTCAATCCGTAGTTTCTTGCCTATCTAGGTAATTCTTGTATGAGTTTGAATTTTGAGTAGAAACTTATATTATGAAATTATGTTGACATAAGTTATGTTTCAATGCTGTTCTAATGCTCAAGTAATTTAGAAACGCATTTGCTTAGACACGAAGGCCAAATATTCTGAAAGTTTTTAACTAAAAGAAAGATGTGCTTCTGATTGATTTGCACATTTAAGTGTTTCTAACTGATTTCGCGTGCATATACAAGACAATATATAAATCAATTAAAATAAACAAAAGCGTAGTAAATTCCCCACACCTGGATACTGCAAAATTATTTATTAATATAGAAATAAGTTTTAAATTAATTTTAAATATAATTTTAAATATCACACTCCTAGTTATATCCTCAACTAAATAACATTTCATTATAGTACAATGGATTGGCCCATTTATGAATTGATCTATAATTTGTTATATCAATGTTGTGATATAAATAGATGCAATCGGGACAACCGATCTTGGCTCGTGATCAGCAAGTCCATATTTCGTGAAGACAAGTACCTTGCTTATATAGTTCATAGTTCATAAAATACAAAATTTGTGAAATTGTGTTATGTATTGGTGAAATTGCGTTACCTATTGCTTGTATGTACTTTATTATCATTTGTGGGTGTTTGTGGATTGGGAGGAAATATCTAAATGTATGTATTTTATTATCTGTTTGGGTGAGTCCACGAAGGTCTCTGTTTATGATCTATTTGGGTGTGTTTGCGAAATCTATATTTATAATCCTTTTGGGTGTGTCACCATATGTCTACTATGATTGATTTCTTTGGCCCAACTTGGTCCAGAATTATAGATCTCCCTCTGGCCCATGCAGTGCTGGCCCAGCCCGTGGCAGCCCTTTAATTGGAGCCGTCCGATCCAGACTTAATTTCTACTCCTAATCTGGACCGTCCGATCTCCCTTTAAATACCTAAACCTAACCCTACTCCCTCATTTCTTCTCTGCGCCTCCATCTCTCTCACCCGTCCCTTTTCTTCTCCTCTCCCGTGTGTTCACCTACCTCGGTCAACTTCACCCCGCCGCGTTTTTGCTCCCAATTCTCACTACCTCTTCTCCTCTGTGAGCTCTTGAATATGTCTATGGAATCCCGTGACCGATTCCATCCTTGTGGGTATATAAGACTTCACTGGGGAAGGGAGTTTAACACACCGAGAAGAGAAAAACGTTTTGTGCCTTGAGAATCCGAGTGAAATCGAGAGTGATATCTGTGTTTGATATCTTTGAGGGAGATCGGGTTTGGTTTCTGAGATTTCTGAGGTTTTCTGGGTTTAGGAAGGTGCTACCGGGGCTGTGTTCCGGCCGGCGGTGGTTCGGCGTTCGTCCTTCGTGGAATCGAACAGTCTTGGTGTCAAATTGCAAAGGGTTTGGAAGATCTGAGCCTAAAGATCACTTTCACAAAGGGGGTTTCTTGTCCCTTATTTTTCTTCCATTTTTTTCGTATTATATATATATATATATATATATATATATATTATTATATATATATTTGTTATATATATATCTATATATATATATTCTGCAGTTTTTGGTATTTATCTCTATATATATATATTATATATATATTTGTTATATATATATCGGGTGGGGTTATTCTAAAAAGGGTCTTATAATAAAAAGTGTAGGAAGAATTGTGGGAGTGACATGTGCCATCCCAATTCCACATCATATGACATGTGTCACCTCCCACCCCCCACCCTCACCCCACCCCACCCCACCCCCACCCCGAAAAAAAAAAATTCCCGCCAAAATTTTTTTTTTGGGGCCAAATTTTTTTTTCCCGCCAAAATTTTATAACTATGATGCACCAAATTTCATAACGGTGATGCACCTGGGTTTTAATGCATCATAGTTATAAGTTTACTGCATTATAGTTATAAGAAACTGTATCATCCTAAGTTTTCTGCATCATATATATATATATATATATATATATAACTGCAGTATAGTTATAAGTTATAAGTAACTGCATCATGTATGTAACTGCATTATAGTTATAAGAAACTGCATCATCCTAAGTTTTCTGCATCATATATGTATGTAACTGCATTATAGTTATAAGTTATAAGTAACTGCATCATGTATGTAACTCAATTATAGTTATAAGAAACTGCATCATCCTAAGTTTCTCTGCATCATATATGTATGTAACTGCATTATAGTTATAAGTAAGTGAATCATGTATGTAACTGCATTATAGTTATAGGAAACTGTATCATCCTAAGTTTCTCTGCATCATATATGTATGTAATTGCTTCAAAATTAAAAATGATTCTTTTTTATACAAGTACTACACTTTTTTTATATCATTAGTGCATCACACTAATAAGTTTTGGTGCGTCTTTATTATAAGTTACTGCATTATAGTTTATAGTTAAGTGCATCAACTATGATGCAGTAACTTATAACCTTAATGCACTAAAATCATAATTGTGATGCAGTAACTTTATAAATGTGATGCACTTATAAATTTTGGCGGGAAAAAAAATTTTTTGCCCCCCAAAAAAAATTTTTTGGCAGGAAAAAAAAAATTCGTGGGGGGGTGGGGGTGGGGTGGGTGGGGGTGGGGGTGACACATGTCATATGATGTGGAATGGGGATGACACATGTCACTCCCGCAATCCTTCCTACACTTTTTATTATAAGACCCTTTTTAGAATAACCCAAACCTTTATATATATATATATATCTGTTATATATATGACTATATATACTGCATTCTTATTACTTGGTGTATTTCGATCGGTATTATCGTTATCTCGGCTAACTTAAACGAATCTTTGTGATTTACAGATTGGTCCTGGATGATCGAATTCCTTTTTTGGGGTCAGCTTGTTCTTGGGATTTATTTCAATAATTATATTGTTTTTATAGGTTCAGTAGTTGGCCTGTAATCCTTAATCCATTTCCCGTTGAATATAATTGTAATAGTTATATTCGTTAATCCGCTTGAATTATCGATCCTGTCTTTAGCCATTGTGCAACCCGATATCCAACAGTGGTATCGGAGCCCGTTTTGTCGGGTGTCGGGTTCCTTGGCTTCGTGGTGATACGGAATTACCCATCCGGGTTTCCGCTCAGGTATATCGGCTTGAACCTCTCTTTTATTATTGTTGATAGCTTCGGTTTTATTGTCAAATTGCTGTCCTTATACTGTTTTTATCAGTTTGCTTGCCGCGGCCTATTTTCTGTGTTATCTGGCTGGATTCAGTTTTCGGGCGACTCCTGTTTCCTTCTTTAATTAAAACTCAAACAAATTAAAACCTTAAAATCCAAAACAGTACTAATCTTGCACTGCCAGGACCGAAAGTGTCCCTCAGATCTTTGTCAAGAGCTTGAGGATCCCGGTTTTAATTTAAACGGGTTTTAATCTCAAAAATAAAATCGAGTCCCTGAATTTTGATTCTCATCAGCTGTGTGATTTGCGGTTGTCTTTGTGATTACCTTATATTGTGTGTTACAATGGGCTCTTTCTCTGTCTTTAACATTGCACCTTTTGATGATAAAGGAGATTTTCAAATTTGGCAACAAAAAATGAAGGGCATTCTAATTCAACCAAAAGTTTTCAAAGCTATTGATCAATCTTTTCCTGACAACACTGTTGCCGATAAAAAGGCCGAGGCAGATGAGTTTGCGTATTCATCAATTATCCTAAATCTGTCCGATTCTGTAATTTGGAAAATCGGTAAACATGATACAGCTCAGGCTTTATGGGAAAAATTGGAAGAGACTTATACAGAAACTTCCTTGCCTAACAAACTATTTTTACTTGAAAATTTTTTCCGGTTCAAACTTGATATTTCAAAGGATATAAATGATAACCTGGACACTTTTACAAAATTAATCCAGGATATTAAACAAACCGGTGATAAAAATATTGATGAATACACCCATATTGTTCTTTTAAATGCCATCCCTGATTCTTACAGTGATGTTAAGTCTGCTATTAAGTACGACAGAGATAAAGTAACTCTTGATACTGTTATAAACGGTTTGAAAAGTAAAGAATTGGATTTGAAAAACAATAAGGGGAATAAATCTCTAGATGAGGTTTGTTGTATCGAGATTTATTCGACTCGATAGGCGATCGACTACAAGGCCGAGCAACCGAGTCCACACCAATCAAACTATGGCTAGCTCGCCTAATCGTAGATACCAGCCCACCATCAGGCACCTAGCGATCGACTCCCAAGGCGATCGCCCTTTGGCATCTGGCGATCGACTCTAGTGCCCGGCTAAGGACAACCGACCTACGCCCCGAACAGAGACGATCGCCCGGTAAAGTCATCGAAGACTGGATCTCAGAACAGCACCCACGTGCAGATCCACAAATGACGCTGACAGACAAGTCCTTTGACTCCAGCCTGTCACCTACCTCACCTACTGACAAGTCCGCCGAAAGTTACGAAGTGGGACCGCCCGTGACAGCGACTCAGGACGCGTGCAGACTCCCCATTGGACCGTACAGCTGGCTGCCAGCAGCAGCCGCGGACTTTAAGGGAACAAGCCCACATGCTAAAAGACGATCGCCCGCTTATTATAATACAGCAAAGGCGATCGCCCGACATATCTAAGTCCTATAAATAGAGAACCTCCTCCTACTGGAAAAAGGTTCCCAACTCGTTCCGTTTTCAGTTCCGAAATCATTCACGGAAATACAAAAATACACACATACCATCAAGCTCCCAACTTTCTCGCCGGAATCTACCTCAGGATTTCTCTCTCAGAATCTCTCATCCAGAAGACGATCGGCAGAGGCAAGAAGTCTCCACAAGGCAAATTCCAAGAGATTCATAAGCCCAGGAGCTCAAGCATACATCTAATTCACGCCGTGAGAGACAGTCGATCTCTCGCCGCCGACACTGTTCATCTCCATTGTTACAAGAACTCACAGAGCATCATATCTGGTTCTTCCGGCAATCTACACGTTCACTAGCTAAGATAACAAGAATCTTTACACTCATTGTAATTGTATTCTTACATTAATACTTGTATCCCCGAATATTGGTATTAATAATATCTCGCGAGAGCATTCAAGCCCGAGACTAACAACCCCGGCAAATCTTGTGTTATTTACTTTTCCCACGAAAGTGTTCTCACATTTGTTTGCTATCCATCCCTTCCAGCAATATCTATCTCCGGATAATATTTTGGGTAGCAATAATTGGCGCAAGAAGAAGGGGATTTATACCTTCATTTTTCGTTCCTACCATCCCGAAAAACACTCACTGTTCTCGGGGCATATACTTGAAGTGACACTCACTGCGCTTCAAAGGAAACCTTCAGAATCATGACATCCGCCGGTACATCGAAGAGAGCCACTCTCCAAACCGCCGGACACCATATCCCAGCTCAATCCGAACCCCAGCCGACGACCAGGGGAAGTCGCGGCAATGCAAGACTCTCGATCCCGCACCTGAGAGATGGCCCCAACCTCTCACTCGACCAGTTCCAAACCGAGGAACAGATCGAGGAGGCTATGGCCATCCTAGAGGAGCGACGGAGAGCATGCGCGTCACCCACAATAACTCCCTCGATCGTCCGCCGCATGGGAAAACGGAAATTCAACGGGCTACTGGGCGAGCGATCGTCAGAAAGTCCCAATTCGCGAGAAAGGGCTCTCGCACGACCGGACGGATCCGTATTCAATCGCTTGGGGCGCGACCCATCCTGGCGACCGGGGCATTCTGTTTCCAACCTTGACGAGATAAAAGCACTCTTGGACACTAGGGCAAGCACCAGCAGAAAGATCACCGGGCCGACCGAACCACTCGCAGTCCACATCGAGCTCGCCCCCGTGCAACCAAGGATCGCTCCTCCCAGAACACCTCTGTATGAAGGGAGATCGGACCCCGAAACCCACCTGAGTAAATTCTGAATCTACATGACTGGGTGTGGGGCATCAGATGCAACCAAATGCCGAATCTTCCCGTTAACACTGGGCGAGCTGGCCCATAGGTGGTACACCTCACTACCACCACGATCGATCATCTCCTTTGAGGAAATGGCGAATGACTTCACGTCATACTTCGCCACCAAGGTCGTCAGACCAGAAGGCCCCCACCGCGTGATGAAAATCAGGTAGGGTAAAGACGAAACCGATGCAGACTACATCGACCGAGTAGACGAAATTATCCTCACCGGCGAACCCGTCAGTGACGAGCTCGCTCTCTATTCGGTCATGGGGGGATTCTGTGGCCATTCACCCATGTTTAGACATCTCACCAAGGATATCCCCCCAACCTACGTGATCTTCCGCGCTAAGGCTGCCGACTTTCTGGCCAGGCAAAGGCTACTCACCCTCCACCTAGGCGAGGAAACGCCACCTCCTGTCCGAAAGATGGCGATCGCCAAAACAAAGAAGGCGATCGCCAAAACAAAGAAGGCGATCGCCAAGCCACCCGGAGATCTCAAGGCCTTCGAGGACATGGAAGCCCATCTCCTCCATACGTTCAACCGAACTCCGTCCCACATTTTCTATGCCATCAAGGGGAACGAACCGCTAAACAAGCCAAAGGCGATAAGGGACCACGGTCACCTGGACAACAATCAATACTGTGCCTACCATAAGAGTCCCGGCCACAGCACCAACCAATGCCGCGACCTCCTCAAACAGCTCTGGAGATTGTTCGAGGAGGGCAAGTTGGACAGCTTATTGGCTTAGCTGAAGCCCCTACCAATCTCTATACACGATCGTCTGAGTCGAACACAAACAGGTTGGGAAGCTCATACGAGCCGACCCCCAGATCAACCTCGGCGACCGTCTCTACATGCTTCAATCAAGAGAAGGGAACCTCGGAAGTCTCTCCCCGATCTCCCTCCTCATTTAAGAAACTGGAGGACTCGCTCGCCATCTAC
This sequence comes from Orobanche coerulescens, assembly GCA_033398695.1. Lineage (NCBI taxonomy): Eukaryota > Viridiplantae > Streptophyta > Magnoliopsida > Lamiales > Orobanchaceae > Orobanche > Orobanche coerulescens. The sequence continues at coordinate 9,751,913 of CM065810.1, forward strand.
AGTTCACCATCTAACGTGATGGACTAAGGCACGAGATCGCCTCCCCCGCACAACGTACACCGTCAAGGGTCGGCATCTACATGACGATACGAGGTGGAAGAGTGCAGCCATGATCCTGGTGGTTGATGGAACCGACTGCTTAGGCCATGCAAAGTCCCTATGGGCCACGATTGCCCGCCCTTCGTTTAGATACGAGGCCGGCGTAGTCTGAGGGCCCTCCAAAACTAATCAGTGGACACGATCGCCCGCCCTCAAAGGTTCATCATTTAACGTGGTGAACCCGGACAATGCGACGCGTCACTACCCCCGTCTCAACGTACACCGTCGAGGGTCGCCATCGTCATGGCGACCCGAGGTGGAAGCAGAGCTAACAAGCCGCGGGCGTGGAGTTGAATCATCCGACGCTGCCCCGCGCAAGGACTCCTCTAGACCAAGACCGCACGCCCTTCGTTTAAATACGAGGCGAGGCGCAGCCTAACAGAGGACCCTCACAATAAAATGAGTCACGAGACAGACAATGTCGTTCGCGCACAAGACATGGTCATGGAGTCGGTCCATCGAACTCCGCGATCGTGCACAGTTCCTCAGGATGGACGACCGTCCTCGAGGATTCGACAAAGTTGAAGACCGCTCACTCGACGAATTATTTTCATCCCCTTACTTTCACTAAGTGAATAAAAACAAGGAGGAAGAGTGCGGACTGCCTATACGACGATCGTCCCTATTCAACCACATACAGAGATCGCCATTTTTCAGATGTTGTGCAGTGATCGAATTTGTTGTAAAAGTTATCTTTATGAGTTTATCAACTAATTTGGAACTACATTCGCGACGATCTCTCCTCACACATTTGTACAAAGTCAAGCAAAAGACTCAAAAATAGCAATCATTCAAGTGATAAGTCAGAGTATCAAACATTCTTTTCATTGCTTGAAGGATAGAAATACATGGTCGCCCGAAGGCCAAAATGCTACAAAAAGAAAGCTACAAATTACAAGACTAGAATAGCTAAAACAAACAAGCAAGAGTGAAGAGCCTCAGGCCCCCGCCTGGCCTTCGCCTTCAGCCGCCAGCTCGACCTGCGGCCCATCCCCAGTTCCCGGAGCGGCCTCCCCGTCCTCCAGAGCGTCAGGATGAACGAGGTTCGCCGGAGTCGGATACCAACTCAGATCCATGCCAAGCTCCGAGAGATCCAAAATCGGCAAGGAGAAAGCAGGATGGAGAGGATGCTCCAGCGCATACGCCTTGAAATTCTCAGCAAGAGGGCCGACCTCCAGACCTCCCTTCTTGGCAGCTCGTTCGAGTCATCGAACGCCATATAATAGGCAAACTCGCTGACAAACTCCAAGTTAAGGAATGGATTGGCCTTGGTCGCCTCTACCTCCCCTTTCAGCTCCGCCATCGCCTGTTGCGACCCATGGAGCTCGGCCTCCCTCGCAGCTATCTTCTCCCTTGACTCCGCCAGCTCGCTAGTCAACCGATCGATCGTCACCTTCTGACGATCGGCCTCCGTCTCAGCAACCTTCTGCGCCCGGACGGCATTCGTCATCCTATCCCGGAATCGGTCAACCGCCAACCGAGACATCTCGGCATCCTTCATCGCCAGCTCAAGCTCTTGGCTCGCCCGCTTGGCTGCCTCCAAAGAGTCCTTCTCCATTGCCGCGATCTTGTCGGTGAACTTGGCGTTCTCTTTCCGAGCCGCCTCGAGATCCGCCTGCAGGCGAATAGTGGAAGGTCGCCCCTCAAACTCCTGCGCAGCCTGGACAACCATAGTCGCCGTCTGAAGAGAAAGGGCGAGAACAACCTGCATCGTACTCCCCGATCGCTGACGAGCGATCGCATCTAGATCGGTCGTCCAGGCCTTTGGTAGAGCAGAAACGGCCTTGCTAACGTATTGAGGGATGTCACAGGACTGGCGAGGAGATCGACTCGCTAAGAAATCCAACACCATCGGCGGGCAAGATGGATCTGTCCGGCGGATCCTGCATCAAAGCAACAAAGTTAACACAACTCCTACGCAAATGACAAGTTTCAACTCAGCAAGTAGTCTACCTCTCAGCCCTCTCGGGGTCGCGACCGAAGTACGGTTTCCCTCGAGGAGTCTCAGCGTCAGCGATCGCCATCTCTTGCATACAAGCCGCAGAGGGCGGCTCATTCTCCGGAGAGAGAACGGTTATCGGAGGCGCGGCGATCGGCTCCTCATTGGCGGGGGCAGGAACCGGATTTTCTTCCGGCCTCGGCCTTTTGCGATTCATTCGAAGCCCCTCCTCCAGAACTCCCTCCTCGGTCACGATCGGCTCCACGCGAGGCTCTGCCTCCGGGATGATAGGTAACGCCACAGGAGGAGCCCGCGACGACTTCGTCTGACGAAGACGACCCAAAACTCCGGGGTTCGACATGGCAATCTCCGATGGGGGCTCCACAAAACGAGGAAAGCGAACCTCTGCAATAAGAACAATCAAGCCACAGTTAGTCATTTTCCTCCAACATGACGATCGCCAAGCAAATGGAGATCTTAGTAATTCGTACCTGGTACCGAGAGATGTCTCAGGAAACGGAATAGCTGAGCCGACAATCAACGACTCTCCTTATTGATCCGGCTAGCGTTCAGGTCGTCGTCCGACAAACTCCGTATCCGCTCCCAGACAACCAGGAAATCAAAGGGCAGCTCCTCGATCGCCGGAATGTGAAAACCTGTAAAGCCGAAATCAAATTAGATCAGTTCAGAACACATCCGAACGAAGGGAGAGTCTTAACCCTTACTGGAATTCCTCTCCCGAAACTCAGTAGGGATCTCCAGCTCGCCCGAAGGATTGTCACTCGCAGAAGCCCTCCACGCGTCGGCGACCCAGAACCACTTCGTCGGATCGCCCCGCGCCTTATTCGGGACTCCGAGGATTACCCGACCAGATCGGCCCTGAATATGGTGACCTCCGACCTGTTGGGATTCGGTGCCTTAAACGAAGGCCCAGCGGAAACGGTAAAACGAAAATTAATTCGATCCGAATCCCTACGAGGATCGATCGAGCTACGCATATACGAATATAAAATAAACAAAGGAAGATTCGATATCATACCCTTGTCATCCGTTGATTATATAGATTTTCTTCTCTTGAGCTATTCCCCAAACGATCCAAAATGCTCCAAGCCCTTGGATGATCCAACGCCGAAAAACCGCGTCTCTACTTGTCACGCGTCGGAGAAACGAACGGAATGACAACACTCGATTAACCTCTAAGGTTACGGCTAGAATCAAGTGATGAAACTTTAATTATAACACTCTAAGTGTTTTAATTTATATCTCTCAATATATCTTTAATTTTCTCCAAGAACAATTAAGATGATATGAAGAAGATGATGAAGACAATTGAGAAAATGGTTTTTCTCTCTCTCTCTCTCTCTATCTCACTCTCACGTAGGAATGTGTAGGTAGAAATGAAAGATCTCTTCATCCCTTTTATTCAACTCCCCACCACTAGCAACAACTCATGCATATGGGAATCTAACCCCACCTCCACCATTATCATACATTAAAGAATGGAGACATAAGTCCAAAAGGAAGGTGGCTAGAAATGGGGGGCGGCCCATGGAGAAACGGATGAGTTTGGTTCGTTTCGGACTCCCGAGAGTCCAAACAGATAAATTCCAATTCCGTTCCGATGTATTTGTATAGTTTAATTAATCCAATTAATTTCATCATATCAAATACAAAATAATATAATTATTTCTCCAAGAAATAATTATATATATGAATTAAATTAGTCACCCAGTAATTTATTTAATTCATTAGGCCGTAAATCAATTTATCCAATAAATCGATTTAAACATCCAATGTTCCAAAATTAGATATCCAATATCTAATATTCATAATGAGAGAATTAGCTTTATTCATTCTGTCGTCAATCCTATTGCGCGACTCGGTAGGTCCGTCTCAGTCAGCAATGGGAGGAACCAAAGAGTAGTAGCACCACCTAGCCAGCCTAGCGGCCTACATTGTACCCCAACTGAGAACGAATGATTGGGATCATTCAAGAACCATTCTATCGTGAATACCAGTATACGTATAAACCCTTCTTTCAAATGTCCCAATCAAGTTATAGAGTCACGATCAGTCAAACCCTATCTGTACTTGACATTATGCATTCGTTAATGCAAATCGAGATCATCGAGCTGTCGTGTATCTAATACAACTAGCTCCAATGCTTTGGCCAAAGACTTATGATCTCATCTGCCAATAACCGCATAGGACATATAACCCGCTCACTAACGGGAGAAAGAATTTTATCTTGGTATTCAGTAGGACCTGCTACTTGCCCGTCAAGATGCACGTCGAGGTTGACCCCCGCCTTCCGGTTTACAGGGTCGAACTACTCTAATGAAAATCTTGACGTCACAAGCACATCCCTACTAAATTCTCAAGTCGAAGGTTCACGAATACCTATCACAACCTTTCGATTCCATCATTGACTGTCCCGGAGTGAAATCCGTGTGACGAATCGAGGGCGAGTCGGTTCGAGTATACTAATCCAATTAGCATACCTATAACGTGTGCTCCCACTAACCATTAGTGTTCGACAGGCACTCTCCATGTCAAAGAACACGTCATACAAGTCTTCACATAAACTTAACGCCCAGTCAAGTTTCATCGACTTGCGAACGATTAAGTATTTGAGCTATAACCTTTCCAGTGCCGACCCCCTTATCCAATAAGGAGTGGAACGTTTTGCTCTCAAATATACGGACTAGTTTCTATATGTTTATTTACGAGTTAGGAATGCCAGTAACTACCAGTAAATAAAGAAACATTCATTTGCCTTATATAAATGGTTTACATAATTACAAGTACAATGCCCTCACTCAACAACCTCTGAGTGGCATTCGAGGGCATACTCCTAACAATCTCCCACTTGCACTCAATGCTACACACTATGGTATCTAATACCCATGTTCTCCAGATGACGCTCCAAGCTAGTCTGAGAAAGTGGCTTGGTCAGTGGATCGGCGACGTTGTCAGCCGAGTCTACTCAGGCAAGACAATGTATCCCTTGCGAATAAATTCTCTTACGAGATGATACTTCCTCTCAATATGTTTGGTGTTGTGAAACCTCGGCTCCTTGGCTCGCGCTACCTCGTCGTTGTCGCAGCATAAACAGCAAATTTCAAGACATGGTATTATTTGAAGTTCTCCCGAAACTTCTTAATCCGTAACCCTTCCTTGGAAGCCTCCGAGGCCGCTTGATACTCGGCTGACAGTGGAATCGCGGTCGCGCTTTGCTTGGCGCTTCGCCAAGATACTGCTCCTCCATTAAGAGTAAATATGTAGCAGTAGACATCGAGTCGTCCTTCGTCCTTGGAAGTCCGAATCGGTGAATCCCACCACATCTAAATCTCCACCGCCATACATCGAACCATATCTCTAGTCCTTCTCAAGTACTTGAGAACGTTCTTTACGGCAGTCAATGTTCCCTACCAGGTTTGCCTGAAACCTACTCACCATGCTTACGGATGCGCGATGTCAGGTCTTGTACACAACATAGCATACATAAGGCTACCCACGGCCGAAGCATATGGTATATTACTCATTTCCTTTCGTTTTTCCTCATTTTGAGGACACATCTTCAAGGTGAGTTTTATTCCATGTCGCATCGGTAGGAACCCTCTTTTAGAATCATCCATCTTAAATCGCTTTAAGATTTTATCTATATAGAGGGCTTGGGAAAGACCTATTGTTCTCTTCGCTCTATCCCGGTAGAGTCCAATACCAAGAATATAGGTAGCTTCTCCCAAGTCTTTCATGGAGAAATTACTCGAAAGCCAAGCTTTCACAGAACTGAGCATTCCCACATCATTTCCTATTAGTAGAATGTCATCTACATATAGTACTAAGAATGCGATCTTGCTCCTACTAACCCTCTTGTATACACAAGGTTCCTCTTCATTTTACACGAAGTCAAACTCTTTGATCGCCTCGTCAAAAAGAAGGTTTCAACTACGCGACGCTTGCTTCAGTCCATAAATGGAACGCTAAAGCTTGAACACTTTCTGAATATCGACTTCGGACACAAAGCCTTTAGGCTGCTCCATATAGATTTCCTCCTCGAGGAATCCATTAAGGAAAGCCGTCTTTACGTCCATTTGCCATATCTCATAATCATGGTAGGCAGCTATAGCAAGCATCATGCGAATAGACTTGATCATGGCTACGGGCGAGAAGGTATCGTGGTAATCGATCCCTTCCTTCTGGGTATAACCCTTTGCCACAAGCCTGGCCTTATAGGCGTCAACCTTGCCATCACCATCAGTCTTTCTCTTGTAGATCCACTTGTTCCCAATAGGCACTATGCCCTTGGGGCGGTCTACTAGAGTCCGCACTGATTGACATGCATCGAGTCTATCTCGGCTTCCATAGCTTCACGCCATTTCGCGAGTCTACATCCACCATCGCTTGGTCATAGGTTGTTGGGTCGGTCTCTTGGCTATCACTTGGAACCTCATGGAGACCCGGCTCCTCCAAGTGCACAAGCCCATACCTCTCGTAAATGAGACACCCTACTAGACCTACGAGGTGGTTGTACTTGTGTTTGAAAGTTCGGTTCAGTTTCTTGCACAGTGTCTCTCGAGGAGTTTCGTTGTATTCTTCTAAAGAAATACTTCTACACGCTCTGCCTTCCGAATGAACTCATCTTCCAGAAGTGTGCTTGTAAAGCAACAATGATCCTTCGATCTTCGGGCATGTAGAATAGATATCCCATCGTCCTGCACGGAATCCAATGAAACGTCCCTTCGCAGACCTAGCTTCCAACTTTTCCACCTTAGTCTTCTTGACATAAGCGAGACATCCCCAAATCCTAATATGATTAAGACTTGGTTTCCTTCCTTCCCACATCTCATGTGGAGTTTTAGGAACGGATTTGGAAGGACATCTGTTCAAGATATATGCGATCAGAGTGCATACCCCACGGGTAAATCGGCAAGTCAAGATAGCCCAAGATGGAACGGACCATGTTCAACAGGTCCGGTTCCTTCTTTCTGACACACCATTTAACTGAGGAGTACCTGGAGGTGTTAGTTGTGAAACTATTCCATGTTCCTTAAGGAACTCATCAAACTCCGTACTCATATACTCGCCACCTCGGTCCGACCGAAGTGCTTTGATATGATTACCAGTTTGTTTCTCGACTAGGGCCTTGAATTCCTGAAATTTCTCAAAAGCCTCGGATTTATGTTTCATTAAGTATACATAACCATACCTAGTATGATCATCTGTAAACGTAATGAAATATTGATATCCGTCACGTGCTGCTTCCAAAGCACCACAAACGTCAGTATGGATTAATCCCAGTTTATCAGCGGCTCTTTCAAAAGTCCCTGTGAAGGGGGACTTAGTCATTTTACCTTTAAGGTAAGATTCACAAGTAGGAAAGGGATCCGATCCCAATGGACCCATAAGTCCATCCTTTTCCATCTTGTAAACCTTGGTGTGACCAACATGACCAAGTCTAAGATGCCATTTCAAAACTTGATTGGTTTCATCCCTACCACGTTTTCTAGTCATAGTATTCACAACTACTTTGTTGCTGAGATTTAGATGATATAATCCATTTAACAATGTAGCAGTACCTACTAGTTTATTTCTGAAATAAATTTTGCAGGAACCATCACCAATGAAAAATGAAAAACCTTTTCAGTCCATGACCGGAATGGATACAATGTTTTTGTGCCCCTTGGGCAAAACAAGTACATCTTCTAAAGTCAAAACAAAGCCGGATTCTAAACCCAAAAGAAGTGATCCTATGTCAGTAGCCTCGACACTATGCCCTCTTCCGACTGTGATCATAACTTCTCCAGCTCCAAGCTTCCTACTTTGTTCCATATCCTGATTCACGGTACAAATATGAGAACTAGCACCAGAATCCAGTATCCAGGAAGTAGAAAATACAGTAGCAGAACAATTTGTTTCCAAAACTAAAAGTTATGTACCTGAAGTGCCATGAAGAATCGGACAGTCTCTAGCCCAGTGGCCCAGCTCACCGCACTTGAGACAAGCATCCTTCTTCTTCTTGTTCTTCGGAACCATCGGGGCCTTGCCCTTACCCTTAAGGTCCTTTGCTTGTGGTCCAGTCCGCTTCTTGGTCTTTTTTTTCTTATTCTTAGACTTCCAAGTCCGTAAGAAATCACAAGGGCCGACTCCTTCATCCGCGGAGTCTTCATCTGAGACTGAGCGGTCACAAGTTTGTTCATTAGCCCAGCTAAATTACATGCAATCTCATTGCAGTTAAAGTTTATAACAAACTGTGAGAAGGAATCAGGAAGAGACTGTAGGATAAGGTCGGTTTGGAGAGAAGTATCCATTTTAAAATCAAGAGCCTCCAATCTCTCGATCATGGATATCATTTTGAGGACGTGTTCCCCAACCTTCTCACTTTCCTTCATCCTTGCACCGAACGATTGCTTGGATATCTCATATCTAGCGATTCTTTGTGCTCACCATAAAGTTCGGTTAAGTGAGATAGAATCTGCCTAGAAAAAGTCATTTTCTCATGAGCTCTCTGAAGCTCATTAGACATGGAAGCCATCATATAAGCACGGACTTTCACGTCATCCTTAACCCACTTTTCGTGGTTTTCAATCTCTTCCTGATTGGCTCGAGTCCGCATAGGAGGCGCCGGAATGTCCGTCTCCAAGACGTATCCCAGTGCCTCTATACTGAGGACAATCATCAGATTGCGGAGCCAATCCACAAAGTTAGGTCCCATTAAGGTGTTCTTTTCGAGTAGAATTGCGAGTGGATTCATTGTCATATTGAGATTTGTCTGCATTAAGTATAACAGATTAATTAGTGACTCATTCAATTATGTTCTGAGTATAGAATTTAAGGTCTTTTCTATTCTTGTTACCCAGCTCCCACTATTTTATCGGAACAACACACTCCCATGTGAAATCCGGAAGTATCGTCGCACTACTTCATAGTGGTGATCGAGTTCTTTATAAATCTTAGTAGAGGGCAACCGAACAGGTTTCTAGTCTATTAATTTTCATAAAGTGGTGTCCAACACCAACCCATCTAATGAATGATTCGATCTTCTTTTTCCCCTTGTTCACTCCCCTCAACCTATACGGTTTCTATGGTTCGTGAACAAGTTAAGTTTATACCATCGACGCAAATCCGGCCACAATGAATCTTATCCGCAACCTATCGGGTTTCTAGAGATAAAATTTGCTCCAACCGAAGGCATCAATGCGCTCCTAATTTATCCGTCCTCCCGAACGACTACCCCGATAACTCGGAAGCATAGCACATCCGGTTTGGATTTCAATTTCAAAGCTCGATGGAGGGAAGGAAAACCTTGAAACCTTATAAACTTAATAATTTGTTGTGGGAGAATTTTCGCGATTAACGTTACACTTTGCACATTAATCATTTTAGCGCGTTTGTTGCATTCATACAATATGTAACAACCATTCACAACCTAGTTGCTACCAACATGTGGTTCATGGACCGTTCTAGAAAACAAAAACTCCGTAATCTAATTACAAGTCTTCGTCTTGAATCTTCGTCTTCTCGAAACGGATCTTCCTCGGTCTTCGTCATTACATATAAATTTTACATTGAAAAATTGCATCCTAGATACAAATATTTCTAGTAAAATAAATAGGCTCAAAACGGCCTTTACAACCCAATCGAATAAAACGAGCGATTCAAACTAAGTCCATGAACCACATCCCCATTCAAAAGCATTCATCCAATAAATACTCAAAAATGGAAAGCGAGAAGATTACATATGATCCAATCAATAATCAACAATAAATAGAATTGATCCAATCAATTCAACAATAATCGACAATTTAATTTTCGTCCGTAGTGTACCCTTAAAATATTTTCTTTGAATTTTCCTTCATCAAAAATTCTAAATTAATGATTTTAATACAGGAAAATTCAATAATCGAAAATATACTGAAAAACGAGACCCAGTGCCCGACACTGAAAGCGCCCAAGAAGACTGTGCACTGACCGGCAGCCTACAGGCCACGCCCGGCTCCAGACAGGAAAGGGGGCCCCGGCCATGCCCGGACACGACCGACAGGATACAGCACTACCCGTCCGGATACACAAAGCACTCGGCTCGATACAGCACCACGCCCGACAGGACTCGGCTCGATACAGCAAGTGTCCGGCCGGATCCAGCGAGCACTCGGCTCGATACAGCAACGCGCTCGGCCGGACTCGGCAGAATACAGCAAGCGTCCGGCCGGATCCAGCTAGCACTCAGCTCGATACAGCAAGGCGCTCGGCCGGACTCGGCAGAATACAACAAGCGTCCGGCCACAGGCCGGACGTGCTCGGCCATACTCGGCAGATGTATGGAAAATCATCCAACGATTCGATACAACTCGTTTTCGGGCAGATTTCTAAAATCTTGTTACTCCTGATCTGAATATTATTAATATAAATCATATTTCCAAGAAAAACCTGATTTATACCATAACATAAAATCACGGAAAAACGACACTACGACGAACAATAAAATATCTACGATTATCAAAGTGATTCTAAATCACAAAATAAGCATTCCAAATGCTAAATATCGTATATACGATCGCAAGACCTCGCTCCGATACCACTGTTGGGATTCGGTGCCTTAAACGAAGGCCCAGCGGAAGCGGTAAAATGAAAATTAATTCGATCCGAATCCCTACGAGGATCGATCGAGCTACGCATATACGAATATAAAATAAACAAAGGAAGATTCGATATCATACCCTTGTCGTCCGTTGGTTATATGGATTTCCTTCTCTTGAGCTATTCCCCAAACGATCCAAAATGCTCCAAGCCCTTGGATGATCAAACGCCGAAAAACTGCGTCTCTACTTGTCACGCGTCGGAGAAACGAACGGAATGACAACACTCGATTAACCTCTAAGGTTACGGCTAGAATCAAGTGATGAAACTTTAATTATAACACTCTAAGTGTTTTAATTTATATCTCTCAATATATCTTTAATTTTCTCCAAGAACAATTAAGATGATATGAAGAAGATGATGAAGACAATTGAGAAAATGGTTTCTCTCTCTCTCTCTATCTCTCTCTCTCTCTCTCTCTATCTCACTCTCACGTAGGAATGTGTAGGTAGAAATGAAAGATGTCTTCATCCCTTTTATTCAACTCCCCACCACTAGCAACAACTCATGCATATGGGAATCTAACCCCACCTCCACCATTATCATACATTAAAGAATGGAGACATAAGTCCAAAAGGAAGGTGGCTAGAAATGGGGGGGGCGGCCCATGGAGAAACGGATGAGTTTGGTTCGTTTCGGACTCCCGAGAGTCCAAACAGATAAATTCCAATTCCGTTCCGATGTATTTGTATAGTTTAATTAATCTAATTAATTTCATCATATCAAATACAAAATAATATAATTATTTCTCCAAGAAATAATTATATATATGAATTAAATTAGTCACCCAGTAATTTATTTAATTCATTAGGCCGTAAATCAATTTATCCAATAAATCGATTTAAACATCCAATGTTCCAAAATTAGATATACAATATCTAATATTCATAATGAGATAATTAGCTTTATTCATTCCGTCGTCAATCCTATTGCGCGACTCGGTAGGTCCGTCTCGATCGAATGGGAGGAACCAAAGAGTAGTAGCACCACCTAGCCACTGGGGGCCTACACTGCACTTAACCGAGAACGAATGATTGGGATCATTCAAGAACCATTCTCGTCGTGAATACCAAGATACGTATAAACCCTTCTTTCAAATGTCCCGATCAAGTTATAGAGTCACGATCACCAAACTCTATCTCAGATTGACACTATGCATTCGTTAATGCAAATCGAGATCATCGAGTCGTGTATCTAATACAACTAGCTCCAATGCTTTGGCCAAATACTTATGATCTCATCCGCCAATAACCGCATAGGACATATAACCCGCTCACTAACGGGAGAAAGAATTCTATCTTGGTATTGATGGGACTGCTACTTGCCCGTCAAGATGCACGTCGAGGTTGACCCCCGCCTTCCGGTTTACAGGGTCGAACTACTCTAATGAAAATCTTGACGTCACAAGCACATCCCTACTAAATCCTCAAGTCGAAGGTTCACGAATACCTATCACAACCTTTCGATTCCATCATTGACTGTCCCGGAGTGAAATCCGTGTGACGAATCGAGAGTGAGTCGGTTCGAGTATACTAATCCAATTAGCATACTTATAACGTGTGCTCCCACTAACCATTAGTGTTCGACAGGCACTCTCCATGTCAAAGAACACGTCATACAAGTCTTCACATAAACTTAACGCCCAGTCAAGTTTCATCGACTTGCGAATGATTAAGTATTTGAGCTATAACCTTTCCAGTGCCGACCCCCTTATCCAATAAGGAGTGGAACGTTTTGCTCTCAAATATACGGACTAGTTTCTATATGTTTATTTACGAGTTAGGAATGCCAGTAACTACCAGTAAATAAAGAAACATTCATTTGCCTTATATAAATGGTTTACATAATTACAAGTACAATGCCCTCACTCAACAACCTCTGAGTGGCATTCGAGGGCATACTTCTAACTCTTTCTGAGCCGTCAGCTTGAACAAGTGGTTCATCTCCGACGGCGAAGGGAGGCGGTACAGGCGGTGACCGCCAAACAGAGTGAGAATGCAGATTATCTGGAGCCAAGCGTTCGGCGTCAGCTGAAGTGGCGCCACGTTCCAAGCTGCCAGCAGGTGGGAGACAGCAAAAGATAGAGGGAAGCGCATCCCGGCCTCCATAATCGCCTCATTCACGGCGATCATACCCATCGGAGGTTGATCGGCTCGTTCATTCTCCACCGCCGCAAGTATATCCACATCTGAAGAAACGTGGAACCTCGTCCTCCAGACGGCCAGGTCTTTCCTGGTCGCCGAACTCCTGATTTGGCCGAGCGACCACAGAGATCGCTGCACAGCCCGAAACTGCGACCGTTTGGCAAACTGGTAAGGGTAGGCGATCGAGTATTCCCGGAAATCGAATCTTGGAGATGGACCGGCAAACTTCTCCATAATCTCAGCAAAAGCCAGATAGGCCCGGCCGAAAGTGCTATGCTGCTCCCAGTAGGCCCTAATCGCCAGATCTCTCTCCATCTGCGATCGTCTGTCTTCAGCGCCGCCTCCTTAGCGACATCGGCTTCATTAAATAAAGCCTCAATTTCAGCAGGGTCAATTCCGGCCCGAATAGCCTCAGCGGCCGTCTCCAGGTGGAAGTCAGAAGAAGGTCCTCCCCGGACAGTCGATGTCCCGGCGGCAGAACTGGTACCCACTCCATGTGATGATGACGTTCCAGCCATTCTCAAAGAAAGAAAGGAGAAAAGGATTTTTTTCTTACCCAATGATGAAATTGATCGACGATCGGCAGTCAAATCCCTTAGAAGCGTTCTTCAGCAAAGTCCTTCTTTCTCTAGTGATGAAGCGCGTAAGAGTTTTGACGCTACGTCCTCACGTCCTTTTATAGGAGGCGAAAAGGACTCATGTGCAATTAAGAAGAATCTCAGGGGTCGGAAGTGCAGCCATCGCATTTATTGACTCCCTCGAGACCCGCGTACGCATCTTTTCAAGGACGCGTCAGTCGAGGAGTCATTAATGACCGTTGATATCCTCCAACAAAAGCCCGACACGTGCACGGAGACTTATCCACGCCCATTGCCATTTCCCGCGCACTTTAGCGACCAACCAGGTCATTCCAAATTCAGTTTCAATCAGCTCAAAGACGATCGCCGGTTCAGTGCAACGCAGAGTCGCTCGTCGAAGTTCAGCGATCGTCAGCAGAACCACCTCACCCCACGTTTCCAACATAGGAGCGAGCTGGGGGGCAATTGTTGTATCGAGATTTATTCGACTCGATAGGCGATCGACTACAAGGCCGAGCGACCGAGTCCACACCAATCAAACTATGGCTAGCTCGCCTAATCGTAGATACCAGCCCACCATCAGGCACCTAGCAATCGACTCCCAAGGCGATCGCCCTTTGGCATCTGGCGATCGACTCTAGTGCCCGGCTAAGGACAACCGACCTACGCCCCGAACAGAGACAATCGCCCGGTAAAGTTATCGAAGACTGGATCTCAGAACAGCACCCACGTGCAGATCCACAAATGGCGCTGACAGACAAGATCTTTGACTCCAGCATGTCACCTACCTCACCTACTGACAAGTCCACCGAAAGTTACGAAGTGGGACCGCCCGTGACAGTGACTCAGGACGCGTGCAGGCTCCCCATTGGACCGTACAGCTGGCTTCCAGCAGCAGCCGCGGACTTTAAGGGAACAAGCCCACGTGCTAAAAGACGATCGCCCGCTTATTATAATACAGCAAAGGCGATCGCCCGGCATATCCAAGTCCTATAAATAGAGAACCTTCTCCTACTGGAAAAAGGTTCCCAACTCGTTCCGCTTTCAGTTCCGAAATCATTCACGGAAATACAAAAATACACACATATCATCAAGCTCCCAGCTTTCTCGCCGGAATCTACCTCAGGATTTCTCTCTCAGAATCTCTCATCCAGAAGACGATCGGCAGAGGCAAGAAGTCTCCACAAGGCAAATTCCAAGAGATTCATAAGCCCAGGAGCTCAAGCATACAGCTAATACACTCCGTGAGAGACAGTCGATCTCTCGCCGCCGACACTGTTCATCTCCGTTGTTACAAGAACTCACAGAGCATCATATCTGGTTCTTCCGGCAATCTACACGCTCATTAGCTAATATAACAAGAATCTTTTCACTCATTGTAATTGTATTCTTACATTAATATTTGTATCCCCGAATATTGGTATTAATAATATCTCGCGAGAGCATTCAAGCCCGGGACTAACAACCCCGACAAATCTTGTGTTATTTACTTTTCCCACGGAAGTGTTCTCGCATTTGTTTGCTATCCATCCATTCCAGCAATATCTATCTCCGGATAGTATTTTGGGTAGCAACAAGGTTAATTTTGTGAGGGGGAGGTCTCAAAACCGCTTTCGAAAACTGAAACCTTCATCAAGTCAAAATCTACAGAGTAAGTCAAAGTCTCGACCTAAGAACCGTAAGTGCTATAATTGTGGTGAATCTGGTCATTACATTCATGAGTGCTCTAAACCTAAGAAAAATTATCAAAATGATAATGCCAACCTTGTGGCTGAAAATGGCCGTGAAGATGAAGTTTTCATGGTTTCTGAAATTTGTGAACAAGCTAATACTGTGCATACTCTCACTTTGTGTGAAAATGAGTGGCTTGTTGATTCCGCTTGTACGTTTCATATGTCGCCTTTCAAAAAGATATTTTCTGAATATAGAGAAATGACAAATTGGTCTGTCTCTATGGCTAATGAGAAAAAGTGTCAAGTTCATAGTCTAGGAGATATTCAGATAAGATGTGACTCTGGTTATTTGTTAACTTTAAAGAATGTGAGGCATGTTCCTGATTTGTGTCACAATCTTGTTTCTTGTGGTACCCTTGATGATGAGGGGTATGAAGGTAAGTGGGGTAATGGGATTATGAAAATCTTTAAAGGAAACTTGTGTGTTTTCAAAGCAATAAAACGGAATAACCTCTATGTGAAAATTGCAAAATATGATTCTTTTGTGAATGCTGTCCAAGGTGACTCAACAGATCTGTGGCATAAACGTCTAGGACACATCAGTGATAAGGGTCTGGAAATTTTGCAAAAACAAGGGGTGTTTGGGAAAGATAAATTGTCCTCTGTGCCGTTTTGCGACTCCTGTGTGATAGGTAAACAACATCGTGTTAAGTTTCCAAATCCCCATCCCCCTAGAACTCCTACTACTTATGACACTTTGCATTATTTGCATGCTGATGTGTGGGGGTCATCTAGTGAACCCACACACGGTGGAAATGGATATTTTCTATCTGTGATTGATGATTATTCCCGTAAGGTCTTTGTATTCCTTCTGAAAAACAAATCTGATGCCTTTGAGAAATTCAAAAATTGGAAAACGTTGATTGAAAATCAAACTGGGAAGAAAATTAAAATCTTAAGGACCGACAATGGCCTTGAGTTTTGCAATCAAATGTTTGATGAGCTTTGTGCTCAATCTGGTATTCAGAGACATAAGCCTGTCCCATATTCACCCCAACAGAATGGGGTGGCTGAACGCATGAATAGAACCTTGCTAGAAAGGGTCAGAAGCATGTTAGCTATGTGTGGGCTCTCGAAAAAGTTTTGGGGTGAGGCTTTACTTACTGCTGCTTATTTGATAAATAGATCTCCCTCTGTGCTGTTGAATGGTAATTATCCTGAATGTGTTTGGTCTGGTCGATCTATTGATTTTTCAAATCTTCGTGTATTTGGCTGCTCTGCTTATGTGCATCAGAAAAATGATAAGCTTGAGCCTCATTCTGTGACATGTGTGTTTGTGGGATACCCGGAAGGGGTAAAAGGCTATAGGGTTTGGCTGAAAGGCCAACCCGGTTTCAAAACCATTATTAGTCAAGATATTATTTTCAACGAAAATGAATTTACCTGCCTTTTACCTGATCCAGAAAACCCCCCTGCTCCAAATGAGGTGGAGCTGCACATTTCTTTAGATAATATGGATAATGTGCAAACAGAAACGAATCTTAATAATCATGATAATGCTGATGTGCATGATGAAACAGAAGAAGATCTTGAAGATAATTTGCATGATTATCAAATTGCTCGAGATAGGCCTAGGAGAGAAATTAGAAGACCTTCTCACTTGAATGATTATCATATGGCATCATATGCATTCAATATGTTTGAATCTATTGATAATTGTGAACCCAAAACATATGATGAAGCTTTGAAATCTGAACACTCAGAATAGTGGCTTTATGCAATGAATGAAGAAATGACTTCATTGCACTCAAATGAAACATGGGCTCTTGTGCCCCGACCGCCCAATTGTTCGGTGGTTGACTGTAAATGGCTTTTCAAAGTTAAGGAAGAAATGAGTCGGTCAGATTCAAAGCTAGACTCGTTGCTAAGGGTTTCACCCAGAAAGAAGGTATTGACTATACTGAAATCTTTGCTCCAGTTGTTAAGTTCACTACTGTGCGTATCATGCTTGCTCTAGTTGCTCAATTTGATTGGGAATTAAAAAAATTAGATGTCAAAACTGCTTTTTTACATGGTGAACTTGAAGAAAAACTTTATATGGGTCAACCTAAAGGCTTTATTGATCCCAAGCTCCCTAATCATGTTTGGTTGCTTAAAAAATCAATTTATGGTTTAAAACAATCACCTAGGCAATGGAATAAGAAGTTCGATGAATACATGCTCTCACTTAAATTTTCAAGAAGTAATTATGATCATTGCTTGTATTACAAAACTGATTCCGAAAATCCTGTTTTCTTACTCATATATGTTGATGATATGCTCTTAGTGAGTCCTTGTGTGAAAACAGTTGATCATGTCATTAAATGCTTAAGTGCGAAGTTTGACATGAAACACCTTGGTGATGCTAAGCGCATTCTTGGGATGAATATCTTTCGTGATAGGAAAAACTCCACCATTGTTTTAAACCAGGATTCCTATGTGCAGAAAATTATATCCAAATTTTCTATGAGTCAGTCTAAATCAACCTCTGTGCCTCTAGCTGGTCATTTCTTGTTAAGTAAAGATCAATCCCGGAAAACTGAGGATGATATCAATTATATGAAAAAAGTACCTTACTCAAATGCCATTGTCTCGGTCATGTACCTAATGGTCAGCACAAGACCTGACATAGCTTATGTTGTGAGTTGTCTTAGTCGTTATATGGCTAACCCAGGGGTTTACCATTGGCAAGCCGTCAAATGGCTCTTAAGGTACTTGAAGGGCTCAACCAGGTATGGTCTTAAATTTTCTGGACACCCACAAGGTGTAAAATTGGTTGGATACGTGGATTCTAATTACGCTTCTAATCGTGATAACCGTAAGTCTACTACTTCATATGTGTTTACTTTGTGTGGCACACCGATCAGTTGGAAGTCTCAATTACAACCTATAGTTGCTTTATCCACTACAGAATCTGAATATGTTGCTATAACAGAAGCATTAAAAGAAGGTATATGGTTAAAAGGACTATTATCAGAAATTGGTTTTCTAAATGATAAAGTCGAAGTTTTTTCGGATAGTCAATCCGGTATCCAACTGTGCAAGAATCCAGTTTTTCATGATAGAACGAAACATATTGATGTTCGTTTTCATTTCATAAGAGATGTTGTTGCTAAACGTATAATCTATCTTGAAAAAATACCCTCCCAATTTAATCCTTCAGATATGGGTACTAAGTGTTACCCGTCGAGAAATTTAAATCTTGTTTAAAAAGACTGAATTTTGATTCAGTTGAATAAATTTTTGAACTTTGTGCTCTTTAGGGGATCTCTTTTTGAGTTAGTCTTCCTTGTGAATTCTTTTACCTTATTTACTTTGTGTATGTGCAGGTAACCCCGTAGATAGGCGATGATGAGTCTTCTCCGAAACCCGAAAATGCAATTTGACTGGTTGGCCCAAAGGTGGAGAAATGTTATTATTTTGGCCCAACTTGGCCCAGAATTATAGATCTCCCTCTGGCCCATGCAGTGCTAGCCCAGCCCGTGGCAGCACTTTAATTGGAGCCGTTCGATCCAGACTTAATTTCTACTCCTAATCTGGACCGTCCGATCTCCCTTTAAATACCTAAACCTAACCCTACTCCCTCATTTATTCTCTGCGCCTCTATCTCTCTCACCCGTCCCTTTTCTTCTCCTCTCCCGTTGTTCACCTACCTCGGTCAACTTCACCCCGCCACGTTTTTGCTCCCAATTCTCACTACCTCCTCTCCCCCGTGCACTCTTGAATATGTCTATGGAATCCCGTGACCGGTTCCATCCTTGTGGGTATATAAGACTTCACTGGGGAAGGGAGTTTAACACACCGAGAAGAGAAAAACGTTTTGTGCCTTGAGAATCCGAGTGAAATCGAGAGTGATATCTGTGTGTGATATCTTTGAGGGAGATCGGGTTTGGTTTCTGAGATTTCTGAGGTTTTCTGGGTTTAGGAAGGTGCTATCGGGGCTGTGTGCCGGCCGGCGGTGGTTCGGCGTTCGTCCTTCGTGGAATCGAACATTCTTGGTGTCAAATTGCAAAGGGTTCGGAAGATCTGAACCTAAAGATCACTTTCACAAAGGGGGTTTCTTGTCCCTTATTTTTCTTCCATTTTTTTCGTATTATATATATATTATTATATATATATTTGTTATATATATATCTATATATATATTCTGCAGTTTTTGGTATTTATTTATATATATATTGTATATATATTTGTTATATATATATATATATCTATATATATATACTGCAGTTTCGTCATACCATATACATATATAGTATATATATGTGTTATATATATAACTATATATACTGCATTCTTATTACTTGGTGTATTTCGATCGGTATTATTGTTATCTCGGCTAACTTAAACGAATCTTTGTGATTTACAGATTGGTCCTGGACGATCGAATTCCTTTTTTGGGGTCAGCTTGTTCTTGGGATTTATTTCAATAATTATATTGTTTTTATAGGTTCATTAGTTGGCCTGTAATCCTTAATCCCTTTCCCGTTGAATATAATTGTAATAGTTATATTCGTTAATCCGCTTGAATTATCGATTCTGTCTTTAGCCATTGTACAACCCGATACCCAACAGTAAGGTCCGGCTGAGACCTAGAGATATTGATGGGATCCTTGGTAAGGTCTGACAAGACTTCAAAATGTTGATGGGATCCTCGAGAGAGTTCGGCAAGACTTCGAGATGTTGTATGTGAGAACTATAAGATGAGGTAGTGAAATTGAGGTGCAATGGCTATCCCCCTTTTCCCTTTATTCTAATGCAACTACATTCATGGAATACTTTGTTTTAGTAAAGTGGATTTTTGAGTATCCTATATACTTTATTTTGTAAAAGTGGAATTCGAATTGAGAATCTGAAAATACTTAGTTCTTATAAAATTGGATTTCAAATCGAGAATCCTAAATAAATTTGACAGGGAGAAGTAAGCTCTGATCGAGAACCCTAAATGATTTTAATCCCAAAAAATAAGATCCCATTAGATCGAAAACCCTAAAATGATTTTAATCCTAAAAAATAGGCTCTGTTCTCTTTGCTGTTTTGAGGTCATTTTCTCTTTTTATTTTGAAAAACATTAAAAACTCGTTCTCTTTACCATTTTCCAAAATGCGTTTTGCAAAACAAGAATATATATTACAAAGAAAATTGAAAACGCTGAATACATCATTTTGATTATTTTGAGTGGAAAAGGGCCTATTACTCCAAAATGCGGAAAAGGCAACGGGCTTCTATCTTTTTGGACAGGTCGCGGGTTCAACTCAAAGCGGCAACTCTTGCAAAAAAATTTTTCTTCTTTATTTTACAGCTATTGACGCGTTTTCATAACTCATCTCGGTTTTCTTTCTTCGCGGCGCTCCTCCAGCCCTGCTTTTCTCGGCGCTCCTCTTCACTACGAATTGAACATCGCTCCCTTCAGCCCTGCTTTTCTCATGCGTACAGGTATTTTTTTTCTTGTTATGTTCCATTTTGGCAGTGGTGGTGACCTCAGTTTGGTAGTGGTGGCTCGGCGATTTGTTGTTATTGATTTGTGCTGTGCGATTTGACCTTGCCGAATTGGTTTTCGCGATTATCTTCTGTTGTTCGTCCTGGGTTGCGATTATCTTCTGGTTGATTTGTTTCTCGATTTACCGGTCTGCACTGGGTTTGATGTGTTCTATGCCCCCTGAATCTTTGATATTGATTACGGATATATATAAGATTGTGTGCAAATATTAGGTACTCTGCCATTAATCCAGCCATTGTTTTTTTGTTCTTAGATTTCGAGCTGCTGTGTTAGTAGCTCTCTTTTTGCTCTCAAATATTATTAACTCGCCTACTGCATCAATTCCTGCATAACTGAGTTAGATTAGTCTCTGGATTGCAAGCATCTCTATTCGTAACTTCTTTCTAATGTTGGATTGGTAATTCATATTTTCATAAAGCAAATGGAATAAGTATTCTGGACTTTGAGTTAATCAACCAGCTTCTGAGTCTGTGCATCTCAGGTGTGCATTTCATAAACCTTTTTCATCATATACTGATCTTTTCTTCTCCCATTATTTTAGCTTATGTGTATTCATTCTATAGTTGTACTAGCAGTGCTTGTTTCATTTTGTTTATTTTGTACAATAGTCAATTTACTTTTTTTGTGCAATAGTCAATTTTCTTTTCCTTTTCATCAGAAGTTACACATTTTTTATGGAATTAAATTGTGTGAAGAACATGGGTGGTCACAAAGGTTCTACTGCCCCACCAATGCAATGGACCGATGCGAATGAGAATGCATTTATTCAGCTATGTTATGACTTCGTGAAAGCTGGAAAATTACAGTGTTCTACATTCAAAGCCGATGATTGGGGCAAGATCAATGATGAATTGCTTCGTATCACAAATAATGATTATGGAATAGCACGATTGAAAGGTAAATGGAACCATTTGCGCATGACACATCGGTTGTTTTCTCAACTTATCGGGCATACTGAAGTCACATGGGATCCAAATACGAACAAAGTAAATGCACCGGACGAAGTTTGGGAACATTTTTACACGGTAATATAGCATGTTCACATAATAGAACATGATAAACAATTTAGTTTTATATACATATTATTAGTTGACAATGTTTGTTAACATGATTGTAGGTAAACAAGACGGAGTACAAAATGATCAGGGGTAAGGGATGTCCGCGTTATGAAACACTTGGAGAGCTATTTGGCGGGACTACAACAACTGGTGGACTAGGTAATGCCTCCACTCAACCTCCCCCTACATCAGACGAAGAACGAGAAATAGAGGACGCATTTCTGACAAAGGGCATGCATGTACGAGTTGAAAACATCGATGATGTTGACATAGCAAAACCTGGCTGACGTCATAAAGAACCTAAGACCAGTAAATCGGATAAGCTCGAGGCTTGTATGCAGCAGTGGTCGTCCACAATGATGGCAAGAAATGATGAAAGTGAACTACGACAGACATACATAAAAGAGAAGCTTGCACGACTCCAAGCAAAATCATCTGTTGGTACTAGTGATAACGAAGCGTGGAGCCAGGATCCATATTCTCAGGAAGTGTGCATGAAAATCCTGAACACCATGGAAGGATTGAGTAATGAGATGTATGTAAAAGCCACGAAGGCGTTCAAGGATCCAGATCTGAGGATGCAATTTGTGATGGTGCCTGAAGCCAGGAGGATGCCTGTGCTAGAGCTCATGTAGTTGCTTGCACTAGTCGTCATATTTGTGTTCTCAATTTTTTTTAATTTGCTTAAACTTTTTTAATTGGTGAAGCCTATCGTCATTTATTTTAGCTAACTGCATAATTTGTTAATGCAAATCTGTTGGTTCCTTTGTCTTTTTGTTGGATTGGATTGTCTACCAGCCTCATATAGGAAATAGAAATATGCAGTTGAGTGAATTAAGTAGTGTCTTGTTTTATTAATGTGAGCAGAAGTTAATCTAAGGAGTTTAAGTAGGATCTTTATTTGTGTTGAGCAGAAGTTTTATTAATTGTTATTTGTGTACAGTTCTTATTTTAGTAATATTTTGTGTTCAGCAGCAACATGAATAATTATTATGTTTTATTTGATCAGGAAATGTCTGACTTCGACCACATTTCGTCTGATGATTCAAGTGACGAAGATATTTTTTCATTCATAGAGGAAGATTTCGATTTATCAACAGACATGATAGGATGCCAGATGTTAGTAGCTTTGTCTGGAAGATATGCTATTCACAAGACACCTCGTAGAACATCGATGTTTTCGGGTAGGATGTACATTTATGAAATTTTAAATGGTCATCCAACTGTGTGCTACAGTAATTTTCGGATGCAAAAGCATGTCTTCCAAAATTTATGTGATACTTTGACAGTAAGAGGCCTGTTGACAAATGGGAAGAAGGTTAGCGTCGAGGAAGGAGTGGCAATGTTTTTAATGATTATAGGGCACAACACTCGTTATAGAATTGTTGGTGATAGATTTCAACATGGGAATCACACTATACATAAATGGTTTAAACGAGTTTTACGTGCTGTTTGCCATTTAGGCACTGAGCTAATACGCCCGAGAAATCAGGGGGTTGTGCATGAGCGCATCTTGCAAAAGTATCCGTACTTCAGGAATTGTATTGGTGCAATTGATGGGACACATGTGGCCGCTTGGTCACCGGCATCGAGGCAGACATCTTTTCGGGGAAGGAAAACAAATGTGACACAGAATGTAATGCTAGCATGCGATTTCGACATGAGGTTCACATTTGTGTATGCCGGTTGGGAAGGTACTGCTAATGATTCTCGAGTCTTCATTGATGCTGTTACAAATGCCTCAAACGGATTTCCAATGCCATGTGGAGGTATATTATATTACTTTCTACGTCTTTTAGGAATGTATGCTTTACACATTAGTTTAAATCGTATTACTTTATGATTGTAGATGAATGGTACTTAGTTGATGCTGGTTACCCAAACATTCCTGATTTTCTTGCCCCGTATCGAGGACGTCGCTATCATCTACGTGATTATGCTGGGAGAGGAAGACTGCAACGAAAGGAAGATTTGTTCAATTACCGACACTCCTCGTGCCGTAACATAATCGAGCGTAGTATTGGAGTGTTGAAGGCCCGGTTTCCTATTCTGAAGTTAATTAGCAATTTCCCTCTTATTAGGCAAAGACACATCCCTACTGCATGTTGCACAATACATAACTTCATTCGTCAAGAGCACGCATTAGACGAGGTTTTCACAGAATATTCAGTGGAGAATATGATTTTTAATGAGATCCCTGAATCAAGTGATGCTCGAGAATCCATACAATTTGATGCGAGTCAAACAGCTCAAATGGGACAAGTGCGAGAAGAAATTGCTAATCAAATGTGGATTGATTACTCGAGAAGGTCAAGATGACTTTTAAATTTATTTTGTTTAGCCAAACTCCGTGTGACCAATTTGAGTTATATGTATTGGGGAAGTAATTTGGAATCAACATTATGTTGTTAATTTCTTATAATATTTATTGGAGTGGAACATATTGACATTATTAATTAGTCCAACAAATAAAATAAATAAACAATGTAGATTGTTTAATTTAGTCCACAAGCAAATTCATTATAAATAGTCTAAGTAGTATTTTTGAAAATATCAAACAGAACGTGTTTTCCGGCTTTTCATTTTCAGAATCAGTTTTCATAACTGACAAACAGAACACGTTTTCAGCAATTTTGAAAACAAAAATAAAAACAGAAAAATACAAAACATTTTTCAAAATGAAAATACAAAATGAAATACAAACAGAACGCACCCTAAGATTCGGGTAGGGATAAACGAAGGCCGGCCAAATCTTTACATTTAATTTAAATTTAGAGTAACATAATATAAAATGTCAAATTTAACACTGTATTTCATCATCTTTTTTATTTTCATGGCAATTTTCCTGCAACTGATCATTTCCTTCCTTGGGGCTATCCAAAGCCCTTTTCTCCTGCTCTTCATCTTCAACCTCGTGACTCCCATTCCCAACCGCAGATCTGTTTCTCTTAACCCTCTCCTCCGCCGTCAGTCTCATCACCTCCACCAATTCGACCACCGCCTTCCTCTTATCCCTCCGATTCTTTATCAACACCTCACTGATATCCGCCGGCGTCATCTCCGCCGCCTCCACCGCCGCCTCCATCTCCGCCAGCAAATCTTCCTCCAGATCACATTCCTCATACCCCAAATAATTCCTCAACAGTATTTTCAACGCCGGAAACGAACAGTAGCTCATGTGTATATGCATGTCCATTCTCCCACTCCTCAACAATGCCGGGTCGAGCTTCTCCACATGGTTCGTCGTGAAGACGAAGATCCTTTCGCTCCCGCAGCAAGACCACAAACCGTCCGTGAAATTCAAAAGTCCGGAAAGTGTTATCGTGCTTCCGCCGCCTCCATCGCCGCCGTCCGCCGCCGCGCAACCACCGCCATCGATATCGTTGCGTGCACCCCCGCCTCCGCCGTTTCTTATCCTGTTTGTTAAATTTATGGAACAGTCGATGTCTTCAATGACGATAATCGATTTCGATTTCGTCTTCATCAACAATTTCCTCAACTCGGAATTAGTATTCACTTCCGATATCTCGAGATCATAGATATCATACCGGAGATAATTAGCAATGGCGGCGATCATGCTCGATTTTCCGGTACCAGGAGGACCATACAGCAAATACCCTCTTTTCCAAGCCCTCCCGGTTTTCTGATAGAAACCCTCCCCATCCGCGAAATCTTTCAGATCCGCCATGATTTCAGCTTTCTTCAGAGGATCCATGGCCAATGTCTCGAAAGTGCTCGGATGCTTGAACGGCACAGACTCCCATGGATGACCTCTGGCGTTAGTGTAAAGCATCGCATCCATACTTTTTCTCCGCAACTCATGCGCTCTATCCGTCACGAAATCGAGATAAGAATTGAACACAACCTGTTTGTCTTTTTTCCTGACCCGGAGAGTGAACCCTCTCCTCTCCTCCGGCAGCGGCCGCCACGAAAACGTCTGTCCTTGCCGTTGAGTGACGATGTGTTCCCAGTCGACGGGGACACCTCTGTAGCAATCGCTGAGGCGGTCGTTGTTGGAGAGGCCGAAGGTGATGGCGGAGGAGTTGAGGCCGCGCGTGAGGCTGAGGCGGGCGCCGGATATGGAGGCGGAGGAGCTGAGATAGAGCTGGACGGCATTGTAGAGCTCGTTGGTGTTGACGCCATCGATTTCGGTGATGTCGTAGTAGCAGTAGGAGGAGAAGGAGGTGCGGAGGCGGTGGAGGAGTTTGAGGGCCGCGAGGCGGAGGTCCGGCGGGATGACGGTCGACAGGATGGTTAGGAAGAAAGCCCAGACTCCCATTATTGACACCATTGTTGTCCAAACATCCTTTGTCATATTTTGTTTTTGTTTTATTATTACTATATTTATTTTTACTTTTGTGGTTGCAGAGAATCAGATATTTTCTGATATGGTAGAGGTAGATATCAACAAAAGGGTGTGTGATAGGTGATGAGTAGTGATGGCCGAGGTTTTATAGATCGTGAAAATGGGAATATTCCAAAATGTGTTTTTAAAATAGAAAATGACACTCATTGGTTCTTCAAATTTGTTCTTTAAAATTTTCGGCAAATGTTTTAGTAAAAAAATTATGAACAATGCTAAATGTACACATAATGTGTACATATATCTGTATATACATGCATCTCATCCATCCATTTAATGTGGTCCCACAATAAATGAACGGGTCCCACATTAAATGGATGGATGAGATGCATGTGTGTACAAATATGTGTACATATATGTGTACATGTAGCATCACTCAAAAATTATTGAGTGTTTCATTGAGTATAATATGTGTAGAGAATGAGTCTCACATAATATAGTATTAATTTAATTAATGTCCACAAAAGACCGACGAACAAATTTAGGAGACATACCGAAAAGGATCGATAAAAACAAATTTGGAAGACGGATGGAGTAGTACATTGTACAATAGCCAAAATCACTTCAGTTCAACGGTTTTTTTCTCTTGCGATACCAAAAATTGTACCCTGCACCCCAAGAAAGACACTTACACAATATATTCACCTTATTATATGTATGTACTTATTGTAGTGTATTGGCCCAAATGAGCTTTAATATGATGAGCCAATTTGATATTATTTGAAGTTCAACCCCACCTTATAAAACAAAATTTTAGCCTCCTCCCTCGTGTCAAGCGGTCTCTCTCACTCGCTCGTTCTCTTCTCTGCAAGTCGATATCCTCTCCTTTTTTTTTCTCTCAATCGATTGGTAACCTTTGTTCCGATATTTACTCGATGAGATTCGGCTGTCCTATATACATACCATACTTATTAAGAGTGGTGGTGTGGGAGAAAAACGAGAGAGCAGATCCGACTTGAGCTTCTTCGTGAGATTGAGTGCTAGACTTTTGGGCTTTGCTGAGGCTGTTCGTGCTCGTTGGTTGTTGGCTTTGTGCGAATGGATCCATGTGTCACGGGCAAACTTCAGTCCATCGAGTTATGCCGTGCGCCCCTTAGCAACTCAGTCCTTCGGCCACTAAGGCAGGCTTTCCCAACCCTTGCCGGTTAAGTGCGGAAGATTGAAGTATTTTAGAGAGAGAAAGTTAGAGAGAGAAACTGCTATTTAGAAAGGAACTTTTATTGCTCAGACTTGGATGATGTACAAATGAGGGGCTTGGAGCTCCTTATATAGGTCTCCATCTACATCTTCTAGAATGTACAATAATCTACAAGTATCTATAACATACAAGAGATTACAAGACAATCTATATCCTTCTAATCCTTTCTATGATCATTCCGGAGGGCTTCCGGAATGTTACAGCATCTATC